>JASUUJ010000010.1:600000-849177 GCA_030449895.1 Citrus mangshanensis | reverse complement strand
GCCATGCATTGCTAAGGCCTCAACCTCACCAAACAAGAATCTCTCCCTCACGAGCACTAGGCGCTTGCATCTTCTCCATCTTCATTAGCTCTTCTGCCCTCGGCTGTTTCTCCCCATGTTTTCACACCTCTTTGTCTCTTCCTGAACCCAAACCTCCTCCACCCCCCAATCAAGAGAAGCCCATAACCTCATAAATCTTCAAATACAAAATAACTCAAACTCAATTAGTCAAAACACTCACAGTCAATCCCAAGCTTCCAAAATACAAGAAAATTAAAATATGGTTAACAGCAAGGCTGCTGCAGTTGCAAAATATATATCATCCCCAACTCACCACCAAGATAATTGCAACGCTAATCATGGACATAATACTGTTACCCAAGCAAGAAGTAACCCTAATATAATGAACCATACTAACAAAAGACTAATAACAGGTTACATCATCAACAACAAAACCAATCATCAGTTTTAACTAACCAACTCCCCCAAATGGGTCACTTTAATAAATTCTAATTAAAAAAAATTGGAATGCTACCAAAGTTAAAGCAGCTGGGGCCAAAAGTAAGTTATTAGGTATCAACCAACCACCTAAAACCAACGATAGAAACAAAATTAAGGCTCAATGAGGTAGTTAAAAATTAATTGTCCTTGGTTAATCTTTAGTCCCAAGCTTTCTCAATCCAAAAAATTAAAAATTAAAAATTTTCTTTTCTTCAGAAGCTATCAGTTACAATGTCAGAAAAGAAGAAAACTTATCAGTTATCACAGTGGCGACCAACAACTATGCTTGAAAGCCAAGTAAAAAAAAAAAAATCCATAAAATAAAACTCTCGTGAAGATTATTTATTTACCTTCAAACGCTGTGCTCGCGTCCTTTGTCAAGAAACCGTTAATGAACAGAGACTACTTAGTAATGCAGTTCGATAAAGTATGAAACAGTAATAATACTGACCATACATATCGAAACGCTGTCGTATCGTCTAGCTGCCTCTGGATCTGAATCGTTAATCACTGATTTATCGTCGAAAGCTGTGCACCAAACACAAAAACAAAGTAAAAATGAAAATTACACAGAAGGCAGAACATTAAATGCTTTGTGAGATCCTCTGATTTTAGCTGACTTCAACGTTACTGTTTTAAAAAAATGAAACAATTTTAACAGGTAACGATATTACAAATTCAATCTTCATATAAAATCTGGATTAATCTTACCTTCAAAGACTGAAATCAATTCATATCCAAAGTCTAAATATTGAAAAAATAATAATAAAATTGCTTCAGTTAACTGAGAATACTAATTCATGGAGTTAATGAAAACGACTTGAAAGAGCAACATACAAGAAGCAAGTTTCCAATATTACTTTATACGCGTGGAATACTGGAATAAAGTTGAAAGGAAGGATAAAATGGAGAATGAGTTAATATGAAGGTCAAAATGGTGAAAAAAGTACAGGATTAGAAACCAACTGAAACTGCACTGAGACTTTTTGATAGGAAATGAGAAAATCGGCGACTTTAAAAACACTCCCACGATCTAAACAAACTGAGAGAAAGAAAGAGAAGAGAAGAGAGCATTTTTTTTTTTTTGACTAAATAAGAATTTTAAATTTTTTAATTAAAAAAAATGCTAGCTTTCTTTCTTTTTTTTTTCCTTTTCACGTTTTAAGCTGCTCATTGGAACGTGTTAGTAGAAAAATCTTAACGGTGAAGCCTTCAGAATCTGAAATGGCATCTCTCACCGTCACGGCTATGGTTATGGAGGCTGGAGGTGGCATGAATTATGCTTTTGTCCCTCCTTTTGTTCTGATTGAAAAAGGAGAGGCAATGAGTAAAGAGAGGGAGCCAAGCCAGTTTCAGTTGGCCTCCCGCCACGTGGAATCTGCTGTCAGGTACCCTTGCCTCGATCTCACTGTTTGATCAAATTCTCTCGTCGCCGTCTGATTCTTTTGACCTTTAACCATTTCATGAATGTTAATTTACTTTAATCTAATAAATTTGTTATTTAAAAAAATAACGGCTTTTTTTTTCAAATTACCTCCTGTACAAGTTGTATTTTATTTTTATTACATTATTTCTTAATTTAAAATAATTTTTTCAGAAATTTTTAAATTTTTTTAAAGCAGGGAGAGCAATAAATCCATTGATTTTTTTCACAATTATTACCACACTCATCCTTTTTTTAAAGATTTTCTGGTTTTTTTGTAATATGTAAATATAAACCTAATTTTGATATCAAATAAACCATTAATGCTCACAAAGATACTCATTTCTTTTTTTAAGATTGAGAAAATATTAATTACAATAAATTAAAAATAACATTAGTGATCTATACCAAAATTTAACTCATATTATAATGTATAAAGACTAAAGTGAAGGGAGAAATGGAGGTAAATGGTCCTAAAGGACTCAAGGTTTTTTGTTTTGGTGTGGAAAGCACGTTGTTGGACTGTTTGTTTATTAAAATATGAAAAGTTTAGATTTAGAGGGCTCAAGTCATCCATCACAGCACCAACCGACTATCCAATATTTTCTTTGATGAAATTTGGTAATTCTCGAGCATATTAAAATAAATTTCGTTTTAAACAAACAAATCATTTTTTTTTCAACCAAATAATAATTTTTTACATACGCCAATTTTTCATTTGATGCCCTCCACCCTATCCCTCCCCATGTTGATCAAATTACAGAATTATTATTGTTATTATTTACAAAATTACTTTGAGGAGGAACTAAGTTGATATTTTACGTCCATTGTAAAATATCGGATTTAATAAGACTATAGTGAGAGTATCAACTATCTCTAATGACTTAGATTTCCGGGATGAATTTCGATCAATTTTAAATTATTTTCGATTGAAAAAAATCCAAATATAATTCAAACCTTAAATTCGATTCGATTTCCATCCAAATAAATAAGATGGATGAATATTTCGAATGAATTTGCTCGTTGGTTCAAATTACTATTTTGGATTCGGGTGGTATTTGAATTTGGATCTCTAATCTTGGTTATTTTAACATAAAATTCATGAAGTATATAATTAATTTTATATTTAGTTATTTATGTTTATTTATATGGTCTAAATCTAATCCGATTCGATGCCAACCCTACCACACCAATCTTGTTTAAATTCTTAAATGTACTTTAATATGTCATTAACTGAATAAATGATAATGAACTTTAAATGAGTAAGTGAGGTGAAATATACAATTTTAAAAAATAACGAATTTAACTAACCCCTCTCTTTAAAAAAACTTAAGATATTATAACCTTCTACGAGTTAAAAAAGAAGAAGAAGAAGAAGAAGAAGAAGAAGGAATCGTTTTAGTTAGCTATAATTATCAACCATTGAGCCAAAGACATTAATCTAGCCCCCCACGCCTACATGTCTATTAAGTTAAGTGGAAAAGGATTGAAAACAACAAAACAATATATATTCCAGTGTGTCGCAGACTATAGTTTTAAGTTGCGACGGTGAGAGAGGGCACAAATAATATCAAAAGAGAAACACAAGTCATGAATAACGGAACGAGTTAACGCGCCGGTTTGTCGGTTACATTATTTACCAGCTTATGATGAGATTTGGCCCTCATAATATGCCAAGTCAGTATATTAAAAAGTTGCTCTTCCGTATTTCATTGGACTCGAATAATGTAAATTGATTTAAGTAATTTTTAAAAGATTAATTAAACCATGCCTTGTTTTTCTTCTTGTTTTCTGCACGATTATGCCGACAACAAAGCTTTTTGTTTCGACACTAATTGCCAATAACAATTGATAATTTAATTGAGATCAGTGACAATTTCAACGAATTGCCAGAATACACAAATAGAATTACATCGAAATTTATTTTATATTAATTTATACAAAAATTTATAACTCTATCATTAATCTTAAAATAATAAGATATCAGTCTCATTTTGTCTCTCTTTATTCAAATATATATATAATTCACTTATAATACATTTTCAAGTATCTAATTCTAAATTGATGAAGCTCTAGTTGCCAATTTCTGAATATTAAAGATCTAATAGTCTATTGAAGTAAAGTATACATCGAGGGCGTGGCTGTTCTTTACTCCTAGGATTTAGCAAGTCTCATATTGTGGCGTGATGTGGAATTGTAAATGCTGACAAATTGAAGAGGATTTGAATCAACAAATACTATAAATTGTATAAAGGTCAAAGAAGCAACTTTTTTTATAAGAGTAATTATAAGGTTGCATTTGCACTTGCACGCGTACTTATAATTACATGGGTCCATTGGGTTTTTTCCCCCAATTCAGGCAGCATTAGATAGTTTATTAATATATTTAGTATTTTAATCATTAACTGATTTGTGTTTGATGTGATGAACAAAACACGAATCTTCTAAATAAGTACCAACATCATGTAATACTGTTTATGTTATAATGAGTGATATTATCACGTGATATTGTTTGATTTATCTATAATTCTAATATTATTTATAGAAAATTATGTCGCGTATTTAGTTACTTATCATATAATATACGGAGGAGTTATTCACTCGATCATTTATGTAACTTTAAAAAAAAAAAAAAAAACTTTCATGTTGATACAGCTTGGCAGAGAAAGTGAAACAGAACCTGTAAAAAGAAGCAAAAGCAACAAACAACCCATGAAAGCAAGCAAAGCAAAGCAAAGCAGCACCTCCGAATTCATAAAGGAGTAGGCCAACTCAAAAGCTCCTGTGAGTTGTGACCATAAAGATCATCATACTTACTAACCACCCTCTTAAATTATTTACTCCACATGGGGGATTTCTCTTACCTACATTACTCGAATCACCAATACGCACCCACAAGAGATTGATCAAAAAGTCATTCAATAACAAAAATTATGATGAAAAGACTAAATTTTTAGCCTAAAAATTATCGAGAACCACTTTGAATTAATGTTGCTATAGTAAATTTCCAATTCTTGAGAAAATCGTATGAAGAAGGGACAGTGACAATCAGATTAATCAATCAAATGAATTAATGTGATTAATCACTGGAGAAAGTAAGTTTATTATTCCTTTTTAGAATATGATCTTTTGCTTCCAAACAAAGAAAGAACTCGACTAAAAAAGTGAATGGCCAAATAAATAGCTTTCTTGACTAGCTGATGATGTTTATGGGTCATGAACCTCTTTTTCTTTTGTCTTCTTAAATTCATAGCATTTGCTTTCAACAATTCTCAACTCCTCCAACTTTGCTATGTCAAAGATAATGAAACAAACCCTTGAAGATAAAAATAGATACCTGTATGATGTCTTTGGAGAGAAGGGGGGCTACCAAAAAAAAAAAAAAAAACATTTGATGCATTTCTCAAGTCAATTAGAAAATATACATATAAATTAAAAATTTAATGTAGTGTTTCAATTTTGACCTTCATTAGGTCAAAATCACCAATTTTTGTAACCACCTTATTGATTTTTTTTTCTTTTATAATTGTTTACAAACAAACGAGAATCATTCTAATCCAACCTAGCAGTGCTATCAGCCAACATGTATAACTCGTGTAAAATAAAGGATAAATACTCTGCTTAATCCTCGTATTTTAAGCTTAAATATCCGCTTAATTATTATATTTTAAGTATTTAAGAACAACTTGCTATTAAGTATGTTACACTCATCCCCTTACTCTTTTTTTTCCATCCTTCAAATGATATTCTTGTGTCAATATTCTTGGAGATATTAATGAAAAAAATCCTAATTTATCAAATTAACTTTAAAAGTAACATAAAAAAATTTGCAGAACATTTTATATTATTATTTTATTTTTTAGGATTGATTTGATAAATTACTTTTTATAAAATAATTGATAGATTATTGTAGCAAGGATATTAAACATTGCTTTGGGTTAGCTTATATTAATTTATTTTATAAATAATTATTAGCAAGATTACTGCCCAAGAAAAAATGCTAATTTTTTCCCATTGATATTTATTAGTCCATTTTTTACAACTAAGTTAATTAATATTAAGAATATTGTTATTATAAACAGAAAGAAAAAATCAGAGTAAGAATGAAACATATATAACTGCATAATGTTTGATATGCTTTTAAAATATAAGATTAGACAAAAAGACTTAAATAAAAATATGCTAATAAAAACTAAATTGACATTTATCCCACAACAAATATAGGGTGATATTTCCGTACTATTTTAAGAAAATAATTAAAAAAAGTTCGCACAATTTTTTAAAATTTAAAATAAAAAAGAATTTTAGAGAATTAATTAATAAAATATATCTTTTTTTGTGACTAAGATTTTATATATATATATATTTGACTAGTAAGATTGCTTTAGTTTAACTTTAAATTTACTATTTTACCCTTATAAAGTAAAAGCACAAAAAAATTAGTTTAATTTCAATTTTTTAATTTTTTAAAAGTTATTATTTCTTAATGATGTGTCGATACTACTTTTAGTAGTATGATTTTAAATCTTTAATTGAACTAACATAGTGTTCCTCTTTATATTACAATATCATGTAAATTATCATATAGTCAACTTTATATAATTTACATGTAGGATATTAAAATTATTAGATATCATTTAAAAATGAAAGATTATAAGTCACAAAATTAAATACCTAAATTATTAGATAATAAACACACATTTATTTGGAGCAATTTGTTCATTTTATTAAAAGGGTAAAATAGTTAAATAAAAACTATTAAGGCAACCGAATGGTTAAAGACAGCTAAAAATGTAAACAAGAAAAAGTTAAAAGAATGATTTAATCAATTAATTGTAAAAATTTTATTGTTAATTTGAGGTAATTAAAAATAGCGTGAACTTTAGAAAAATTCCCTTTAGAAGGGATAGCTATTTACACAAATATTTGGGTGAAATATATCCAGACCTAAATTATAATTTTGTCAAAAACTATAGTTAATTTCAATCAACTTGTTGATACATTGACTGTATTCAAAATATCCTTAATTATTGTAAATCTCAACCTAGCCCCAATTATTGTTAAGAAGATAATTTTTTTCATCAACATACCCATATTTATCCTTATTTTGAACGGTCTCAGACACTTAACAATTATTTGTAATCCATTTTTATGCAAATGACCATACTAAGACTAATATGCCGAATCTTCATTAAAACTTAACAATTAAAAATGTTTGTGCAAGGAGTAATAATAGGATAGATGACCTCTTGAAAAGTTCTCATGTTACAGCCCCCTTTAAAGAAAAAAAAAGATAATTAAAAGTAAATTAAAATTTATAATAATTTAGAGATAATCAATTTATCAAGGATAAACCCGGAAATCAACCCTTTCGAAGATACCCTAATTATCTTTTACATAATTCTATGCTATCATTACCCTTGCATTTCTTGAAAGATGGCTTTGAACGGTGAAAAGTAGTGACATATTATATTATAGTTATAAACTATAGTGACAAAGGTCCCACGGATGATCAATATCAAACTCATTATTAAGTACAAAGGAAGTGGGTAAATATTCTTTTCAAAGTTTCTATAATGATCATATTTAAAGCAATTCTAATTCATGATAGGCCACAAATTAATATTGGTAAAAAAAATGGAGATCTTAATTATGCTTTGGTCGAGTGTAAATTTATGAAACAATTATAATTTTCTTTTTCTTTTTTCCTCTCTTAACCCTTGAACATCTTAATTGGGTTCTTCTATTAGTTATCTTGATTTCCCTTATTAATAGCGTGGCTTCATTTTTTAAATACTCACCCAAAAAATTCCTTATGCCATACATTGTTTCTGATTTCCTTATGCCATACATTGTTTCTGAAAATGTTAGTCAATATATCTAATGATAACATTTAATTTAAGACTTGTGACTTATACCCTTTTGTTTTCTTCTCATTCCTCAAAAGTTTCAAGCCTTTTGACAAACACTTAAGGTAAGCATGATTAAAATTTCAAAGCTTTACACTGTATGACTAAAGGGACGTCTCAACCAACACTCCTAAATGATTAAAGAAAAAAGAAAGTATAAATATTTGTTTCATCCGAGAGTGCTTTGATTAATCAAATTAATAGATCTAATCTTTTATGCGCCGAGCTTTAATATTGGATTTTAATTTCAAAAATAAATTATAAATCAATAATTATTTATAGGTGTAAACATCTCGCATTTTCAGAAAATGTTCGCTTCAATTACCAATCAATAACTAATTACAAAACGAAAAAAATTGTGAACTTTGTCTGTGACGCTACAAAGACACAATTAAACTATTGTATTATATTTTGATTTGTTTTTATTATTTTGCAGACCTGGTTGCATACATAATCACAAAATCTGCCTTTATAAAAATGTGAACTTCTAACCAAAAAAAAAACTACAAATCAAAAAATATACAACTAATTAATAATTTATAGTCTTTGACTAAAAAAGTTGTCTAAATAACTCTCCATATCACAAACAAGTAAAAAAATTAAATACAATTTTATGATCCTCCCTTCCACCACCAAGAAACTCAATTGTCAAACTAGTTATCCATGTATCAACAATATACAATCCTTTATCAACACAACCGCCCACTTCAATAATCAATCATGGCTGTGTTAATTTTTTTTAATAACTTCTGGTTGACATAATTAATATATGGCCTTTAAGTAGACATTGAATTCCATGCTACAAAAATTAATATACTATAAAAAAATTTCTATTCAAAAGCCTCTAGAAAGTCGATTTTATTTTTATTTATTCAAAGCCTAAATTCAAATACACATCTCCCATCAAAGAGTACATCCTCACGGGCCACAAATGTGAAGCCTGTTTACACAAGACATCCGATTAGAGTGCCGTCCAACTTCAAGCGTTGGGCTTACTATTGGGCTTGACAAACTCAATCAGGGGTCAACATAAGTGTAGTGGAGGCCTTGTATTTTTCTTAATGCCTTTATGGGGTGGTAAAAGAAATAACTATAGCCACTATCATTCATTTCATAGATGACAATTGACACATCAGATATTAGCCTTTAAAATAATTATCTTATATTTTGATCCCTGAAAGTAAAAGCTACTGTTTATGCAAATGAAGCCATTGAAGATTCCGATTCTGTTGTTTCCATATCTACCATATGTTTTGGATAAAGGTTTCAATATTTTTATTTTATTTTTTATTTTTTTATCCATGATATATTTGGGGTTACACATGATAATTCACTTGGAATTTGCAAGTAAGAATCACTCACTTGGATTTTAAATATACCACACATAAGGACTCTTCGTTCTTCTCAAGGAGGAGAGGAGAAACTTCAAGAGAGACATGAAAGTAATGAGGAGAAAATTAAAAAAAGAAAAGAAAAAGGCAAAAAACTAAAGTAATGGCCTTGAAACAATTAGAGTGGGGTCAAGGACAGATATTGAAATTGGTGGCTAAAAATCAATTGCAAGTCCCTATCGATCTTTCTTCTCACTCCATTTTTTTGAAAGCTAGTGGTGATGGTTGAAGTGGCTGCACCACATAACTTGTTTTACCCAGAAATCCGTAACCTTAAGGCTCTCCTTTCTTTTTCTCTCATTCATTTCCTTTTCCTTTTTTCAATAAAATATAAAATATAAACCTTTTTTTTTTCAAAAGAAAATTAAATAAAAATTTGCGGATTTTAAGTTTTGGGCCCACTTTTACCAAATTATCCAATTTTAGATTGGCACCACAACTTCTCGAATGACTCGTGGACCCCCCTTTTATCTCTAAGTGCCGAATGCTCATTGGGTTTAACTTGTTAATTCATTATTGCGATTAATCATTTCGGTCTCTGAATCAAGGAGAGAATTCTCCTTTGGGAGGAGTTTAAATTCAAACTTGTACTCAAAGTTAGAATTTTGTAGCTAATTTCTTCTTCTTCTTCTTAAGATATAAAATATGCTTGTTTAGATAATTATATATAATATTTTAAAAAATAACTTAGGTCTATAGCCAATCCTTACCGTTTAAAAAAATTAATATAATATTGAAAATAAACAAATTTATGTTACTATTTTTGCACCAAAGAATTTCGATTATATACAAAATAAAAACCAAACATAAGTTATGGGTTTTTTCAAAGTTGTTTTATTTAATGGGTGCAACTATAGTAGTACTCCATTTGAGATACTATCATATCATATTATTATAAAGTTAAAAAAAGTCAATAAAATTTATTCATTATTACATTATATTATAGGGTATATTTAAGTCACAACATAACATACTTAAGTCACAATATCGTTATTTTTATTAAATTAATAGTTTTATCTTATAAAAAAATTTCAATTTATTTTTATATGAATTCTTTAAAAAAAGTTTTAAAAATGTATTTTAAGACGTTTTAGAGGAGGTACCGTGTGATGTACGAGCATTTTTTAGTACTCCTGATTTTCTTGCCCCCACTTAAAAACAGAACAAGAACACCGTTAACTCCCTCTTCGCGGACGATAGTAAACCAACTTGCCTTCCCAGCACGAGTGGAGCCCACCTGCCTGGAAAGCCGAGGCTTGTGGCATCAACATCGAACGTGGGTTTCACACATCTTAAGAACGCGTGTGATTACTTTTATGCCCAAATTTTCACCTCAAATCACAACCTTAAGGTTCAGCCAACTCGCAGGAAGTCAGCACGCGCCAGAAAAATAAATTGTAAAAGAATGTCTGAAAATTGTTATGTAGAGCAACTAACCCTTTTGGATAATGATGTAGATAATATTTAATTGATTTTAAGTTACTCCATCCGGGGATTTTTTTTTATCCTTTTATAATATATTTATCGAACTAGACAAATATAATCTTAATTTGTTGGTGTTTTTTTTTAACGGTAGGTGTCTTTTGTTGTTGTTGTTATTATTATTATTATTTAAAATTGTCGAATTATTCCAAACAAAATGTTTTACTACTAAAAATTATCTTTATTCGAAAGAAAATAAAATTTCAAATTAATAGAAATTTTATTTATCCTTAGGTCAATGAATTTCAATTTAAATTTAATCAATTTGAAATAAGTTAAATAATACAACTCAATCAATAGTGATTTTTTATTCTCCTTTTATTAGATAATATTTGTTTTTTTTTCTTTATCTAAAATTAATACGCTCTAAATTTGATCAGTTTCGAATGTAGCCTCAAATACATATATGAATGATATGTTTTTGTTCTTAAATGAATATTAATTGACATATTATTTGTTTTTATAAATAAAAATCATAAACATGATTATTTGCTATTTACATCCTTATAAATCAAAATAAATAAGAGATTAAGTTTTATAATTTAGAAATAAGCATATTAAACGAATATAATTTTTGAGATGTTCCATACCTATTTTCCTTAAAATAAAAGTCACCAAAATAAATCTATCTATTTCAATTCACCATAATTTTAAAAAAATAAATTTTAAAAATTTTAAATTTTAATAAAATTTCAGACTTTAAACATTTAATAAAAAGCCTTTAATTTAGTGGGATTTACAATATTACTCACTAACCCGCAAATCACTGCCAAATCGCCCACAAAACCCTCGTCACGGTGGTAATTTTACTTGACAGTGGCGGATTTGATATTTCAAACTAAAAAAGGCTACAAAAAGTTATGGGTGAAATTGGTATCAAGAAAAATCCACTGGATACGCGCCGAGTATCCGCCAACTCGTATTGTTTATTTTAATTTTACTGATTGCGGATTTAATATTTTAAACTAAAAATGCTACAAAGTTATGATGAAATTGGTATTAAGAAAAATTCACTGATATCGCAAGTGAGTATCCGCCAACCCGTATTCTTTATTTTAATTATTTATATTTTAAATTTTAATCATGCAAATTATATTAAAAATTTAATCATAAATATATGTAAGTTAAAATTTTAATTTTAATCTTAATTTGTCTCACCACATATATATGTATATGCATGTGTGTGTGTGTGTGTGTACATTTACATATACCAATGTTCTATAGATAGATAGGAATATAGTAAAGAAAGGTAGAGACTATAAACTAATTTTAATTTTTTATGTAAGACTAAAAAGATTTTTTAATATTTGTGATTTTAAATGATAATTGTTAAAACTCACAGCTAGTTGATTTTTAAGAAATAAAAATCCACTACAACTTACTAATTTCTTAATTTATTTTTTTATAGGTACGGATTTGATAATGATAAATTCACAAGCCTATTACCATCCCTATATTAATCTAGCCTGACCTACTAAAAATTTCAGAAATTTACAAAATTGGCCACAAATGTTTTGCATTTTTATAATTAACTCCTAATTTATTTCATCAACATTACCAAACAACACATCAAGTCATGAAAATACCCCTCTCATTCGACAAAGCTTCTCTCTCTAACCCGACGATCTCTCTCACCCAAATCGGTCACTCATCACGGCAACTTCCCAGCACGTTGGAGTCCATCCTTATGGCGGCCAAGATCTAAAATTAACGGTTAGTTAAAACCCTAGATTTTATTGCATGTTCTATTGTGTGTTTATATTATTGTTATTGTATTGTGTTGGTGATGGTGATGGTGATGGAAGATTGAATTGTTTGTGATGTTGGTGGTGTGGGTGAGGTTGTTGGTGTGGGTGACGGGATGCCCATCGCACAAATTTGGTGCGATCTTGACAAAAGTGTGATGGGCTATCGCCCATCGCTGCCGATCAAAGCAGCACTTGTTGAACCCGACACGCAATGCGAGCGCTTGTAACTCATATCAAGTGCAATAGGCTGCATGTCAAAACAATTTATAGATTGTTTTTTTAGATTCTTTTTTTGTTATAAATGTAATTTAATAATATTATAAACGAATGTATACATGGCAAAAATCCAAAATAGCAAAGCCCTGATCTAACAGATCGAGAAATGAATTGGGCATGATGAATTAAGTTTATGCCATCATTTCTCCGATCTCAGTATGTGTAAATTAGCTATAGTCGTAAAAAACCATCTAGAAATTTAACAAAACTACAGCTTGTAACAGAATGCTCGTGCAAGACATATTTGAGTATTTCTGTAAGTTTTATGTTTAGTTTCATAATTTTGCATAATGTGTTGCTTAGGCAAGTCATGGAGAATGCGGAGAAAGACTGGTTTGAATTGAGCATTGATAGAGTGGTACCTAGTTACTAGACTTTCCCTGTGAAGATGTCGACTAAAAAAGCAAAAAACAAAGATAGGCCACTTAATTTGTATTTTGATAGTTTGTTTCACAACTTCAATCTTACGCAATTCGACTCAAGATTTAAGGACTTAGATTTCAAGGCTATAGATGAAATTGATGCACTAAAGATTGTGCTCTATTATTTTATAGACAGAGCACTAAATCAAAGAAAAGATCATGTCACAAATCAATTTCATCAACCAGGTAGATGATTTAGATCACTTTTGAAATCATCTATGGGGTCACTTTTCATGGGAAACAATATATGGTAGTATTGACAATGCATTTAACAGTAGTCATGGGGAGTGCTTTAGGAAGAAGATTGCAATGAATATATTTAATGGTGATATTGGATGGTAAGCCATTGTAGTCATTCGAATGTTGATTTATGAATTTTTTTTTCCTAAAAGTACTTAATTATATACAAATTTAATACTTAATTTTTATTAAGAAACTAATCAAACATACAATTTTTCCGAATAAAAAAAGTTGTACTCTTAGCATTCACATATTCCATACTGCCATCCGCCAATGTCTCCCACCAACTAGGGCTGGGCAACTTTAGATTCGGATCGAATTCGGATGAATTCGATCGGATTTCGGATGATTTGGATTGAAAAAAAAGTCATCCAATTTCAATCTGAACCTCAAATCTGATCCGATTCGATCTGATTTATTTCGGATCGGATCGGATGAATATTTCGGATGAGTTCAGATTCGGATCGGTTTGGATTAAATTCGGATTTAGTGCTTTTTAGTAATTTTCACAAAAAAAATCATAAAATTTACAATTAATGAGAACAAAACTAACCAATTTATTAATTATGTAGAAGGCTGGACCTACCTAAGCAATATAGCATTCTATATGACGCCATTCCCAAACCATTTTCAAGTGACTAAATTGAAGACATTTGCACAACATCCAAATAGAGAGAGAGAGAGCAAGAATGGCAAGTGAAGGAGAAAGTGCAGTGAAGGAGCCCTTGAATCTCATAAAACTTAACCTCGATGAGCGCATCTACGTCATGCTCCGATCTGACAGTGAACTCTGCGATAAATTCTAGATCGTCGGCTGCTCGTCTGGAATGTCGATGGCGTGCGACGTACAACTTACCGGCCGAACATCGATGACGATCAAGATGCGAGCATGATTGTTTGGGTTGTGTTGCCGATGTAGGGGGTGATTGGAGGAGCTTAAAGCCTTAGATGTGTTGCTGATTTTTGGGAATTGGGTTTCAATTTGGGATTTTGACTTCTCTTAATTGGCTTTTATATTTAGTTATTTTATATTTATATTTTTTATTTACAGCTGCTTTGTGTCTTGGTGAATGATGCCATTGGATTTTAAGTTTAAGTTTTTGTTTCTACCTTTTGTATTTTGTTTTTTGTTTTTTTTTTTCAAGTAACAGTGCAATCCGATCGGATTATTCGGATTGACCCGAATCCGATCCAATCCGTATCAAATCCGATCGGATTGCACAAATCTCATCCGATCGGATTTGAAACCAAATCCGAATCGATCCGAATTTGTTCGGATCGGATCGGACAGATCGGATTGGGTCTATCCAAATCCAATTCGATGCCCACCCCTACCACCAACTATCATAATACAATTGAATCTATCGTTCAAATTATAAACAAATATAATTACACAATAGAAAACATAATCAAAAGAATATGTACATTTTCTATAACATTCTTATATTACATTTATAATAAATTAACGACCTTTAAAAAATTAAAAATTGTATATTAGTGAGACATGTTGCCTATTGCACTAAATTGGTGCAATAGGCACGCCTTATCGCACGCAGATTAAGTGTGATAGGCACCATGTCGCAGTAATTTTTGCGACGGCACTACGTTGCACAAATTTGCGGTAAGACATGTCACACCAAGAGACAATCAGAAATCGACTTAATGCGACAACTACCATGTCCATAAATTTGATGATGACGGTGTCTCAGACCAAGACATAAGCACCGAAATCTTCGCACCAAATCAACCACAAACACCTCCCAACTCAAGAAACGCTTCTTAACATTTAGTTATACAAAAGCAAAACATAAACAATCTAAGAAACATTTCATCAAACAGCTAATGTGCAATCATTCTACAAAACCAAATTCCTTTCAATTAGCTTACCTAGGTTTTGGGCTCTAATTTAATTTGTTATAATCGTTGATTGATGCGACACGATTTTGTATTTGGTCGGAATTCACATTACCGTCATTGTTCGCTATCGATGATTATCTGAGAGAAAATCTGCTTACGGTTTGGTGAAGAGAGAGAAGAGTTCGGGTTGAAATAAAGAGGGTAATTTGGGGCAAAAAACTAAAGTTTGGCTACTTATGATAGGAAAAAATTAGAAGGGCTAAATGTGAAAAAAAAAAAATTTAGGTCAATTTTTGTAAATTTTCCAAAAATTACTAAGACTCGATGTGATTGGCTCGGACTCTCAGCAACGTCGATATATATATATATATATATACACGCACACTATATTTTTCATTAATTAGAGTGATAATTATAGGCGAAATAGAGCGAGTAGGACATAAAACACAGAGCAGCGCGTGAGGGGAGACCAAAGCAAAACAACACACACAGTGTTCTCTCTTGCTTTTGTTTCTCCACGGTTCTTACGAGAGTCTCAAAATCAAAGCAGAATCAATTTGTCTCCCTTCATTCACTGCTCTCTCCCTCTCTCTCTCTCTCTCTCTCTCTCTCTTTCTCCATCCAACACCAACAGCACCCCCCATTCAACGCACAACAAACATATATTTAAGCTCCAGTTTTCTTTCTTTCTTTCTTTTTTTTATAATACGTAAAATTTGCTTTTAGGTTAGTTAACTCAATCGAGCTCTCTAATCTAATCTGTTTCTGAACTTGTTGGATTCATCATCATCATCATCATCATCTCTGCATTAGTTTGGTTTCGCCAGTGAAAAATACGATGTCGTTTCCGAGACAGAGATAGCTCGAATGAAAAAGTAGAGAGATTAGAATAGATAGATTGATTGAACAAAAAGAAAAAGAAACAGAAAAATGCGAACGCTTTGCGACGTGTGTGAAAGCGCAGCTGCGATTCTTTTCTGCGCTGCTGATGAGGCCGCTCTTTGCCGCTCTTGCGACGAAAAGGTATCATCATCATCACCATCAGTTCATTTTCTGATGCCGTTTTCATCTGGGGTTGTGACTCTTTATCTAGAATGAGCAATATATAGCTGTGAAAGGAAAAATCTTTTCCCCCTCTCTTATTTTGGTGCATTTATAGTAATAGATTTTTCTTTGCTCGTTTGTCACGGACATGTTCTGTGTTGACTGTAGCTGGTCTTTGTAACAATCCATTTCCGGAGGCCCTAATGATTAAAGCTTGAACACAAAATTCTTGGAATGAAATCTGTGAGAATGAAGTGGAAAGATGTGCATCAAAACAATCAATTATTCAAAGTCTCTGTAGGGATACAAAGTGTCGTGTGGTTATCGTATCTTATCATTTCACTGCGATTTGGTGATGATTCGTATGAGCACCACATGTATTACTTCTTGGCTTTGCAAAGTGTAGCACTACTCTGCTAGTTAGTTGGTAATATTAGATAATAAATATTACTAGGCGGTGACTTCAATCAATCAACTCCTAAGTTGTCGGATTAAATTAGATGGATTAAAAGCATTCCAAACCAGAATGGGTGTGAAATGTAATCTAATGTTTAAAAAAAAAAAAGAAAAAAAGAAAAAAAAAGTTACCCTTCCTACGATCCATTTGCTTGTTGTGTTTTGGTACAATTTTGATGGCAAAACATTTTTCATTTTGGGTTCCAGGTCCATATGTGCAATAAGCTTGCTAGTCGTCATGTGAGGGTAGGGCTTGCTAACCCCAGTGATGTCCCACGCTGTGACATCTGTGAAAATGCACCTGGTATGTAAGGTTTTATTACTTTTTACTTCTGCAAGGATTTCATTTTTTGAGCTTTTGTAGGAGGGGTTTAAGTTTGTTTCTTATCTTGGAAATGTGTATGTAGCTTTCTTTTACTGTGAGATAGATGGTAGTTCCCTGTGCTTGCAATGCGATATGACTGTTCATGTTGGTGGTAAAAGAACCCATGGGAGATATCTCCTTTTGAGGCAGAGAGTTGAGGTTTGTGTCTCTCTACTCGAGAGGTTCTGTGTTCTTCTTTCTGTAAATGGTCTTCTGAATAAATTCTTCTTTGATACTCTCTTTATAGTTTCCAGGGGACAAGGCTGGTCGCTTGGAGGAACTGGCTCTGCAATCCCTTGATCAAAACAAAATAACGAGGGACCAGACTCAACCATTTAGGATTACTGCTAGAGAGAACCAGCAAAATCACAGGGCCTCCAGTTCCAATGCTAGATGGTAATGCTGATGGTGATGGAAAGGTGGACAATAAATTAATTGATCTCAATGCGAGGCCCAATCGGGGCAAGCTTCAAATAATCAGGTTTTGTGGGTCTTTTAGTAGAAAGTACTAATTATACATTCAAACCTTTATGGCCAGATTTTTGTTTGTGTTAACAACTATATGGATTCTTTAACTCAACAAAATATTGAAACTAGTTGCAACTATATGGATTCTTTTAACAGGGTATGGATGTTCTGAGCGGCAGTAATCATGATTCCGCTGGTGTGGTTCCTGTTGGTTCCTTCAAAAGAGAGCCTGAAAATTGAATGAGGTATAATCCATATCTCTCATTGATCTTTACCGAAATGTTTCATTTGCTTTTGATTCTGCCATGTAGTTCATGAATTTGGAGGAATATTTTTTGCTTTTATTCATTACAATTAATCTGCTATTGAGCTATCTCAACAGTTGAGCTTTTCACGTTATAATTTAGTTTCTTGATTGGTTCCCTATATATCTTGGATCAGTGCAACCTTATTTAATTTAACCTGAATTAGGTTTGTCTAAACCCAGTTTTGTGCCTTTCAGGAGAGGGGAAAAAAAGGAGGAATGAAAATAAAAACACCCACTTATTGTGGGTGGAAAGGTGGCCATTTGCTCAGCTTAGCCTTTAACCTATGGAATTTTTCTTCAGTTGGACTTGATAAATCACAAAAGAGAAAACGATTCTCATGAACCATTTGTGAACATATATACGCACAAATCACCATATCTGTTAATGTTATTCTTCTTACTAAGAGAATTAAGTTGGTTTGTTTTCTAGAAACCGAATGTCCAGTGTAGAGTTGGAAGTATGTTTTAGCTTTAAAAGGAAATCACTTATAACTGAATAAATGATGATTGTTGCCTTTGGGATGGACATTTGAAGATCTAATAAAAGGAAATTATCTTTTCATACGCTTGCTTGCTTCATTTCAGTGAAGATCTACAGTCAGTTATTTGATGTATGCATCTTGTTATTCAGTCCTTTTTCGGTTATCTTAAGACTTTCACTAAGCTTGACAATTTTCTTTTTGTCAGAAGTTTTGGCTTTATGTCCTAGTTATTTACAAGAGTTTGCAGCTGGTATCAGCGGGAGGATTTTGTGGGGTACTAGCCTGTGGATAGTGAAACTGCAGTGATAATGATAATGCCACTCTCTCTTCTTTGTGAGTATTGCACAGAAGCCTTAGTTCTTGCAAGTGAGAGCACCACTTTTAAAGTTACTCCTTTTCCACCAGATTGTTGTAAAATCCAGGAAGAAATTTGGAAATAAAATGTAGTGAAGTGTGCAGAAGTTAACTGTAATGTTTCATTCCGAGTCAAATGAGAATATTTGCTACTCTTATACTTCAGTTGCTTTTTCTAGTCGATAAAATTAGCATTATGGACTAGGATCCATCGCAGAATTTGTGGGGTCATTGTATCAGTCTTTGGTTTGAAAATGATGTACAATTTTCTAAGATCTTGTACACCATGATTTTCAAGTTTTATGAACATTCATGCCATGCAACCGCCAAAATGTAATCAAGTGTCATTTTTCCTTTTTTATTTTTTTCGTTGTATGTTTTAATTATATCAAAGTAGGTAGTCAATAGTGGAATTCAGCTGACATCGTTTTAAGATGAAGGTGTTGAAAATTGGAACATCAAATTAAGCCAGTTTTGGTATATGATTTGGTGATGGAGCTACTAGCCTTTTCTTTTCGTCACTTGACTTGGCAACACATAATTTGGGTAATGCATTATACTTCATGTTATGTCTAGGGTGGGCAAAATTTGGATCCGGATTTGAATTTATATTTATGTGTTCGGATCTACATCCGAATCTGACAAAAAAAAAAGTGGATCTAGATGCAGGTAATATTTACAACGAATGCAAGTGGATATTCCAGATATCCGGATCACAAAAATTAAAAATTAAATAATTTAAAATATAATTTAAAAATTCAACAATTTAACTAATGATATAAAATCAAATTCAATTATAACCCAACAATTAACAATTCAATATGAATACCATCCAACAACATCATAAATCCACAACTACAAATAACACAAAATAAATCAAACATAAAAGATAACAAAAGTTCAAGTACACAACCATTAAAATCCACAAATGATAAACATTACAAATCCATGTAGATTCCAAGCTTCCAATCCAAAACGTCATGCCACAATATTGTTAATCATCGGGATCATCCACTCCTTCAACATTCATAATTTGTTCTACAAACCATTTAAGCGGCTCACGATCTAATAATGAAAACATAAAAAATAATCATTAAATGCTCTGTCAGTGCAAAAGTATAAAAATACTAAAATATATGAATAAATAAAATAAGTGATTTTACCTTTGATTTCAGTCCAGTACCAATTTTGAGTACACATCAATGACTCTACAGTGTTTTGATAAAAGTCTATTATGATAAGTATTCAAATGCCCGCCTTCGATGTTGAAAGCGGAATAAAAAGCAACAGAGACACGACAATGGCCAAGAAATTTCTAACAACCTCAATAAGTATCGAATATTTGCCCTTATCATTCTTCTACGAGAACAAAATATTGAAATTGATCATAGTAGGCAAAACTCTCTCATCCAAGCAGGTCTCCAACTCAAACTTAGCTTGCTTATAGTTGACTTCTCTGAAAACAAATGAGTCCCATTTACCGACCATACTTGAATCCTTAAAAACAGGAGCTTGTGGCATACCTCGAGAAGACTACCCACTTCAAAATCTCCTCCATCTTCACTTGTTGCATGCTTTGATTCATACTCTTTCACCACTTCACTGACAATGTTAAATACCTTTTCAACATGATAGGCAGTGTTATCTCCATAAATCTTAGGGAAAAAAAAAGGTGAACCATTGTTGATGTGTATTGCTATAGGTGTTAATGTGCAAGTGTACACAACAAATAATATAATAGTGAGTATCAAGATTGTCTCCATAGGAATTGATATTATAGGACTTATTACAACAATCTTAACAGTGCAATATCAGTCTAATAAAAAATAAATATATTGATGAAATTAATGACCTAACAAAATTAAAAATGCAATAAATAGAATGCAAAAACAAAAATCTCAAGTCAAACACAAAGATATATTTAATGGGAAATGGATACTTAAGTGCTTAAACTCACTTAATGTGATTGATTTTTTTTAATTACGGTATTGTTGTTACAACATCTGCTACAGCCCTGGGCATAATATCTCATGCATTCTCAACTATCTCATATTGGATTTTTTATATCTATATGCAATCTAACAGTGACCAGTTGTTATACTAACATTAGATATAATATTATGCATTCTAGATTCCAATTGCCCTATAAGGTGAATTTTTATATCTAGTTCTTCACTAATATTAGATTAATCATGACCATATTCAAATCTAGATTAACTCAACTCATGAAACCCAATCTAAAACCATGTATTATCTTAATCTGTTATACTAAGTCAGACCTTTTTTAGGCTCCTTCTTATCTAGTATCTACTAAATAGGTGGTCAACCGAAATAAAAATTTGCAATAAGTAAAATCAAGACAAAATGCTACAACAGATTCTAAGCAACACACATATAAAAGTCAAATAACTATTAAGCTTGTTCAATACTCAACTCCATGAAAGTTGAGTTCATGATAAATAATAAAACAATAACAATATTCTTTTTTGCCATCAAATACATTCCCATAGAGAGAAGAAAATAAATAAATAAAGATGAGGAATTGAGTTCCGCTAATACAAGGCATCCCTCTCTTAGGTTTGTGCGATCTCTACTTTTTTTTTTCTCAGAAATTTCTTGCTGCAGCCCTCAACTCTCTCTTATTCTCTTCGTTTTCTCTCTGTTATTTCTTTGTGTGACGAATTTTTTTTTTTTTTTCATGTGCGGTCTTTTTATATCTTGCAATTAAGGCAACCAAAAGCATGTAGCCATATGTTTTTTTTTTTTTTTTGGAAACCTCATATCACATATCTTTTTATGTTGCATGTCGCTGCTTTGTCAGTTAACACATGGGTAGTCTTATCTGTATTTGCTCCCGAATTGCTGCAGCAATTGCTACAACATCTTCTCTGATTCAAACTTGTTTTATTTCATCTACAGACAAGATCTTTGTTATTTCTGCAAGTTTGCTGCGGTAGCATTTCATCCATAAAGTGTGAACTTTTTGGTCACCTACAATCATACACATGATCAGAGCACAAAGTGATCTAAAAGACAATCAATTTATTAAAATTAAACTTAAATAGATGCTCATGCAAAATGTAACTAAAAATACAATAAAAACACATAATTTATTCTCTAAATAATATTAGTTTAAGTCTAAAAATGTCATGATAACTCTCATTTCATTGAGTTATCAACCATTATCTTCTTAAACCTAGGATCTAAGATATTCCTTATAGCCAACACTTTATAAATAACATCCCAATACTTCTTATCCTTAGCAATCATATTCTTAGCCATTTGCCTAATCCCCACATTGGGTGACACCTTCCATGAATTCATTGACAATCTAATCTCACAAAGTTTGTGAAAAAATAAATTAGAAGTGGGATATCGAGATCCAAAAACAATTTCTGTTAACATACAAAACAAATCCAAATAGTCACACAAAACTTTTGCCAAATCCCACTCCAACTCATTAGGCAAACATTTATACTATTTATTAAGCTTACTAAATCGAACAAATACATCTTTGTGCAGCAAAGCAATAGTAAGATTAAGTAAGTCGAATTCTATCAAGTCTTACAATCGAGAACCAAATGTTTGGACTCTTTAATACCTATCTGGCGCATTGCAGCCTCAAATTTTTCAACTCTTCTAGGTGTAGCAATCCAATAACTAACACTATCTCTTATATTTTCAACACCTTTCTCCATTATAGACATCTCATCCCTCACAATCAAATCCAAGATATGAGCACAACAACGCATGTGAAAAATTATCCCGCCTAAAATCAATGAACCTGGTGAAAATTTATCCAATAACATATTAATCATCGCACCATTGCCAGCACAATTATCCACAATCATGGTTGACACTTTCCTATCTTCCAATCCATCAAAAAATTATATAGAACATTACATATTATTCCACCACTATGTGGAGTTGGCACATATATAGACCTAATAATGTAAAAGAAAAAATAAAAAAAAGAGTAGTGTAATTAAAATCATTAAAATAAGCATAAAATAAATAAGCATAATATAAATAAGCATAACCATTAAAATAATTAAAATAAGCATAAAATAAATAAGCATAACCATTAAAATCATTAAAATAAGCATAATATAAATATTAAAAGTATTACCTCATAATGCAACTCCGTAACACCCATAGGTTGTCAATATAATGCGCTGTAATAAACATATAAAACTTTTTAGGGTTGCTAGCCATCTACATGTTTGTAGTAATTGCAATCCTACTCTCATAAGCATCCAACAAAATTTATTGTCTTTGACCTCTCAACATCATAAAGCTTCAAAATTTTATTCTTGATGATGTTTATACTTATTGGATCAAGTACGGGTTGAACCAACCCTCATCA
The DNA here is from genome assembly GCA_030449895.1 of Citrus mangshanensis. Classification (NCBI taxonomy): domain Eukaryota; kingdom Viridiplantae; phylum Streptophyta; class Magnoliopsida; order Sapindales; family Rutaceae; genus Citrus; species Citrus mangshanensis. Next base: position 826,087 of record JASUUJ010000010.1, on the reverse strand, counting down.
AATCACAAAACCCTTGTTATTCAACAAATAAAAGTGGAAGCTCATGCAATCCTACTCTCATAAGCATCCAACAAAATTTATTGTCTTTGACCTCTCAACATCATAAAGCTTCAAAATTTTATTCTTGATGATGTTTATACTTATTGGATCAAGTACAGGTTGAACCAACCCTCATCAAATCACAAAACCCTTGTTATTCAACAAATAAAAGTGGAAGCTCATGCAAGATGATCATTCTTGCAACAGTAATCCTCACCATCGCCATATCAAATTTTACTTTAAAACAACTTTCAACTGTAACGGATCCACCATGTTTTTCTTGGTAAGAAGCATTTGGCTAATATCTTTAAAATTCTTTCCTAAACAACTAGTAAAATGATTTTTTAAGTGTGTAGTCCCACTAGAACAATGTCCTGTCAATACTTTACTACAATTTGCAAATTGCCTGAAACTCCCCATCCTCATCTTTGTACCTCTTGAAATGATTCCATACATCAAAAGTTAGCCTACCACCGCTAGATTGTCCTGATGTAGACCCTTCTGCTAGAACTTCATTGCCATTACCTCCTGTTTGTTTAACACCACGGCCACGACCCCTTTGTACAACTATTAAATCCGGCTCAACTCCAACAACATTGTCATTTTCAAGTTTGTGGACATCCTCCAATCTATCATCCACATTATTAACACTATTTGGAGAGAATGTAAAATTATTTCTTAGTTCCTCTTCAACCATGTTTAACTAATCCCAAAACTTAACTAAAGTAATTCATAAAGTGAGTTAGCATGTGTGAAAAAAAGAAGATTAAACATTTGCATTATATTGAAAATTAATGCATTTAATTTAAGTAATTAAACCAAAAACCTAATTAAAATAATTAAGTAAATCTAAAATTAAAGCAATTCATAAAGCACAAACTACATTTATGCATTTAAGCTTATACGTACTAATTCACTGAAAATCTAAAATTGATTTGTTGGAAATTTGCGTGCACACCTTTGGTATTAATAGTGACCAACAATGAAAAGAATGGACAAGGCAACTGTGTACGATGTGCTTCGCGAGCTAGTAATGCAGCGGGTTGTCAGGATTTGATGACAACAAAGTGCGCTGAGCAAGGCGAGGCAGCGCAGCCGGCATTCGAAAACAGCAATGCGTGCTCAGCTCAGGCGAGGCAGCGCAGCCGGCATTCGAAAAGAGCAATGCGTGCTCAGCTCAGGTGAGGCATCCGACGCTCAATGATAGCAATTGCGAGGTGGACAGCGTTCAACGATTAGGGATTTGGGGTGGTTTCTAATTTCAGTCGCTTGTGAGTGATGGGAAATAGGGGAGGCGTGGGGTGTGAATGGTGAGTGAGTGTGTAGTTTGCACATTTTGTTTTAGCCTTGCTGGATTTTTTTTTTTTTTCAATTTTAGCTTATATATTTTTCAATACAAATTTGATTAAATTAATAATATAATTAAAATTAATTAGGATTCAAATATCTGATTTTTTAAATGCACTTATATTTGGATCTAGATCCGCACGGATCTTAGTTCTTAGACTTCAAATTCACATTTTTTAATGTGCGGATCCATATTTTTTTAGATCCGAATCTTCTGAATTTTTACAGATCTGAGCCGAACCTGAATTTTTTTGCCATCCTTAATGTTATCAGATTGTTAGTCTGCAAACTGTTTAGAAATTTCCAGTTGGAGTTACTACAAATCACATTAAAAGATAGATTTTTAAAAACACCATCGATAAGAAATATAATGACATTTATTATCAAAAATTTATTGGAACCAGTTTTTATTAAGTTTATTATAACACAATCTAAATTTCTATTCTTACAAATATTGAGGAGACGTTTACTCCACTCATATTAAATAAGAAGGTGTCCACCTCTGCCCAACTTTTAAGTCCCTCAAAGAGGACTCGAACCAGTGAGGGCCTTTAGATTATTAACATGCATGGATAAGAAGATTCCTCAGATGCCGCGTTTTTTATGTTAATGACCATTTTTCATGTACGTGGATCTTCTTTCTTATTGTGGTTTGAATGTTTCCATAAGTTACCTTTTTTCCATGCAATCAATTTTGAGTCACTAGCTCATTTCGGTGCCTCGTTTGAGTTTCAGTTGAAAAGATTTGTAAACTCTGAACCCGTTGTGAAATGTTAAAAATAACTCAAGACATTTCCTCCCTTAGATCGTGTCTCTTACCATTTACTTTTGCAGAGAGATGGACAGATTAATGGCAATTCAACCTTTGTACCAAAAGTAATGAGGCCTAGCACTTCCCTACGAGAATCCAACCTTTAGGTCGAGGATTCAAGGATGTAAAAACACCACAAAAATAATTTTGTAGATTATTTTTGTACCTATTTTTACTTTTGACGAGTGGCTCCCCAACGTGTTTATTTAATACTTTAAGATGCATTGATGAATATAAAATCACATTTTGTAACTTGTTTGTAAATTGATATTTAAGAAAAAAATCAATAAAATTTGGTTCATAATTTGTCTAGTAATTTATCTGAAAATAATAATATTATATTATAAATTAAAAATATAAATAAAATATATATATATATATATATATATATATATATTCTGTACAAGTAGTTGAGTTATTCTTTTTACAGTTTGTGGGGTCAAATAATTTGATTGTACACAAAAAAACAAGAATTAAGGTTACTGTTTTTTTTTTTTTTTTTGCTCTCAGACGTGGGGTCCTAAATTTCCTTTGACAATGGTGCAAAATGTGCTGTACTCATTTTCACTCTGGTGAAAAAACAGGCTGAGAAATGGCGGCACCGAACACGTTTCTTGTTTTTGATTTCTGAAAAACAGAAAACATAAAACGGTACCGATCGCCCCCTTAATTTTTACTACTCTTTTCATAACGACAAACTAGGAAGGGGTGGTCACGTGGCCTTAACTCCGGGCACAAAAATAGCGATATCAATCTCCATTCCTATTTTCGATACAAATTTCTTTTGATATCAACTGCGGATTAAAATTTATAAGGTCTCAATTTCAAACGGGTGTTAAGTCTCTAAATTATTATAGATATTAGGGTTAAGTATGAGGTCTAATTATGGTTATGGCGACTGAATAAATTAAACAGTTGGTAGTGAACTCATAATTTTGGATAAGCTTTACAAATTAAATTTGTTTCTAACCTGAGCATTATTTCTTTACAGGCTTCCCCTGAGCATTATGATTATATAAACACGAAGGAATGCCAGAATTATCTTTAATTGCACGAATTGAAAGGGAAGAATTTAGTAGCATGGATGTGCTTTGTTCCATCTTTAAGTTTCCAGGGCAAAATTTTCAGCTCGCACAGGAGCATCAAACAAATGTGCTTGAGAAGAGCACTATCCATAACCCATAAGTGGGTTATAATTGAGTTGGCTAGAAGCTTCAAATTTGCTCAGATTCACAATCTAAATGAGATGAAAAAATCAATCATGTTATTGTCATAAAAAATTTCTAAGTTGTGATGTGATTATCACATTTTATCCATCTATGTCACTTATTAACTCTTTTGTATTTATCTTTAACTAAATATATAAAGAAAGAGGGTTTAATTTATAGTTGAGGACTGTAAACTAAAGCAGTATAATAAGATATGATGCACATAAAAGTACAGAGAACTTAATCTCATCACAAATACACACTAACTCATCTCATTGGCAAGAAGTTTGTTAAGTTGCTAAAAGTACATGTAATCATGAACAAAAATAGTCTCCAAAGCACGGCTATAAGCATTAACACATTTGAGATGACTACTCATTTCAAATTTCTTCACCATTCTTATGATCTTCGTGCTAACAAATTTAGTAGGTGTAGCCCTTGACGAACATTCCTTTCTTGGCCTCCTCTGATTCTCCCTCGCCAGTGTACTTGCCGAGCTGAGCAATTGAGTTGGCCTTGGCACGGGTGAGCAGAATATCCTGAGCTGCCTTGACATTCTCTGGCCTGCCACCCCATGTCTTCAGGCAGGTGTTTTGGAGAGCTCTGGCATAAGAGAAAGATACGTGCCATGGGTTGGGACCTTGGTTCATGGCGTTCAAGTTGAGGGTTGCCTCAACCTCAGATTGCCCACCAGACAAGAACTGCAAAATACGACATGTTTCAATGCATTAGTCAATGATTTTGCAAAAGCATTTGCTTTAGAATTGGGAAAGTGAAGGTTTTCTTTTATGAAACTTGCCATGATTCCAGGGACAGCTGGAGGGATTCTCCTGTGAAGGAGCTTGAGTGTGTACTCAGCAACCTGTTGTGGCGTGGCCTTCTCCTTGCATTCAGCACCAGGAGTGACCATGCTAGGCTTGAGGAGAATACCCTCAAACATGACATTGTTCTCAGCAAGGTAGAAGAAAACTTCAGCCCAAACCTTCTGAGCTACTTCAAAAGTCCTGTCAATGCCATGATCGCCATCAAGCAAGATTTCTGGCTCCACAATTGGGACCAATCCGTTGTCCTACAAGATCCAGGAAACAAAAATTTTGCAATGATCAGAAATACAAAAAGTTACTTGGCCGTAAACAAGTTTGGTAGTTGAGCTATTATACTTGAGCAATGGCAGCATAGCGGGCAAGACCCCAGGCGGCTTCCTTGACTGCCAAGGCAGATGGGCCATTGGGAATGCTCACAACAGTACGCCTAATCAATCAAATTGAATCAACGTTAAAATGTTACGGCCAAGGCAGACATTAGTGAAGTTTTCTCAAATTATAGTAACATATAACCATTTGGCGAAACGAGCTCCCTGTTGGTAGTAAGCAGCAGTGCGAGAAGCCAGGCCATCAAGACCCTGGCACCATGACTCATCATTGGAACCAGCAAGGGGCACCAAACCCTGTTGTTTTCATCATCCAAAGCACATGTAAGAATATCATTCTGGTCACAAAAACACACGAAAGTGCATGCACTTTCATTACAATAACTAAGTTCACTAGCTTAATTACCTTGTCGACTTTGATACCGGGGACAATGTTTTGCTCAACAAGAACATCGACCATCTTCTTGCCATCGGTGGTGGATTGGTAGAGAGTCTCCTCAAAAAGGATGGCACCAGAGATGTACTGTCCAAGACCAGGGGCTGTAATAAGGAGGGTACGGTATGCCTGGCGGTTAGCCTCAGTGTTCTCTAACCCAATTGAGGCAAGGCGTTTTCCACAAGTTGCATTTGACTCATCCATGGCCAAAATTCCACGTCCTGGTGATGCAACAGTTTTCTATTCGCCCAACAAAATTAACTTAATTAATATTTCATGTAGCTATAAAAAGACAACTAATTGGCAGCCAAGAACAATGATCTTCTTTCATTCTTTGCAACTTTAATCTACATTTTACATCTTGATACAAGCTATAGGGTTGCATGCAAAGGTCTTTTACAACTTTAACTATATTTCAAGATAGTCTGTCGGCAAAAGTGCAAAGCTACTTTTATTGCAACAACTCTCAAACAACCTTATCGTATAAAACTTGCAGTAGTTTATTTAAGTTTTGTCATAAAAGTACAACATACTCATTCATGGTTTCATCTAGGTATCAATCAAACTATACAAACAACTTAAACTTTCCAACAACTGTCCTATATTTTATCATAAGGGTACTCTATTTAAAGGCATGCAAGCTTGTAAAATGATGTAAAACATTGAAACATACCGCGGTCTTGACAAGCTCATCGGCATAGGAACCAGCACGGATGGTGAGGGCAGAGGGGCCACTGGGGAGGCTGCGGACTGAGACAGTAGACTGGCGGATGGCCTGGCCCCTAACCCACTCAGACTTGTCAAGAACGGGGGATGATGACTTGAGTAAAGATGCTGAGGCTGAGGCCATTTTCCACTTTGCTTCTTCTTGCTGTGGGTTCTGAGCTCGAGAGGCCTTAGCTTATAGCACTTATAATCTTATCTTTACTATCTTTCTTCTGCCTCTTTACCACACATGCAAATCACTTCACTATATTTATAGTTGCTCACTGCATCATCGGATGTCTCATTTGAGGCTCTCATGAATCAACCAACGAGAGTTTGCCGTGTGGGTGATAATTTTTTGCTTACTTGGCAGCATGCATGCGTGGTTGAAACAGATGGTTTCATACCCACCTCGGAAAAAATGAAAATTATGGGCAATTTGATTTGAGAAAAACCATGATTTTTTGCTAGTGTCAGTAGAAATAGACAAATGTGTCAAGTTCAGTCCTAGTGTAGAGTCTTCTTGGGAGAAAATTTTGGAAAATAAGTATGAGGCTCTAATGTAATGTAACTTCGCTTCTTTGTTTCTGGCTTCATTTTGATTAATGGCCATGGTTTAATCACAGGATTTGATGAGCTTGTTAACGGTAGAAAATTTGACACACAAGCTATTCCATGTGATGACTGGAGATTTCCTATTCCACCTAGACTATAATCTGGACAAATCATCAAAGGGGTCCATTTCAGAACTCATCAGCTAGCAATGACGCGTGGTCTCGATTCCTATGTTTTCTCTAACCAGTAGTAGCAATTCACCTAGCTTCCTGCCCTCTGTGCTTGGGTGTTTTGTCCAGCTGACTGGAAGAAATGCATTTGACTCTTGCAAATATCAATAGAGAGGCTTGTATTGCATTCTGGAGATGTCAACGTACCCTTTAAAGCTGTCACGGTCCCCGAGCTTAAGGCCATACTTAGGGTTCCGACAGCTGTAGGATTCAATTATTCGGAGTTTTGATGCCGTTTTTCCTATGGTCCCATCACAATTGCTATACAAAACACATCATACTCATTTGGTTCAGATGAAACATTCAAATGCCTCAGTAAAGCTTACAAATCACTAAAAGTAAAGGTTTGGAGCAGGACAAATTCTAAAATTGCATGAAAAATACATAATTAGGAAGAAGTTTGATCCAAAGAGAGATCAGCTATGCCAGCAATCAAGCTATTGAGTGACTCATCTTTCCTATCTTTCCATGTCCCACAATCATCAAAGCCTGATGGTCCTGACCAAGAGGAAGTTCCTGCGAGGGCCTTGTTCAATTGTGTAATGAGCTCATCTTCCTCATCAGGAACGCCCAAATCCCAGACCTTGAAGATTCTCTCAGACAATGGTTCGATCTCAAATGCCAAAGAATTCAAATCAGCCCCTAAAGCAATGGCTTCACCCACACTCTCACTCTCGCCTTCCTTGTAAGTCGGCAAAAACGGATTTCCCTTAAAAGAGTCTATGGTATCAACACCCTCAAAAAGTTTTGAAACTGGAATGCCAGTCCTCTTGTTGGTTGGATAACTATCATTATTTGTTTCTGATTCTTCGTTGGCTGGAACAACATCATGATCATTTTTTTGTGACTGTGCAGTTGCCTCTTCATCAGGACGGTGCATCTCAATGTCGGTTCCAACTGATGGACCATCAATTCCAGATGAAGAATATGAAACTGATTCAGGCAGAACATCGACGATTTCTAGTAAGGCATCTCTCAGAGCATCCCAGTTACCATCTGGTGCTTCAGGATCTTTTACCAGGCAAGAATCAACCCAGGCTAAATCTTCAGCGGAAAGCACATCTCCATTCAGGTTTGAATCAAAAGATACAGTAAAAAGAGAAGACACAGAGCCTTCCATCTTTTCATCCTCTACAGGCATAGCTGAAAATTGTGGGGAAAATGTCAATACAACAAGAAAACACACGTTATTATTGTAGTTGTTCATCAAAATTAAAGTGTCGTGTATCAACATTCGATGTTTTTACAAAAACACACAGGTTACATTCATCAACCCGGCCATTACTTGTAAGACTAAAGAATAACTAGAACCTCATCATTAATTACTAATGGGCAGCTGGAAGTGATCCAAGCTAATCACATTACAGCAAATCAATAAGGTTTATCAAAGTATACTCACTGAACGTGGCCAGTAAACAAACCAAAGGGTCCACGTAATAGAAACAACAGATAAAACACAAAAATATTCACAAGAAGCATTCTAATGCAGGGATACCATACGGAACAAGCAATGTAAATAGGTTGGCCAAATATATCAGTCACATGTAATACCTCTGACATATTTACTTAAACATTTCAATATTTCTGAGCTCCATTCATAGGGCTATAATGCATTAAAATAAAATGTACACACAGACCACATGTAATTTTCCTACACCTGACATCCAGATAACAGCTTCTCATGTCTCACTAGATTAAAAGCAAATGCCTCACTGGCGAGATGACAAATCATCCCCAACCCAAATGATAACCAAGAAAATCATACTACCCTGTTGCATTATATTTTTCATTCTTTCAGAAAGCTTGGGTTAGAGTTACCACCTATATAACCAGATTAAACATATCATATCATTCAGCATGGGCCCTCTCTCAAAAGTTAAAAGTTCTCTCCTTGTCTCTATTCAGAAAACCAGAGGCTGCAACTCACTAACATTCATACGCGTGCAAGTTAGCGAGACTTCAAGCTCAATAATAACAAAGAAACACAAATCCTAAACTGGGAACTTTTCTATTGAAAATCTATTAGCCCATAATAGAAAAGAGCCTGAAGCATAATGCCCAATAGATAATTGAAATAAGCGACACAATACACACCAACAGGAAACACTGCAGCAGTTACCCTGGCAAGGTTTTGAGGCATCCAAACTTAACAGGATTAACGATGTTCTCGGAATCAATGAGATCATAGGAAGTGACAAATTACGAAAATACCATTTTGCTACTTAAGCATGATATAGGCAAAGCTAGTCAGCTACACATAACACGAACAATTACATGTGATCATTCGAAGACAAAAGTACTTCCGATAAAATAATAATAATAATAATAATAATAATTAATAACAATAATTTTCGTAAAAAATTTGCCAAATTGAAATTCAAAAAGCAACAACTGGAAGCAAATCGGAGGAGGAGGGGGGGGGGGGGGCGAATAAAAAAATCGAAGCAAGCAAACACTGATAGATAAAATAAGAGAGTGAGAAAGAGAAGAGTACCTATTTTCAAATTTGAGACCCTAATTTCAATTTCAGTGCCTGTTGGAGACGAAAAGGGAAGATTTTGATTGAACACGCAGAGTATTGGATATTTGATAGATTGAATTCGGGGATAAGAACTTTCGTGGGAATAGCTTAAACGGCAACGTCTGAAATTGAGGGGGGCAAAAAAGGTTCGATAAAATGATTAAAACTGGAAAAGCGCAATTCCGTTGCCGGGACTTGAACCCGGGTCTTTCGGGTGAGAGCCGAATATCCTGACCAACTAGACTACAACGGATTCGTGGCTAGAATGGAAAATTGTATTTTATTAATTAGTGAAAGAAGTTATCAATGAAAATACTCTTAATAAGAGAGGAAAAAGTTCTAAGACCAATTTTCGTTTGTGATAATACTTAATTTTTAAAAATGGAAAAAAAACTTGTATTTTTATTAAATTAGGAAATATTTTCTAAACCTAGAACTTACAATTTTAGGGATATATGACATTTTATGTTATAAATAATATATCTCTACACAAAAGATAAGAAATCATTCGTGCGATGTACAATAAATATGAGAGTTGATCTTTATAAGCAATATCAACTAATGAATAATAGAAGCTATTACATTTACAAACTTATTTATTCAACTAAGCCTGCTTAGTTTTCTTTTTTTTTTTAAAAAAAATATTTGTTACTAACTGCTAATACTATAATATGAAATTTAATGAAAATATAAATATAATTATAAACAACCTAGAGTTCTCCTGAGATAAAGTCAAAATTTTGCTCCCACTAACATTTGAGGAAAAAAAATTATATCCATCCATATTTGTGGGATCATAAACAATTAGGTATGAGAAATTATCAATTGTATATATTTAGTTTACTCTATTATTAAATTTACTACAATACTTTCAGGTATACTAGTTGTCCACCCTAAGTTGACAAAATGTATATGCGCTCCACCAAACCGTTAGTTGCTGTTTAAATATGATGACGTCTGAAAGGTAATCTGGTCTTTTTATATGATACAAATAATAATTTAAGGGTATATAAGTGATAATAAAAGATTTTAAGGATATACAAGTGATAATTTTTAAGAGTAAAATTGTCAATTTGCTACAATTCTGTTAACTTTCAAATGACAGCTAACGATTTAGTGGTCGATATATAACTTTTGATAATTTAGGGTAGACGATTGATACACCCTTCAAATATTACAATATTTTTAATAAGAGCACAACTTTAGAGTATACGAATAATAATTTCCCTTTAAGTATTTATTAGAGCTCAAACTTATGCCCTAATAAAGTTGAGGACACAAGTCTCGAGAATAAAGCCATCCACAAACAATGAAATTAAAAATTAATATTGTTTTTGCAATACTTTTTTTGGGGGGGAGGAGGGATTAGTCGTCATTATTTATCAATGAATACAGCCATCCAAATTTGCCATTATCATTTTTTTTTCATGTAATTAATGATAAAAATGCATTTCTAATTTTGTGCAAGTTACTTGGCAGTTAAAAATAACCAATATGAACTGAAAAGAGAAGTTTATACTAATTAAACGCAGAGGCAAAATAAAAGTTTTCGTTGCCGGGAATAGAACCCGGGTCTCTCGGGTGAGAGCCGAGTATCCTAACCAACTAGACTACAACAGATCAGCAAAGTACTGTTGTAAGTAATATTTTAATACTAATGTGCAATTAATTAAAATCTTTGGCCAAAGCTACCCAGTTCCTGTTATTTGATCATAAATTCGTAATACACACATCATAACGTAAATAAAATATCACGTTACTTGACTTGCTAGTTGAAAGTACTCGATATATGATTTGATTCAACAAGGCAAATTGAAAATAACCAACATGAAATGAAGATGATTATGATCTTATGAACTTAATTTCTCAAATCTGAGCTTTCAACTAATTAAATGCACAGCTATTACCCAAAACTTAAAAAAAAATTCCGTTGTCGGCAATGGTCTCTCGAGTGAGAGCCAACCTGAGAATCCTAACCAACGTATTGCTGACAATAGCGGCTCAATACTCTTTAGTTATTCTAATAAGTGCAGGATATGTGTTCATCAGTTGAAATGTTTAGCAATCATATAATACACATCATACCATATATAAAAAGCTCAAATACAAAGAAATTTTTTTTACAATAATTAGTCATCTAAGAATTTGTTTGGGGTTGTTTTTGGGGTAGAGATGACAAAAAGGCTCGATCTATCCTTTGGTCTGATTGACCCTAACTTTTAACATTATGTCACTTTAACTAAAATTTAAGGGGTTAAGGGTCTAGTAGGCACTCAAGAAATTATGATATGATAACATTTCGCTCAGGATCAGGATCTTACCAAAAAGCACTGAACCAATCCTTGACCCTTAAATTAATTTTTCACATTAAAAACATATAACTCTTACAAGTTAAACCACACATCACACACATAGTTAAAACTCACCCCACTAACATTTGTCTTTGTTTCATATTTATTTAGTATTTAGTATTGGATTGTTTATTTATTAATTTGGTTAGATTGTTACATGTTGTATTGTTATTAAAGCTAAATAAAAAATAATTTATTAAATTCCTTACAACAATATTATAAACAAAGAATAAGGAATTGGAGTCATATTCTAAAAAAATCTTAAAAATTTAAAAAAAAAAGCAAAAAAAAAGGATGGGCTCAAGTAAAGCCCTAGCCTGACCCTTAGTTTGAAAGATCGTGTTGAGTAGTGATATTTGACCCTCTCATTATATCTCACTAACCCCCACTAATTACTTTTATATTAATCCTATTTTATCCTTATATGAAATTACGTAAAAGGATTAATAGTTTTTAAGTACACCCACATAATAATTTTTATTAATAATTAATAAAACTAGTCTAATTTTTTAAACCATAATTTCTTTTAATTTTTTAATTTTTTTTGTGAGAATTGATTAAACCCTAATTATAATGGTCAATAATATTCTTAGCCAACAATTGCTTTGTTAAACGTTCAGAAAAAACATCTTCGAACAATCCTTGAGAAATGGAAATTCCCTATAGGCATCATAGATGAAACAAAAAGCCATAAGGATAGTCCTTCTATTACATGATTATTGGTTTAGCGGTATTTATTGTGAGTTACAATAGCTGCTTTTAAACCTACTTCTACTTTGATAGATTCATAATGCATGCTTATTTAAGAAGTTTGGTCACTTTGGTGGTCAAAATCTGCTCGGCAGTTGCAAAACTTCATATATTATATATAGAACAAAAAAACAGTAATGATCATTTTTTTAGAGAATGAAACTAATAATTTTATTCATTCAGTAAAAATGACAAACACTTGGAAGACTATTTACAACTATGATGAAATACATAAGTTCTCCAATTTGTAAATAAAAAACAATCGGTCAAGATACTCAAAGAATTGTAAAAGCCAATGCAAATTGAAACAAAGTACAATTTTTAAATATATACTTTCTCGAATTTGTAAACACCACACATCCCCATGCTGAAGAAGGTTATAGAAAGTACTTATTAATATTGACATACCACAATGGAATCCACGAATTGCAATTATAAAGAATGAATTCCACATACCAGAATTATCATGTCTACCCCCTTGGCTAAATTCTTGTATTTCTATACTCACCCTTCGCTTGATAGATTTAGCATAATACTTTGATTTTTCAGGATTGGCTTGGCATGGTTTGTGGTCCAATTCTTACTGGAACTATTAAATTCTTTTCTATCATTACGGTGGCGATTATGAGAATTAAAAAAAAATTATACATTTTTTAGGCGGGGGCATGAAATACGATAAAAATTATAATAATAGTAAATTAGGAATTAAGTGGGGTATATTGAGAGATAAAAATTAATATAAAATTTTTAATGGGGTTAATTGATAAATAGGGGTTGGTGAGATATAATAAGGGGGTTAAATATCACCACTCGATCATGTTTTTTAAGAGTTAGGACCATTCATTTTAATCATAAAGTCATGGGCTAGGGCTTGGCCAACCCTGAGCCCAACCCGCCCTGTTGCCAAACCTATTTTGAGAGGTTTTAAAGTGATTTTCAAAATTTAAAAATTAATTTTAATATTTAGTATTTTTTTTTAAATTAACTTATTCTACAGTAGATTTTCAAAAACATGAAAGAAGTAGCTTTTTATATTCTAAAAAAAATCAAAGAAGTAAAAAAATTATGGATGAGCTTAGATAAAACCTTGGTCAGACCCTTAGTTTGAGGGGTTGAGCTTTTTAAGAGTTAGGGCCATTTATTTTAATCATAGAGTCGAGGCCAGGGTTTAAGCAACCTCGAGCTTGCCAACCCTACTATTTTAAGAGGTTTAAAGGTTATTTTGAATAGTTAAAAGCTAATTTTAGTACTTGATAATTTTTTTTTTTTAAATGAACACATCTTACAATAGATTTTAGAAAACACGAAAGAGTGACTTTTCATGTTCCAAAAAAAGCATATAAAAATTTTCAGAAAAAAATGTAAAATAATTATGGATGGGCTTAGATAAAGCCCTAGCTTGACCCTTAGTTTGAAGGGCTGGGCTTTGTAAAAGTTAGGACAATTCATTTTAAGGGCAATTTTCAGAAACCTCCCTTGAGGTTTGATATAATTTCACTTAGATGGCGAGTTTGATTGTATTCTCACTTACCTCTCCTGCCGTTAGTATACATACAGTTTGACCGTTAGTTGACTTGTAAAATTACTAAAATATCCAAACCACTTAAAACCAAGCCTAAGATTTGGAGCCAACAACTTCATACAGATTCTTTTACCAATGAGTGTGTTTATGGACAAAAATAGGGTGCTATACATTTATCTCATCTTCTCTCCAAATTGAACTTGGGTTTGCTCTCTCCATTTTGGCCGAATTTTTCATAAAGTTGCAGCTCTTGGTCCTATGACTCTCCTCCATCTATATATTCTACACACACTACACAATACTTGCTTCCCCCCATCCTCCATTAATCAATTAATTTATATATTTTTTAATTTTACAGGAAAGGAACAAACATTTTCTCAAGCCCAGCTGGTCTTTTAATTAATTACTACTGTAAGTACTCAATATTTAGGCTAAAAAGTTGGATTCAACCCATCTCCTTCTTCCTTTTATATAAATCATTTTTCTTTTTCTTTTTTAACCATATTTATTTATATCGAAACGAAATGAAATGAAATGATATTGATAGCTAGATGAGTGTAAGATTGACTATAGATGAGTATTAGGATTGATTGTTGTGTAAATATAAAAAACGGTTTAATTAAATTGGTAGGTAAAAAATGGCACATGAGGTGTTCGACAAAATGCCTATTACGGTTTGTTTGTCTCATTTTAAGTAAATTAAGTAGAATGGCACATTGATGGGAAGACAAAATTTGTAAGCTTATCATGCAGTACAATAAATCTATGAAAAAACGGCTTAAAACACATTTACGAAGTTTGCAGCATTGTCGCGCGCGCGTTCCTGCGCCTGTTGCGCGCGCGTTCCTGCGCCTGTCGCGCGCGCGACAAGCGACCATTAGGCGCGCTTTGCTTTGCTGTCCCACGTGCCCCATTTTAGGTTGCCATTTGCTTTGCCGTTTGCGGACGTTGATATGGTGTGTGTTCCTACATGGTTCAATATAGTTCTGATAATAATAATTTCAAGATTTTATGATGTCTTAACATTGGATACGAATTCTTATGGCCATTTACAGGTTTTAATTCCAATTAACTTAGAAGACAACCATTAGGTTGTAGCCAGGGTAGACTTCCGGCGCAAGCAGATCTCTATCTATGACTCAATGAAGGAGTTTCACGAGGACAAAACGTATGGTCAACTTTTGAAGCCACTTCAAGTTATCTTTCCCCAATGGCTCGAAGATGTTGGGTTTTACGACATCCGGCCAAACTTACGTAGTACAGAACCCTGGAAACTGGTGAGCGTTGATGATGTGCCTCAACAAAGCGTGGGGTGTTTATGTTAATGTTTACGATGTACTTAATGTTCAAGTTACAATTTAATTTTTGACATTGGCATGGACATTATTTTAGAGGAAGATTGTCATTGACATATTTAATGATATTATGTTATAAATGATATATTAATCTTTTATATTAGTTATTGAATCTGTGTCGAACCTGAAAATTCATATATTTAAGATTCTTATTATGCTTTGATACCTTGTGTTAATGAGTTGATTGTTGCTTGGTGAGAATCAAGAGTTGCCTTCTTTTTATTGAGATGTTGGTTGGTGAGAATTTGTGTTGTGTTATACGTTGATAGCAGCTTGTGTCAAATATTAGTGGTTTGGTCTTTGTAGCAAAATTGAATCCTTTGCTGGTGGAGACTGGTATAGTCTGTTCCTGAGAGAAGTAAATTATGTTTTTGTTGTTTTTAATTTCACCTCCAAGCAAACATCCTATAATTTAAGGAGACAATATTTATCTCTCGGGAGACGAGCAGGCGTTGCTCCAACTTTTGGATACAAGCATTCTAAAATTTGGGGAGACAACACTGTCGCACGGGAGACAACAGCTTGTCTCCCCAAATTTCAGAATGTTTGGCTCGAAATTGCAAAAACAAGCATTCTAAAATTTGGGGGGACAAGCATTTGCACGGAGACAAACTTGTCTCCCAAATTTTAATGCTTATTTTTTTCGAGCAAATTTGGGAGACAATGTCTCCGTGCGACAATGCTTGTCTCCCCAAATTTTAGAATGTTTGCCTGGAGGTGAAATAAAAAACTACAAAAATATAATTTACTTCTCTCGGCAATAGACTATACTCTCCATCAAGTTGTTTGTCACCCAACCGACAATACAAATAACAAACATTTTAATTTATGCCGAAACCTAAAAAACATTAATATCAGTTAATTAAATTGGAAAATAACACTAATAAGAACTGACACTATCACTTAAATAACAGTCACATGTGCATTTCGGCAACTTACAGTTGATCACAATCACAATTTGACTGAATTTCATCAGCCTATACATTTAGCAGTCGCCCATATATACAAAAAGAACAAAAATAATAACTACAGTAACAGTGTGCCATAATAGATAGTTGAGTTATACTTTATACATAACATTGTCACTATATTAGTATAATATTTATACAAAAACTCAATCTTGTGCCTATAACTGAGTACAAAAAGATGATACGACATCTCAATTGCCTTGCTCGTACTGAAAATGTGTTGTATCATCGGATCCCTCAAAAAAATGTATTGTATGGGATGAGTTCGGGTGCTGTTATCTTTACAAAAAATGAGACATTTGTGCTACTAACATGCTGCTGAATACATTGTACTTCATACTTGTTCCTCTTCAGTTAATTGTCCTTCAATTGTAAATATACATAATTAGAAGATTATCTAATTTTCATGTATATATTATTTCATCATTTTAAACAAAATACAAATGAGATTATTAGGATAATACCATGTCCAATGACACTGGACTGAGTTGACACCATGTTTTCAGTAGATATAGCATTTGAAGCAATGCCATCATCAGCATACTTTGAACCAGAGCAACGACCTTTTCCATATATATATATATATATATATATATATATATATATGGAAGGTTGATCTGTTGGAGGATAAATAGTAATGCATAAAAATAAACAAAAAAATTGTAATTACTCACCTTTGCTGAATTTCGCTTCAGTTATACTTTCTTCAACTTCAAACACTGCATAGGTGCCTTACAACCCCTCTTATTGTGGCCCCACTGACCACATCTCGAGCATTTCACACTGGAACTCTTTTTGAAGGACTTTGCTTCACCCAATTCTTTCTTTCTCTTAGTCTGAGGCCTACCAGCACATCTACTGATAATTGGTGGTTGAAGATTATTGTGCAGAAGTAGAGGCCATTTACTCTCATCAGGCACTGGATATAATTGGCGAGAATAAGTGTTCTGAAATAATATTTTCTTCAACAATGGGTGGACATAGTCATTCACGTTGAACCTCATGGCATCAATGTAACAAATTGCATGTTTCTAAGGCAGCCCTAAAATGTCCCACTCATTGCAATCACAATAAGTGAAAGTAAAGTAATAATAATAAGGGAAAATATCCACCGTCCACCCGTTTTTTACACCATTTTCAAAAATACACAATTCCTTCATTTTTTGGCTGGAATCCACCTAAAGTTACATTTTTTTTCACTTTTCCACTTCCGTTTGGAATCCGTTAAGAAAACTAACGGAAACTTAAAAAAATGACCATTTTACCCCCAAAACAAAAATTACAATTTCACCTTAAAAATTATAAAAAATAATCAGATTAAATCTAATAATTTTTCCCATCGATCAATAAAGACATTAATTCCACAACCATCAAATGCAAGTTTTTTTTTTAAAATATGTCGGTAATTAGAATGCTAAATTATAACAGTAGTATTAAAAATAGTCCAATCTCACAAACCATTAATTGAATTTAAGATAAGTAAAATTTTATTATTCATTGAGTTATAATCTCTAATAGTTAATATTTTTTTGTACTTCATTAACATACCAATAATGATATTTATCATTAAATCTTATTATTTTTGGCATTTTTTAGGGTGAAATTATAATTTTCGTTTTGGGGGTAAAATAGTCATTATTTTAAGTTTCCGTTAGTTTTCTTAACGGATTCCAAACGGAAGTGGAAAAGTGAAAAAAAATGTAACTTTAGGTGGAGTCCAGCCAAAAAATAAAGGAATTGTGTATTTTTAAAAATGGTGTAAAAAAAGTGATATTTTCCCTAATAATAATAATAATAATAATAATAATAATAATAATAATGACATTGCTAAACAACAACAACAACAGTTACAATAATAAAGAAAAAATGATAATAATAATACATTTTAGTATTTTTCATGTCACATAACAAACAAAAACTGAGTACGTGCGACAAACATGTCGCACGGGAGACAAAACTTGTCGCCCAAAAATACAAAATGTTTGTATGTGAGACAAGAGCATGTCATCACACAGAACACAAAAACATTGTTTCACTTGTCGCCCAAAAATCTTATTTGTCACCTACAAAAACAGAAATTGCGTTCGTGCGACAAACAACTGTCTCACGGGAGACAAAAAATTGTCGCCCAAAAACACAGAATGGATGTGCAACAAAAGGATATCGCCGCACAACAGACAAAAATACTGTTTTTGTGCGACAAGATTTGTCTCCCGTGTGACAATTTTGTCGCCTTAAAACACAGAAACTCATTACGGGCGACATCAGTTCATCGCACGTGCGACAACAATGTCACCCAAAAACTCAGTCTGTATTAGTGTGACAAGGACTTGTCGCACAGGAGACAAACTTGTCGCACGGGAGACAAACTTGTCACCCAAAAACGCAGAAACTGTGTTTCTGCGACGGGCGCACACAAACACTGTAAATTTGTAAATATATCAACTTAAGCAAACTTTGGCGGGAAAAATAAAAATTGCAGCTAAGACTACTTCTATTTTACACACCCATTTGCATAACAATAACAAATTTTTGGCTTTATAGCCTTATTACACTATGTATGGTGTAAATCACAAACATAAAATAACTAATAATTAAATTTTTTCAACTCATGGCCACATATGGCTAAACTCATTCTCCTTTTAATTAATTTTTCCACCACCAACCCATGACCACCACCAACCCATGAACAAGACAAATGAAACACAACCAACAACCACTTATAAAACTCCAAAAACAAGAAAACCAAAAATATTTATAAATTTTAGACTTTCATAAAATAACTAACCTCTTATAAACTCCAATAACAGTGGCATCTTCCGGTCACTGTTGATCGTCACCGATCGGTGGCCTTCTCCGACCACCTATGTTTTTCTTCTTCGTGGGTTATGTATGCTCTTGATGTGTATTTCTTTTTGTTCCAGCAGATGAGAGTAGGTGAGTGGAGTGAAAATGGTGAGAGATTGACAGTCATTGCTTTTTTGTGCTGGGGAAAGAGAAGAGAAAGAGAAATGCACTCTTTTAAATTGATATCTAATAATACAATTATCCAATAGATTTTAAACCATTTTTTATTGTTATTTGATTTTTTTATAATTTCACATTATCTTTTACATATTTACCCTCGTCAACTAACGGTCAAACTGTATGTATACTAACGGTAGGGGAGGTAAGTGAGAATACAATCAAACTCGCCATTTAAGTGAAATTATATCAAACCTCAGGGGAGGTTTCTAAAAATTGCCCTTCATTTTAATAATAAAATTGGCGTCGGGGCTTGGCCAATCTCGAGCCCGAGCCATCCTATTATCAAATCTATTTTAGAAAATTTAAGAGTGATTTTGAAAAGTTAAAAACTAATTTTAGTATTTAATAATTTTTTAAAAATCATCTCATTTAATAGTAAATTTTTAAAAAATGAAAAAAGTAGTTTTTTATATTCTAAAAGAAATAAAAAAATTAAAAAAAATTATTATAGATAGGCTAGGACTATTCATTTTAATCATAGAGTTGATACCGAACTTAGCCAAGCTACATCATATACGTTTTTTTAAATAACCATCTTAAATAACCATCCACTACTAGATTCAGTCATTCTACCTGATGCAGCGACATATTTTTTTTTTCTCCCCACAAATCAATCTCCCAAAACTTGAAATCTTCCAAATTTGAGGAATTAAAATTTAAACAAAGGAGAAAAATAGGTAAGTGCCCCCACGAATTAGAAATTTTGACAGTAGACACAGGTCACATGACAAGAAGTAGAAGGAGGTTGCAATATTAAATTGTCACAGTCATTGTCTTTATTGGATTTGGCCATCATGATTGTAAACCACTAAAACTTTAGCTGGTACCAGTAGGTGACAAAAATGTCACCGAGTACGGATTTATACGGCGCCGGAGCTCACGAAACCATTAAATTTTGGTTGGTGAAATTACTGTGATTGCCCTTCAAAATTTATGGCCGGTGACCGAAAATCAATGTGATGACGTTTGGCCAACTGCTTGAGCGAAAGGGCAGTGTTGGTTGATTGATTAGAGTCCCCTCCTTGGTCTGTCACTACTCTGTCTTTGTGAGCTAATTTGGTGACATAATTTATCTTTTATGGTTAGTTTAATAAATATGTCTAATGTTCGTTGATTGTAACATGTGAGGTTGGACACTTTTTAGCTAGGATTGGAGACTATCATCTTAATTGATTAGCAATTGGTGCAGAGTATTAAGAGTCGAAATTTTTTGTGGCGTTCGACACTCTGTTGTCTCAAGTGAAAACTATTGAGAGAGGTTTCAAAAAAAAAAAAAAAATTTATCTTAGTGCAAATGAGCAAATTGAAAGTAATTTGTGATTTAGAGGCAGTCACGGAAGGGATTATAGTTCTCTTAATTAATTCTAATTTGAAAACAGAATGTCTCCCATATATAAAATGAATGCAACAGGCAACAATTTCCCAAAACTGTCTTTGGGATCTGGATTAATTAGCTTTTGGATCACGTGAAAGAAAGGATATTGAAATTCTCATTTGCTTTCATCAATTTGAACCCATTTCGGGATTTTACACCTAAAAATTCTAAGCATCTTAATCCCAAAAAATTCCTAAAATGTGACAATGAGTTTTTGTCCAATATTAACTAAAACTTTGAGCCTCTTCCCTCTCGGTTAATAATTTCACCCAAGATGAGAGACAATTTTTGCTGATCTATACACAATTTAAGCTTTACCTTTCTGCTAGCTAGGATTAGGGTTGGCAGCAAAGTAAGCAAGCACACCTACAAACGGTGCATTAATGTATGTCGTGGGCTCGGATTTTCGAAAATCAACTCTATCATCATTATATGCATCATCTTTCCCAGGACCCCCAACCACAGCTCCAACTAACACATTAGGGTTAGGATTCGTTGAATTAAAGTAAATCGAACCCTCTTTGCACGCTATAAACTGAGGATGATCTTTGATCGATGGTAACGATGATCCCCGATGATGAATACGTTGAGGAAAATTGTTACTGTAACCAACCATGTATGATAATCCCAATGGGTTACTACCTAGTATGTAATCAACTTGCTTCTTGGCTTGCAAGCGAAGCCGGTGTAACATAAAGGTTGCCGCAGTTAACAGATTGTGAAGTTTTGGCTAAGTAATTTGCATAAACCAGAAGCAGAAATGAAATCGTTGTGGCATGTTGCAGATTGCTGCCACCAGGCTTGTAGATTAGGCCACCAGGGGAGTAATCGATGTGGGACGAGGATGATTCCGGGACTAACGTGCACATGAAGCTATCAGCTGAGGCTTTGTATGATTGCAGAGTGTACTTGTTAGCTTCTAGTACTTCCTGGAACAAGAAAAAAACATTAAAAAAAAATCCAAAAATGTTCAATTTCGTGAAAATTAAACCATTCTGATGAATCAAATCTGCGCTATATATATATATATATATCCAGAACGTGATTATCTGACCTTGGAGACTAGAACATTTATGCCAGCATGCTTATTGTCCCACCCAAATTCATTAATATTCTCATCAGCACCAAGTGTTTTGCCATTCATTTCAATGTAATTAAGGTAAGTGTCATCCTGAGAAGCTCTTCTTAACCAAGCTGCTCCCCAAAGCAACTCATCCTGCAGAACAGAACCAATTGAAACAAAATAAAAACATATATATTAGACTTTGAATTACATTACATTACTTCAATTAAACTTAATTTAATGTATCAACAACGTACTTGGTATCCATCAAAGTCACAGTAAAATGGGCAGGCACCATCTCTGATATTAGGGTTGTCACTATAAGCTCCCCTGTAGCTGTCTGCAAATTGAAACGCCTTGACAGCATTTCTCAGCAATGTCTCTGCGTATCCCGAGTCCGACGACCGGAACGCCATGGATGCAGCTGCTAGAGCGGCTGCAGTCTCGCCAGCTACATCAGAAGCTGCATTTGGTGCATCAACTGCATACACAGTCCTTTCTGTGTCCATATCCTCTGGTCTCTCCCAACAGTTGTGATCAATATTAGGATCCCCCACCTAAAAATTAATTTAAAATTACAGTGGATTAAAATTTAGTTTAAAATTGATAGGGACAATTTGTAGACTCCATGTGCCTCACGGACTTTATATAAGAGAGAAAAAAAAAAGTGTATATGGTCCAATCTCACTCAGACTCACATGTTCTGCTTTGCTAAAGTACTTGACATCTATTAAAAAAAATAAAGAGACGCATAAGGTTCCATTTCGCATTACTTTTCATTTAGAATTTATCTTAGTTGAATTTTTATTATAAGCAGAATTTTTTTCTAAAAAATTTTAATTATTTAATTGTTAATACAAATTTTTATTAAAAGTCATAAAATTACTTAATTTAATAAATAAAAGATATTTTAAATATTTTAATATTAAAATAATATTTTTTAATCTATACTTTAAAATTTAAAATTTAAATTTTTGCTACTAATGACAAAATAACTAATTTAATCTTCAAAAATTCCACTAAAAAATATATAAGAGCTTATCGAATTATCAAACAGACAAAGTATTTACAGCACACGGTCCAAAGTGACAAGTAGGATTAGTTGAACTACGGCTGATAGAATCCCGAGAATACCCCTAGTATTTCACAAACATTACAAAACGATCCAAAAGTGCGACTGACCTGGACAAAAATCCGATTAGGCTGAGAAACGGTCTTGAGGAGATAATCAGTGGCCCAGCGGACAGCGACGAGTGCATTTCTCAGCTCATGGGGAGGCATGGAGTCTCCGAATTCGATGATGCTCCAAGATAAGAGAGTGGTGGTGAATGACATGGGGAAATTGAACTTGACGTTATCGCCGGCGTCGTAGTAGCCGCCAACCAGGTCGGTGTTGTACGTCCAGCCATCGCTGAGGCCGGAATTGCCACGCCAAGCGAGGCGCTGGTCCTGCGGCAGGTAACCCGAGCGCTGGCCTTCGAAGAAGATGATCGACTTGGACAATGCGTCGCCGTAGTCGTGGCCAACAACAGCCGCGATGAGTAGAGTAGACAATAGAAATGAAAATTGGAGCTTCTTCTTCATGGTGGCCGGTGGGTCTTGTGGGTGTTTAAGAGACGGGGGGTGTCACGAAGGAATGGGGAGGGAGGGGTGGTGCCGACACACTACTTATAGTGGAAAGTGGTTTGTCAGTTAAAGACTTCACATGCAAGCTCAAGTGTGAGTGCACAAATTAACAGACAAGGAGTTAGAAAATAGAAGCGATGCTTCGACAAAATCGAGAGACTGGGGTGGACTGGTGGTGGGGTGCTTTAAAAAATGAGCCAATTGGTGATCGAAAAGTGGGAGCTGAGACTGAGTACTACTGTGCATTATATTGTTTGTTTTTGTATTAGGTTCAGTGAGCGGGCAGTTGAGACTCGAGACATGTAGAAATCGAGGACAATCTCTCATGCCATCTGAATCCGCATACAGATATTAAGTTCGCCCTTTTTTATTCATTTATTATTTTTTTTTACTGATGTGTTGTGCATTTATTAGGTGTCCAATAAAAATTTCGTCGGTTATGACATTACTCCTCTGTGTTGGGATATAAGATTAAAGAGTTTTGGTACTTATTTTAAATTTTTCATTCTAAATAATGTGTTATTTAATAAGTAGTTTATAATTTTTAAAAAAATTAAAGTTAATTAATTATAGTATCTTACCGATTAATTGATAAATATCACATTATTTTTGTAATTTTTTTTAGAATAAAAATTTAAAATATGTAATACTATATTAGAATCTTAATTATTATCGAATAAAAATATAAGAGAACTTATTTTCCATTCTAATTTGGTATTTTCTAGTAAGATGAAAATGTCTTACACTAATAAATAATGGTTTAGAAATAAAATAATTTGAAAAATATACAACTTTTTAGAATATAATATAATGCTAAGGATCCCAGTAAGTTCAACATCTATCCACATACAATTAATACTATAAACGGTTTTCACCTCTCCCACACCAGACACAGACAGCAATAAATTTTCTATACTCGAGACAACAAAGCCTTTGCCTCACAATTCTCTTAATAGAAATCAATATTTATTTTAGTTCAAATTTGTTTTATACAATCAATTAATTTATTAGAATGATTATATTTTAAACAACCATAGTTTACAAATCATGCTTGCATTAATTCACAATTCCACATGACGTTAAGACAAAAGTTTAGTCAAATTTGCTTCATCCTAATTATCCCTATCAAATATGTCATATTTCTACATATGGTGGTCCTTTTTTTCTTCTCGAATCTAGGCATCTTTTGCATGTAATGTTATAAAATCAACTACCAAACATAAACTTGTGATATTATGCTTGTTCATTGTTTCACATGTGACATATGACCAAAATTATTCTTGCTAATTCCAAGCTAATTAAGATATAGGACAAACGCCCACAAAACTTCTCTATTTTAATCTCAATTATCTTCTTTTGAAAGACCAAGATTCGGTTTCATTTAACTTTAATCGGAACCAAAACAAATTTTTGATTGGTAATTAGTGTTGATGCCGAAATTCAGTTGAGCTTATTATAGCGATTAGATTACCTCATCAACACTTGAGTTTGTTTTGATGGGGAACTACTAATTGCTATTATGATAGAACCAGAATTGTCACATTACTTCGTTATTACCTGTAGTAATAGAGAACTGTCAGGAGGCAGGATTTTTTCCGGCAAAAATCATCTGGCGCTCAAGTCAGTAATCATGTTTTCTTGTAAAGAACTACATTGCTCCTCTTGTGATTTTAATTATTATTTTTTAATTTTTAATGGATCTCTCTCTTTTTCTTTTCCTAGAGAGCTTTTTTTAAGAGAAAAGTCCCCTTTTCAGGATTTTTCAAGGTTCTTATAGGCACCTGTAATTATCGCGCACTCTTCAATGCGCGGCTGTTACAAGATTGAATGCATCGCTTGAATTAGGAGTTAATGTAACCGTTTCTGTGTAGTTATTAAGCTACAGTTATAACGCCTGGATGTGCTTGGACGTTATGGTCGAATTTCTAGGTGGAGTTCAACGATCCGAGAATTAACCAAGACCTCATGATCTAATGACTTGATTCTGGTCTCCACGCAGGATTTTGGTCGTACTTGCACATGTGACTAGTCAGATTTCTTCTTGATGTTTCATATTACCTTCACAACATCAATATCCAGTAGCTATATTTCTATACCTCAAACACTAGTCCCTAATTTCTAGTATTTGAAGTAAAATGAAATAAAACTAGAAACTATAAATTTAGTTAAGAGGAGATGGCTTTAACTTCACGAATTCTCAATGATCTGACCTTCCATCTTGTCGCATTAAATATGTGTGATGTGGCTAAACCTTGGCCAAGTGTATAAACTTCGAAGTAGCGGCTTTTAGTTTCTCTCAGCACGTCTCTTCAAATCGCCGCGATGTCACATATTTTTCTCTTTTATAAATTCATAATCTCCCTCTTTTTTTTCTTCTCTTTCTCTTATTTCCTTATTCTTCGACTAAGATCTCTCTTTAATCTCCAAATAAGAGCCTCCCTATTTGTTGCCACCATTGTGGTACTCATCTTACTGGTTCTAAATATTTTTAGGTACTTTTTCCCAAACTCGTTGCCCTAATCTTACTTAGTTGTTTTCGTGCTGCTGTTTTTTTTTTTTTTGGATTTTTGGTTCTTATTGCTGCAGTGCCTAAGGGAAAACACACAGCAATAGACCTTGATAATAGAGAGGAATTGGGTGCTTTACCCGACCGTTCTAAAAGGTTAAACCCTAATCCTCAGATTCCTGTAGAAGAGGTTGGACCACCTAGGATTAGAGAAAACCCTAGGAGACTGTCCCCGAAAATCCCTTCCTCATCTAGAGAAGATAGATCCCACAAGGAAGTTAATGAGGAGGAATCCAGTTTCGACCAGAGTGTTGGTGTTAATGTAGCATCGAGCGTTGGTAAGGATGAGAGTAGCGGAGAGAGTTCTCCTGAGGAATCTCGACCAACGAAAAAAGTCAAAACCAATTATAGGGTTGAAACCGAGTCTTACTCATGGATTATGAAACCATTTAGGAAGACTTAGACAACCTTAGGGCATTATATGGTATTCCTGATGATATCGACCTTAGGATACCTTGTAAAGTCAATACTCCTAGCCGACCTCTAACGGTATATGTAACTTTATATTTAGAGTGTTTCAAACTTGGTGTTAGACTGCCACTTTAGCCTTACTTCGCCAAGATATTGGGAAAGTTAAACCTATCATCGGCCAACTTAATCCCAATAAATGGAGAGTTCTCGGGTTTGTATGTACTCAGAGATGTGAAATAGGTGAACCCTCTGTGGAGGAAATAAAGAACCTATATAGCCAAGAAGTAGCCTAAAAGATGCTGGTTGGTACTACTTAATGAGAAGCTCAAAGCAAAGAAAACCCATTGTAGATCTCCCCACCTCATGGGGTAATTGGAGGAACAAATTTTTCTTTATTAGGTAAGTGGTCAAGTAGTCTCTACATCCAAAGGAGAAATTCGATTTCCCTCTCCCTTTTGCACTCCAGGTTGCTCACTATCCATTACTTTTTTCCTTTATAGCTTTTACTGTCTTTCTAATATGTCTTTTTGTGTTTCAACTTCCTAAAGTGTATACGAGATAAAGGATAAGCAAAAGTTACAGGTGGAGACGACTTTG
The DNA here is from genome assembly GCA_030449895.1 of Citrus mangshanensis. Classification (NCBI taxonomy): domain Eukaryota; kingdom Viridiplantae; phylum Streptophyta; class Magnoliopsida; order Sapindales; family Rutaceae; genus Citrus; species Citrus mangshanensis. Next base: position 799,474 of record JASUUJ010000010.1, on the reverse strand, counting down.
GTTAACTCGAGCTCGTACAGAGATTTGTTGTCCATTGACTGTTTAATTAACTCCCATATTATATCTGTGGTTGAGGATATGAGTAGCATTCTTGACTGGATGAAGAAATGCGGTCGTACTGACTGTGCTCCGAGCAGATCATCTGATCCTCCTAAGAAGCCTGGTGTTACTAAGGTTACTTCTCCCATTCGAGCTCTTCCTATTCCTCCTCATTCTGGTGAGTCTGAGGGCTTGGTTGAGAAATCTTCAACCTAAGACCTAGTAGTCTATGCTCTTTTAAGGAGTCGATCGAGACCTCTTCAACAGAGCGAAGAGGCTGATCTTTTGAGCCCCTTCTAAAGGGACCATGCGAAGCACATAAAACACGAGTTTCTTGACGGCCTGAATGACCGTAACTTACTTGAGCTATTTACCACCAGCTAACGGTGTGTATACCAACTTTTTACTACTTCTACGATCTACAGGTTTAGAGTTGCCAACTATGATACGAAGTTGATGGTAGAAAATCAAAACTTAAAGAAGGAGTTGGAGCAAGAGAATGAACAGTCAACCAAACTCAATACTGCGATTGCTCGAATAAGAATCCCTATCTAAGTTCAAAGCATCGCACTCTAGTGTGAATTAAGTATAAGAGATAAACTAATCAACTCCATAAAAGATTTTAACACTCGAGGTTTGCTTTGAAAGCAGATCTTAAAGTTGGAACATCTCGCTTTCAAAGCAGGATTGATTCCTTAGAAAAGCATAATGTTGACGAGTACAATTCAGGGCTATCATTATACTATGACTGAATCATATTCGTGCTGAAGCAGAAATATCTAGAGCTGGACATGAACAAGCTCGAGGCTGGCGTAAATGCTTACATGGACGAGAAGAATAAAAAAAGTGGAGAAACAGAGAGCCTCCTTAGACTACAACAGATGCAGCCCATTCGGTGAGGGGAAGTCCTAGGGAGATGTGGACCTTCCCGCGAAGACTCCTTAAGGCTTTGCCTAGATTGTACTTTTGGCCACAGACTTGGTTTAAAGGCTTGCTTTTGCCTTACTTACTATCTTTTTCTTTGTTAAGAAGTACTTATGTTAATAATAAGTTGTTAGTCATTACCTAATCTGAATTGTCTTTGATTGATATTATCTTTGATAAACTTGACCCTGTGCTACCTTGAACAAGTTTTGAAACTTTGAGTCTTTTACTTGGGATAATTTTCATTGACTCGTTCACCTACTTGATTTAACCCCTCCAACTCTCAAGTCAGTAATTGGGGTTTCTGGTAAAGAACTAATGTTACTCTTATGATTTTAATTATTATTATTTAGTTTTTAATGGATCTCTCTCTCTTCTTTCTTTTCTTAGAGAGCTTTTTTTTTTGAAAAGTCCCATTTTCAGGATCTTTCAGGTTATTATAGGCACTCGTGATTATCATGATTCTTCAATGTGTAGTTACTAGATTGAATGTGCCACTTGAATTAGGAGTTAATGTATCCGTTTTTATGTAGTTATTGGGTTGCAGTTATAACTTCCGGACGTGCTTGGACATTATGGCTGAATTTCCAAGTGGAGTTCAATGATCTGAGAATTAATCAAGACCTTAAGATCGAACGACCTGATTTTGGTCTCCTCGAAGGATTCGTGCTTGCACATGCGATCGATTTCTCCTTGATGTTTCATATTACCTTCACGACATCAATATCTAGTAGCCATATTTCTATACCCCAAACAATTAGTAATACAAAATGAGAATAAGAATATGTTTTAGTAATATTTAAATGTACTGAGACTTTACCTACTAAAATCTCATATACCATTCATTCAATTGTGTAATTACTGTTAATTACTATTTTAATTTATTGAAAAATTACTTTTCAAGTTTTATTTTTTATCAGTTACTAAAAAATCTTTGTTATCTTTTTTCATTAAAAAATTATGTAATTATCATTTTTTCACTTGTTAAATGCTATATTTATTTAAAATTTCAATTTAATTAGGCAAAAATATAACTAACCCTTAAAAATTAAGCTATTAACTACAAAAGAAACAAATAGGGATATTTAGAATAATTTTGAAAAAATAAAAAGAAAATAGCTAAATAATTTACTTAATCTGTAAGAACGAGAGAACCATTTATTTGAGATAAACTTAGTACAAAATCAGAGAAAATGATTTTTTTATGATTTGATCATATCCAAACTTATTAATTATATTTTTATTTATCAATTACCAGTTACATGAGTATATTTATTTAGATAAATGATCAGATCCGGAAAGAGTTTTTAATCCAAACATCAGTGGTATCAACTGTTCACTGTTTGGTGTTATATCAATTCTTGGTGTAACGAAAAACGAATCATTTGTCTTGGCGTTTGTGACCAGGTAACCGATGCCAAGTTGCAGCAGCCAGCAGCACAGGGTCTGTCGGAAAGCGTGGAGGGAAGGGAAGCTACTCACGGGAGGGGAATAAATAAATAAATAAAAGTGCTTTTGTAAGCTAATAATAGACTAGCAGTGGTCAGGATTCCCAAAAGTGGGCGGGGGACGAATGATGACAAGGAAATTGATAGATAATAGTAATATTCTTATCTTCTTGTCCAGGGCAGAAGCTACATAAAAAAAATTTGAATTAAAGCATGATAGGAGACGGTCCTTCTACTTGTAATGTTTTTGTTTCTTATACATTGTTCATTGAAAGGTAATGTATCAAATGCAGCCATAAATTCTTAAAAATCAATGGGAAATTATCAGCTGCCTACTTACGAGTATGTGATTTGTATCGACATTCTATTGAAAAAAACATAAATTACAGCGGTGGTGTATAAGAGTAATTTTGAATTTTCGGTAGCCGGTTGACATACATGATAAATTATAAGGGCAAATAGGAATAAATTTAAATTTTTATAACATTTTTTATAAGAGTTCCTCTATGATGCTGTAATTTTTTTACAGCATCAATAATATATTAATTGTGTACAATTAGATTTAATCAATGACATACAATATTTGTACTAAAAAAATATTAAAAATAATGGTAAACAATTTGTTAATTGCTTTGAGAATTTTTATAAAATAAATGTGACCACCCTTAGAGTTTGAAATAATTTCACTTAAATAGTATTTTTTATTTAAAATTACTTTTCAACCCTCCTTTAAATTTTTAATATGATAATTTTTTTAAATAAATCTTCCAAAATAAATTACCATTAAGTATAAATATAATATCAAGTAGGTTATTTAACACAAGTCTTATAATAATTTGTATTGTATGAATTTAATTACAAACCATTAGTACCTAAACAATAATGATAATAGAAGGCATTGCAATAAACTTTTTTATATGTATTTTATTAATAATACTATATGAGTCACAACAAATGAGAAATATTTTATTCACCAATTATTATTGAAAAATATATATGTCTATAACTGTAGAGTGAAAAATATTTTGATTTAAATTTTTAACAAAAAATTAAACTATTTATTTCATATAATTCAATGGTGGAGGATATAACATTATGAAATGTTGCTTTGACTTTCAATATCAACCATTAGACTATGAGATATTAGTGGCTCAAATATTGTGTCAAAATTTTAAGTTAAAGTATCCCAAACCATGTCTCTATAATGGAAATATAAAAACATACAATGATTTTTTTTCTCATTTTGTCTATTAAATATTATTTGATGTAATATCTTATTTATTGTCACTATTAATTATTATAATAAAAGTAATAACTCTTCATAATATAAATTTTTTATAATTACTATCAAAGAATAACAATAAAATAATCTTTCATGATTCATAAACTAAAGTTGATTAGGAATATGTGTTAGATTTAACTTTTATGAAATTAACAAAGTAACATTTGAAAATAAAATGAAAACAAGTTTGTGAAAGTTAAATTTTATAAGGCTCAGATAATTTCCTATCATGTCAATAAAAATATAAAAATATAAAAGATTTTTTTCACATTTTTTCCCACATAAATATTATTGGAGGCAATATTTTATTTATTGTCACTATTAACTATCATAACGAAAGTAATGACTTTTAATAACATAAAATTTTATAATTATAATCGAAGGATATCAATAAAATAATTTTTCATAATTCATAAACTAAAACTCATTAGGAATATATATTGGATTTAACTTTTATGAAATTAACAAAGTGATGCTTGAAAATAAAATGAAAATCTATAAGCTTGTAAAACTTAAAATTCATACCATGTAAGAATATTAATTGTAAGATAAACATAAAGTTTAGAGAATAAGTATATTAAATGAGTATTAAAAATATATATAGTTCATGATCAATTATACAATGACCCTCAATATCATATAAAATAATGAGTATTTTAATATACGATATTAAATTTTATTAAAACATGTGTGATCAAGTATTTTTTATCTTACAAGCAATCTCACCAATAAGTTTATTGATGTAACTATGACATTTACCTAAGTATATATACTTAGTTGTGTTATTTATTAGTGTTATATCATATATAAATTTTGCAATTGCAATTTATTTATTTGATTTGTGTTAAATAACCTACCATTATATTTTATACTTAATGGTAATAGATTTTGGAAAGGTGGTTATAAATTTAAAGGAGGATTGAAAAATAATTTTAAATAAAATATGCTACTTAAGTGAAATTGTTTCTAACTCTAAAGGTGGTTATAGTTATTTTAGAAAATTCTCCACCCCTTACACACTTAACAAATTGTTCACCATAATTTTTAAATTATTTATTTTTCTTTACTATAAATATTGTGTACCATTAATTAAATCCAATGGTAAATAATTAAAACATTATTGATACTGTAAAAAAATTACAGCATCATAGAGGAACCCTTTTTATAATAGGGCATCTTTTAAACTTAAAAAAAACTTAAGTTTAAAGTTTGGGTGGGAATATTTCCACCCACTATTTTTGTAAATTTATCCCACTTCTAAAAAATAATTATCATGAGTTCAAAACATTTTTAAAAATATAAATTAATAAATTTTTTATTTAATCAATTAAATCATTCTATTAAATTTTTTAAAGTTGTATGACTACGGTTGATTATAAACTTTAATATAAATTTTGTTTTTTGATTTTATTATTGACAAAGTAATAAATATCTCTTTATGGCCTTTTTGCTTTTGGGTTATTTTTAAAGACCTCCCCTGAGGTTTAGTGTATTAACACCTAGATAGAATGTATTGATATAATTACAGAAATCTCTCATGCCGTTAGTATAAAAATACGTATGGCATCAGTATAGAAGGGTAAATGTGTAAAATCATATTTAAAATTCAAAATATGTTTTTACTAGATCAATGATATTTTGACCGACTTGCCCGCTGTTATTCGAACTTAACCAGTTGGCCATGACTCCACCAGCAGCCAATAGTGGTGCTTTGCCACTATCGGAGTCCCCTCTTCACCCTGGTTACCAACCTCAGTCACAGAAGCCTTTGAATCAGCCACATCTACCACCACGCATTAACCCAAAAAGATGGTTTTTGTCTCACAACAGCCCCCACACCAACAACGCCCCTTTTGCCATTGCTGATGTCACCCAACCGCTATCACCCTTGAGCCATCCCGATACCATGTGTTAACATAAATTATTCTTTATTGATTTTGATGATAACAAACTTAATTAAAATTGATTAAATCATTTTAAAAAGCTCAACATAACCTTCATCTATTTTGACAAGTTTCATAAAGCATTTTTATGAAAGATTTGGTGTCAAAACAGTTTTCTTGCAAAAATAGCTCTCGACAGCAGTTTTTATGGAAAACGGCGAACCGACATTTGAGATAAACGGCTCGCCGATATTAACCAGAAGTGAAGTATAGCCTCTGGACCAAAACGACTAACCGACAGCTGTGATAAACGGCTCACCGATATCAACCAAAGAGCCTCGGACATAAACGGCAATCCGATATTTGGTTAACGGCTCGCCGACATCGAGCGTAATCAAGATCACGGACACTAACGGCGATCCGACTTCTTGTTAACGGCCGACAACAAGCTGAAGATTGGTCTGGACACTAACGGCGATCCGACTTCTTGTTAACAACAATTGAAGATTGGTCTGGACACTAACGGCGATCCGACATCTAGATAACGGCGATCCGACATTTTGAAAAATCAGCTCAACGGTCATATTGACCAGTCAAACGGCGATCCGATATCTAGATAACGGCGATCCGACAGTGTGCGATCTATAGTTTTTAACTATAAATAAGCTCATTCAAATCCAAACAAAGGTTGATCACAACACAACCATTTGAGCTAATATTCGAGAATACAATCTTCATAGAGCTTAACACATTCTTGCTTCATCTATTCACATATTAAGGATCATTGTGTTATGTTGTATATTGTGAGAGGCAAAACAAATTTGTAATTTTTACTTTGAGTGATTGTAAGTGTTGGGATACACTTAAGAGATTGGGGATAATCTCTTATTGTAAAGGTTCATTGACACCTCGGAAGTCAAGTGTAAGCATTTGAAGCCTTGGAGGCTTGCTTAGTGGAATCCTCAAGCCCGGAAAGCTTGGAGGCGTGGACGTAGGCGAGGTTGGCCGAACCACGTAAAAATCTCGTGTTTGAATCTCTTCTTACCTTTTTATATTGTGATCATCTTAATTATTATTGCTTTGAATTTGAGTTATAATTGCATTAAGATTTTCTTTATTATTGAATGATTTTTTTAGAATCCCAATTCACCCCCCCTCTTGGGTTGCTTACTTGTATTTCAATTGGTATCAGAGCCTCGTTCTCTTGTTAAGACTTAATCGTCTAGAGTAAAAGATCCATGGCAACCCTAAATGACTCAACCTTTAGAGAAGGGCAATCCACAACTAGACCACCATTTTTTGATGGTAATGATTATGCTTATTGGAAAACTAGAATGAGAATCTATTTGCAAGCCTTAGATTATGAAATTTGGGAAGTTGTTTGTGATGGTCCATTCATCCCTACATTCAAAGATGAAGTAGGAGATGATATTCCTAAACCATCGAGTCAATGGAGTGAGTTAGAAAAGAGAAAGATGTCTCTAAACTCCAAGGCTATGAATGCTTTGTTTTGTGCTATTGATAAGAAAGAATTCCATAGAGTATCTAGTTGTGAAAGTGCACAAGAGATATGGAACAAACTTGAAGTTGTCTATGAAGGGACAAATCAAGTGAAAGAGTCTAAAATCAGTAGATACACTCGCCAATATGAGTTGTTCCAAATGGAACAAAATGAAAATGTGTATTCTATGTACACTAGATTTACGGACATAGTGAACACCCTAGGTGCTTTAGGGAAAACCTTCTCAAATAGTGAGAAAGTTAAGAAAATCATTAGGTCACTTCCAAAAGAATGGAGACCTAAAAGAACTGCTATTGAAGAGGCCAAAGATTTAAATCCTTTACCTCTTGATGATTTAATTGGTTCTCTTATTTCGTATGAAGAGGATTTAGCTGCAGAAAAAAGACATGAGGAGAAGAAGAAAAGCATTGCTCTCAAAGCTTCAAAATATGAGAATGATGAGGAGAGTGAACCGGATGATGAAGAACTAGCCATGCTAGCAAGGAGGTTCAGAAAATTCTTCAAGAAAACCGGAGAGCGAAGAAATTTCAGAAACTTCAAGAACTATAGGGAGAAGAAGGAGGTAATCACTTGCTATGAATGCAAGAAGCCTGGACATATAAGATCGGAGTGCCCACTTATCAACAAACTCAAGAAGAAAGCAATGGTTGCAACTTGGGATGATAGTGAGGAAGAATCAAATGATGAAGAAGGATCACAAGAAATATCAAACCTAGCACTCATGGCAATAGGAGGGGATGATGATCTCAATGAAGTAAGTGATCCTACCTATGATGAACTGTATGATGCTTTTCAAGATTTGCATAATGAGTTGATGAAAATTGGTAAAAAGAATGTATGTCTTAAAAAGGAAATGGCAAAGCTCAAAAATGAAAATGAATCTCTAAATGCAAGAATTGTATGCCTAGAAGTAAGAAACAAAACATTGCATGATGAAATTGCATTATCAAATGAGAAACCTAGCATCTTACATGAGCATTTAGAATCGCACATAGATGAGTTGAAAAATGAGAACGAAATGCTCAAGAAGAAGAGTAATGAATTGAATGAAATTGTTTTGAAATTTACAAATGGGCAAAAGATGTTGGATAATATGCTTAACTCACAAAAATGTGTTTTTGATAAAGGAGGACTTGGATATAAGCCTAACTTGAAGCAAAAATATTATAAGAATTATTTTGTTAATGCTACCTCCATAAATGATTATAAGATTGTATGTCATTATTGTAATCAAAATGGTCACATGAAATATAGATGTCCCGTAAAAAGAAATGCATCTAATGGTGTCAAATGCATTTGGGTTCCAAAAGGAACCGTTGCTAACTCTCAAGGACCCAAAAAGCATTGGGTACCTCAAACTTGAGATTTTTTCTTGGAGGGCTTTAAGAAGAAAAATAAATGGTACTTGGACAGCGGTTGTTCAAGGCACATGACTGGAAACTATGCATGGTTCTCAAGCTTCACCAAAATTGAAAATGGTGGAGATGTATCTTTTGGAGACAACTCAAAAGGAAAAATTCTTGGAATTGGAAATGTTGGTAAAGTCTCTTCAACTCTAATTGAGAATGTATGTTTGGTTGAGAACTTGAAACACAACTTAATTAGTATTAGTCAATTATGTGACAAAGGTTATAAAGTTATATTTGATAAATTTAGTTGTGTTATTGAGAACTCATGTGATGACAAAATCTTATTTGTTGGAAATAGATGTGATAATGTTTATATCATTGACATAGAATGTGCATATACTCTTGATAAATGTTTTTCGGCATTGCATGATGATTGTTGGTTGTGGCATAGAAGGTTAGGACATGCAAGTATGGATTTAATTTCAAAAATTTCGAAAGATGATTTAGTTAAAGGTCTTCCGAAAATTGGTTTTCAAAAGGATAAGATTTGTGAAGCTTGTCAATTTGGAAAACAAATCAAAACTTCTTTCAAGAATAAAAACCATATTTCTACTTCAAAACCACTTGAACTTCTTCACATAGATCTTTTTGGGCCATCTAGATATGCAAGTCTAAATGGCAAATATTATGCATTTGTGATAGTGGATGATTATTCTAGATATACATGGGTATTATTCTTAGCCAATAAGGATAATGCTCTTGATGCTTTTAAAGTGCTTTGTAAGAAATTACAAAATGAAAAAGGACATGGTATTGCATGCATTAGAAGTGATCATGGAGGAGAATTTGAAAATCATGCATTTGAGATTTTTTGCAATAATCTAGGCATTGAGCATCAATTTTCATCACCTAGAACTCCACAACAAAATGGAGTTGTTGAGAGAAAGAATAGGTCTATTCAAGAAATGGCTAGGACCATGTTAAATGAAAATGCATTACCAAAATATTTTTAAGCCAACACCGCTTGTTATGTTTTAAATCGGGTGTTGATTAGACCTAATCTTAACAAAACTCCTTATGAGCTTTGGAAAGATAGAAAACCCAACATTGGCTATTTTAAAGTTTTTGGATGCAAATGTTTTGTTTTGAACACAAAAGACAATCTTGGTAAATTTGATCCAAAATCCGATGTTGGTATCTTTCTTGGTTATTCAAATTCAAGCAAAGCTTATAGAGTTTATAACAAAAGAACTTTAGTTGTGGAGGAATCTATGCATGTCACATTTGATGAATCTAACCCTCCTCTACGGATAAAGTTGATGATGATGCAGAAAAGAAGAAGCAAGAAGAAGCAAGAAGAAAAAGCATCAAATAACATTCAAGAGGATGCACCACATGAAATTCAAGAGGAACATCAAGAACCAAATGTGGAGCAAAATGAAGGTACTTCTCAAACACTCCCAAGGAGTGGAGGTATGTCTCTTCTCACCCTAAAGATGTAATTTTAGGAGATCCTCACGAGGTATTACAACTAGATCATCACTTAGAAATACTTGTGAGCATAATGCATTCATCTCTCAAATTGAACCAAAATCCTTTGAGGATGCAGAAAATGATGAATCTTGGATTATGGCAATGCAAGAGGAGTTAAATCAATTTGAAAGAAACAATGTGTGGGAATTAGTTCCTAAACCAGTACATCAATCTATAATAGGTACTAAATGGGTGTTTAGAAATAAGATGGATGAATCCGGTGTGGTTGTAAGAAATAAAGCTAGATTAGTGGCTCAAGGTTACAACCAAGAAGAAGGAATTGATTTTGATGAAACCTTTGCTCTTGTAGCAAGGTTAGAATCAATTAGGATGTTATTAGCATATGCATGTCATAAGGATTTTATTTTATATCAAATGGATGTCAAGAGTGCTTTCTTAAATAGTTATATTTTGGAGGAAGTTTATGTAAAACAACCTCCTGGTTTTGAAAATGAAAAATTTCCAAATCATGTTTATAAGTTGCTTAAAGCCTTGTATGGATTAAAACAAGCACCTAGAGCATGGTATGATAGACTTAAGAATTTTCTGTTGGAAAATGACTTTTCAATGGGTAAAGCGGATACTACTCTATTTGTTAAGCATAAGAACCAAGACATACTTATTGTTCAAATTTATGTTGATGATATCATTTTTGGTTCTACTAATGAGTTGTTGTGTAAAGAATTTTCATCATGTATGAGTAAAGAATTTGAGATGAGTATGATGGGAGAGTTGAAATACTTCCTTGGACTTCAAATCAAACAAAACGAGGAAGGAATTTTCATAAATCAAGCCGTAAAGGATCTACTCAACGATTCGGCATTGATGATTCAAAGACCAAGAATACACCAATGAGCACAACAACCAAGTGGACAAAGATGAAAAAGGTAAAAAGTGGACATCAAAATGTATCGAGGTATGATCGGATCCCTACTCTATCGCAAGTAGACGATATCATGTTTAGTGTATGTTTGTGTGCAAGATTTCAGTCATGTCCCAAGGAATCTCATTTGCTTTGTTAAAAGAATTTTCCGTTATTTGAGTGGAACCATAGATATTGGCCTTTGGTATCCTAGGGAACTCATATAGATTTAACATGTTTTTTCGGATGGATTTTTGGTTATAAAGTGGATAGGAAGAGCACTAGTGGAACTTGCTATATTCTAGGACACTCTCTTGTTTCATGGTTTAGCAAGAAACAAAATTCTGCCGCACTTTCAACTACCTGAATATATAGCTGCCGGAAGTTGTTGTGCACAAGCTCTTTGGATGAAACAAACACTTAGAGATTATGGCATTAATCTTGAACAAATTCCTATTAAGTGTGATAATACTAGTGCTATAAATCTTTCAAAGAATCCCATTCAACACTCTCGAACCAAGCATATAGAAATAAGACATCATTTCTTGAGAGATCATGTTAAAGGAGAAATTGCATTAGAGTTTATCTCCACGGAAAAACAACTTGCCGATATTTTTACAAAACCACTTTGCGAAGATCAATTTTTTAAAATTCGGCATGAACTTGAGATGATGAAATTTTCACATTAACATCTTTATTCATGCTATTGAGTCTATTAACATTGATTGATCTATGACTTGATGCTTTAATATCTATGGAATGCTCAATCGTAATATGCATGAGATGTGTATGGATATTTGAAAATGTATGAATCAATTATTGCAATACATATATATATTCATGAATTATGCATTGAAATGGCACTCAAATCATTTTGGATCAATAAAATGATCTTGAAATGTATTAATAAGTAGCCAAATATCAAAATACATGTGCGAAATCATAGGTTGTAGAAAACGGATCGCCGTTATTTCAATAAACGGCTAACCGTTTTGGGCGTAAACAACAACGGAAGCTTCGCCGATATCCGTCTCATCGGCGTCCCGATACATTTTTTTGTGTGGACTCTCGGACCCTATCGGCTGCCGTTATTTATATAAACGGCTCGCCGTTTGATGAATTTGTTTTGAGGACTCTGATTACTCGGCTCGCCGTTTTCTTTATAACGGCTCGCCGTTATCACGCATTAATTGAATAGTCCTTTGTCTTCCTCCTCATTTCGGCTTCTCCTTCTCTTTCTCTCTCTTCAGCCCGCGACTGCACCAGTTCTCTTCTCCCAAAATCCATCACTTTTCTTGTCACTTTTCATCAAATTGAAGCATTACAAACCATTTTTATCCTCTCTAGAACCTTTTAACCGATTCAAATCCTTCTCTTTCATCTAAAATTGAAAAATCTTCCTTTTGAAACCCTAGAACCAGCCGAGCCTTCCTTGCTCAAACTAACCCAAATCTCTTCCTTTTTCCAACCACATTTTCACCCACAATCACTATCTCATCTCTAAAACTTCATTTTCACATTTTTTTTAAATTCATCCATGGCGGAACGACCTCCAAGGCGTGCTCGAACCAAGCACACTGCTTCACTGCCCACCACTCCAGTCTCCTCCTCAAGACTTCGAGAGTCTTCATTTTCCGATGCTACCTCTACTCAGCGATTCCGTGAGAAGTTCATGGGTAAACCCGTAACTCCCTCTTTTTCTCTTAACATTTCGGAGTTCTCGGATATTTCTGTTTGTGGTCACTCAATTACTCAAATGCTTAGTCATTGGAAGTAAGCTTTAAGTATTGATGAACCTATTTATGAAAACCTTGTTCGAGTCTTTTATTCAAACATAGATTTCTCCTCTTCTAGTCGTGACGAGCTTCATACATTCGTAGGAGGAATTCGCATTGAACTTGATGAACCTGAATTGTGTAGTATTCTAGGAATCGCTTATGGAGGATTAGATCTGTACACCACTAGGAAAGAACTAAATTTTAGTAATTTTCGTCATGTGGATGGTGTGAACATTTGTCGTCGTCGGATCTTTCCGATGACATCTTTGTCCTTTAGGTCTCAACCTCCCCTTTCGATTCGAATTCTACACATTATTCTTCAGCTCATGGTCACTCCTAGACAGGGTCACACTGATGAGGTCACTAGGCTTGATATTGGTCTATTAGACTCTCTTATTCGTCGACGCCATGTGAGCCTATCCTACACTATTATGTGCCATATGCTGTCCACCCCTAAAGTCTCCAACCGATCCCTTCCTTATGGCAGCATCATCACTAGGATCCTGAACCACTTTCATGTTCCTATCGTCGAGCCTGTTTTTCTCGAGACTCGTAAGCTCGGTCGAGAAATTATTTCTGCCATCGGATTCTTTAAGAAGCGAGGGAAATGGGAAAAGACCACATCCTCCAAAAACGAAGCCACATTGATTGCACCCGAGGATGATCGCATGCTGAATGATGTCTACTCCGAGGATGAGCTGCCTGATTTCCGTCTTGGGGCTAGACCGCGTGTTCCTCGCCGAGCAGCAGCACCAGCAGCTCCTGCTTCACCAGCAGCAGATACACCTCAGAATGACGAGCCTACCGAGACTGCCGTCCCTCCTACGGCCTCAGCTGTTCCTGAGGATCGCTTCCAGCAGCTTCTCGACCGAGTGGATGCTTTGACTCAGCAGCAGCAGCAGCTTCGATCTGACTTTGCAACCTTTCGGGAGCAAATTTCAGATCAGCAGATGGAGCTCATTGCGGGCCAGCGTCGCATTCTCGGCTACTTTGGATATGACCCAGCTTCGTCTTGCCTCCGTCTTAGTTTTCTCTGCCCTATGATATTCGCACAGACATTTCTCATTTCATGTTATTTGCCTTATGCATATGATGTTATTTATTTTGTGTTTATGCTTCTGATATCTCATGTTGGACATGTGCTCTTGATTTATGCTTGAGATGACTTTGGTGCTATATTGTTTATCTTGCTAATTATGGAAGTGTGTATTTGTTGGTATGGAGGTTGGTTGATATGGTGATATACTTATATGGAAGTGTTTTTCTTTTTAACTCTGTGTGTTGTTGAGGAAATGCTCATATTTCAGGGGAGACTCTGCCCAAAATTTCTCCAAACATAAGTCATTCATCGCGTCTCTTTCTTTTTGATGATGAAGGGGGAGAGAAATTAGCAAATAGCAAATGCAAAACTGTTTTTTTTTCATTTTGGCAAAAATTGGTTTTGGCATGCATGCATGTGTTTACTGGCATAATTTTTTTTAATCTGTCGTGTTTAAAATTTTGAGATTAACAGTTGAATATTTTTTTTTAACAAGGGAGTTAACAAGTCTTTCAAAATTTTACTTAGGGGGAGCAAAAATTGCACAAGCATTTTCTTGAAAAGTTTGTTATCATCAAAAAGGGGGAGATTGTTAACATAAATTATTCTTTATTGATTTTGATGATAACAAACTTAATTAAAATTGATTAAATCATTTTAAAAAGCTCAACATAACCTTCATCTATTTTGACAAGTTTCATAAAGCATTTTTATGAAAGATTTGGTGTCAAAACAGTTTTCTTGCAAAAATAGCTAGCTTTTATGGAAAACGGCAACCGACATTTGAGATAAACGGCTCGCCGATATTAACCAGAAGTGAAGTATAGCCTCTGGACAAAAACGGCTAACCGACAGCTGTGATAAACGGCTTACCGATATCAACCAGTAGCCTCTGGACATAAACGACAATCCGATATTTGGTTAACGGCTCGCCGACATCGAGCAGAATTGAAGATCAGTCTCTGGACACTAACGGCGATCCGACTTCTTGTTAACGCCGACAACAAATTGAAGATTGGTCTCTGGACACTAACGGCGATCCGACGCTCGCCGACAACAAGCAGAATTGAAGATTGGTCTCTGGACACTAACGGCGATCCGACATCTAGATAACGGCGATCCGACATTTTGAAAAATCAGCTCAACGGTCATATTGACCAGTCAAACGGCGATCCGATATCTAGATAACGGCGATCCGACAGTGTGCAGACAGTCTATAACGGCTAGTTTTCAGCTGCAACTATAAATAAGCTCATTCAAATCCAAACAAAGGTTGATCACAAAACAAATTTGTAATTTTTTACTTTGAGTGATTGTAAGTGTTGGGATACACTTGGGTTAAGAGATTGGGGATAATCTCTTGTTGTAAAGGTTCATTGACACCTTGGAAGTCAAGTGTAAGCATTTGAAGCCTTGGAGGCCTTCTTAGTGGAATCCTCAAGCCCGAAAAGCTTGGAGGCGTGGACGTAGGCGAGGTTGGCCGAACCACGTAAAAATCTCGTGTTTGAATCTCTCTTCCCTTACCTTTTTATATTGTGATCATCTTAATTATTATTGCTTTGAATTTGAGTTATAATTGCATTAAGATTTTCTTTATTATTGAATAATTTTTTTAGAATCCCAATTCACCCCCCTCTTGGGTTGCTTACTTGTATTTCACCATGCAGCAACCTTTGACATCCCAAAACTTAATCACACACAGCTCTCAAAACCATAGCTCACGGCTGATCACTCCGCATACCACTGCCATAATTTCTGCCATCAGTGATGGTTCCATTTCGTCGCTGTCTATCCCCTCAACCAACCCCCATGAAGTCCCGACCTCAATAAACATCTCAACAACTACAAAAACCCACGATTTTTTCATCCCACACTTGCAGCCACATTCAAACTCATGAGATCTCGTTGCCGCCATCTTGTCAAAGTCCGTTGATGGTGCTTCACTGCAAACAGAACCTCTTTAAGCCCAACACACCACCAATAGGCATTTTGTTGAACTGGGTTTTCAAACAATTTGTTGATTCTGACGCAGTTAATTGCTTTGTTGAATTGGGTTTTCAAACAATTTGTTAGAGTCCAAATCTAGCTACGGCTGTAAGACCGTGAAATCTCCTGAAAGCAAGAACAATTGACTGGCCTCGCATCTATTTGTCTTTTAGATAGGCACCAACTTTCAGATCCTTTGCAGCCAACTAATCAATTATTAAAAATAGTCAAAGACATAAGAAGGGAAGCTGTAAACATCTGGAGGACAGGGGTTGGTTTCGAAAGCATAGAGCTGGGCAACAGAGAAAGAAAGGAAGGGAACAAGGTAGAAAGAAAGACAGGATGGCGTTGAAAGTGTATAAGCCAAGCCAAAGGACGGCGACAAGGAAGATGGCAGGCAGCAAAAGCAGTGGTTGAAGACCCGGTTAATCGGTGGAAGCAGCAGCCGGCCAAACCTATTACCCATAAATTCTCAAAACTACATTTAATAATTTATTATTTTGGTGAGAAGGGTATTCTAGTAATTTTAACAGTCCACTAACAGTCAACTTAACGACTAATTAACTGTAAGGAAGGTTTCTATAATTATATCAATATATTTTATCTAGGTGTTAATAAACTAAACTTCAGGGAAGGTCCTTAAAAATAACCTTTTTTGCTTTTGTAACTGTACATAAGTTGACCATCCTTTTCATTTTTTATTTAAAAAAATATATTTATTCGGTCTTGTGATTATATTGGTTGATGCTTTGGCAGCATGCATATGTTGATGAGCAAAGGCTGTAAAGCATAAACATTGAGCTGTAAGAAGGAGAACAATTAATTGAAAACTTAATGAAACTTTTTGGCACAATTTTTCGTTGGGAGTAGGTATGACGTATGGTTTTGCCATTGTTGTATTCTACGCATGGTAAACAATTAAGTCCTTCTAATAATTTTTAAAGTAATGATAAATTTTGACAAACTAATGTGGCATTAATTTATTAGTTGAATGAAAATATAAAATAATAAAAACAAATCATGTGGGTCAAGTGATATTTAATTCAATAAATCTTTTCATGCTACATTAATTTAGTACAAGAATTTGTAGCTATATCATTACTCTAATTTTTGTATTGTTTTTTTAAGTTAGATTGCATTTGGCACGCATAATTAAATTGAATTAAATTATGAGTTGGGCTATTAGCACCCTCTAAGATCCTATTAAAACCCCTGTTTTAATTATATCCTATTTAATACCAAAGATATGTTCTTTTTTTTTTCTAAATGAACACTCTTTTCATTTATGAATTTTTCAGTTTCTAATAATTTTCTCACTCTTTCATGCTTAATATTTGTATTCCTCTCTTCAAACATTTTTTATTATTTAATATCTAAAGAAAAAATCTAAATGAAAAAAGCAAGAAGAGCATTATACTTAGAAAATAATGAATATTTTATGGGTCTAATACATTTCTATCCTACATACAATTCTATCCTACCTATAAATTTTGGATTTAGCAATTAGTTTGAGAATCCTTAAAAAATTATTTGTAATGGGATAAAATTTTATTTAGTTTAGTTTTTTCATTGTGTTGTATCTTAATTAAGTTGTTATATTTAATTACAAGAATTTTATTTTGGGTTAGAGGATTACTTCTTAAATTCAGATTATTTTAATGATAATAAAAAATTATATTGTGTAAGGAAAATAAAATTAAAGAGAGAAAGAAAATACAAATTGCTTAATTCTATTTATATTTGTCATTAAAAGTGATTGTAATATAACAAGGGTTTTATGAGATCAATGAAAGGGTGCCAATAGTTGAACTCTTAAATTATTAGGATTGGACTGCATTATATTGAATTGTATTAAGTTAGATTATATTATATAGTCTTATATTTTGTACAATACCAAATTAGACCATTTTAAATTATATTTAAATAATATTGAATAGCATTTAAGTTGGTATTTTAATATAAATAACAATTATCTATGAAATTTTTTAATCATAATTAAAATAAATTTAAAAAGCAATTACTAGGAATTAAATATATTGCAAATAAGTTATTGGGTAGCCACAATATAACAAACAAATAAAAAAATTAAATATTTAATTAATTTTTATCAAATATTTAAAAATATTATATAAAATCAATTAACTAATGGTATTATTAATTTTCATGATTATTTTTAATATTATACTAGTAATTATGAAATTTAAGGCAATCAAATAATGCAATAAATAATTAAACGCTTAATTTTATCGATTAATTATTAAATATACAAGTAATGAAAATTTAATCTCAAGAGTTGGTAGAAGTAAAAGTACCAATTTAATTAGATCATATATAATAAATAAAAATAAAATTTAAGTAAATCATAATAAAAAAATTAGTTAATTAATTAATTAGTTAATTAATCAATCAATATTAAGTGTAAATAAAAAAAAGATACAAATAAAAATCTCATAAATGAATGACTTTTTTTTTTCTTTAATCTTATCCCAACTAAACCCATGTGTAAATTAGGATTATTAATCCCATGATTTTAGGGTTAAATTCAAATTTAGTCCCCCTTAGTCCAATCCAACTAAGCTTGCCAAACATGGGATAAGAATTTAATTCCAAAATTAGTCCAATCTCATACTTAATCCTAACATCCAAATATGACCTTAAAAGTTTTGAGATATTATTGAATTTATTTCTTATTCTATCTCCCTCTTGATCGTGTAAAACAAGTTCTCAACTAATATATGTTGTCATCAAAGAACGACTTAGCTCGGAGTTGGATAGATGAATTGAATTATTACTTACACGTACTTTATATCTTGTCATGTGCATTTGATTTTGAAATTGAATAATTATGACAATATATAAAAATAGTATAAAAATTTTTAAAACATGCATAATGTTTTCATTATATTGCTTCATTGAGACGTCTTGTATAAGTCTTTCCAATGGTCCGAATTGTATACAAGAAAAAGAAAAAGGAAATGTGTGTGTATAGAGTATTGATTTGGTTCAAGATGCACGATTTGTTAAAGTAATAAAGTCCAAGATTCTGGATTAGAATATATATATATGTTGCGGCTACAAAATAAAAAAAACTTGAATATCAAATCATAAATCTAAGTAGAAAGGGCGAGGATAAAGAGTGTAATTGCAGAAGCTGTTTTCAGTTCATTATTTTGATGAAGTAATAAATCTCTTTTTCCTTTTGCTTTTGCAACTGTACATGGGTTGATCATGCTTTTCATTTTTTATTTAAAAAAGTATTAATTCTTGCAACTGTATATTGGTTGATGGGGTGGCAGCATGTATATGTTGATTAGTAAAGCATAAACTTTGACCTGAAAGTAATGAGTAAAGCATAAACTTTGACCTGAAAGTAAGGGAGCAATTAATTGAAAACGTTACGAAACTTTTTTTGACACACAGTTCTCTTTGTTGGGAGTGGATATGACTTTGCCATTGTTTCAAGTAACTTGATGACCCAATCCCACTGCGCTTTGATGATTGCAGATTCTTGGAAGACACGATCCATGAGTAGTGCACAACAATCAAAACTTAGCTTGCTGCGTCGACAAAGAATAATATTTCTTTTCATTGTTGGCTCTGGATACGGCATCATGCTTAATTAATTGAGTACAAAATTAGTAAGTGGAAACCATAGTTAATCATCATCACATTCACTACAATCTTGATCGTACAAGATTTCGATAGGTTCACAATTTCAAGTATCGCACGCAATTTGATATATATATATATGTATACTTTATAGATATTTAGTACGTAAAACTATAGTTGATGAAGTCTAGACTAGTACGTATCCTTCATATCCATCACATAAATTTTTCAAAAATGAATTTTACTATAAACTTCATAATATATATATATATATATACATAACGCCGAGAGAAGAAGCACCTACATGCTTTGGTAAAAACTTAAATATAATAGGTTTAAAATTAATTAGTGGAGATAAATGTGAATTTATTCAAACACAAGGTCTTGGTTTAATTTTATTTTTTATAATTTTAAGGGAAAAACTCAAGTTGATTTCTTAGTTCATTAATTACTTCTCTTATAATTCAAACTCCGACAGTGTATTTAAGAAAACTAATTGAAAATATATAATTCGGTAAAATTCTATGAGAGGCTTAACTTTGATACTATATTAATTAAAATAACTTGACTCAGAAACTTGTTCGAGACGAATTTGGCATCATTTTATATAATTACCCCCATAGCACATTTTGGGTTTATTACGTTTGTGGAATAAATCATTTAATACATCGTGGACCATTTGAACTAAAAGAAGCTTTTGTTTCTCCTAAGCATCAAAGCATCATTTCTTCCTAAACTGGGAAACAAGCCAAATGATACATGTGTCACTCAACTTACAAGCAACAACTTCTTTTTGCATTGTAGACAAAGTGCTAGTAGAGACTTTGGCTCAACACTCTACTATAAAAGCAATCCCCATGCTTATTACTTTTCAACAACACGAAAATAGGCAAAGTCATGAAACCCCAATATCACTTATCGCTTTGCCTTGCAATATTCCTCTTATTAACAACCCAATGTACCCCTCAACAATTTGCATGTGACAAGAGCAAGTCAGAAACAAGCCAGTTCCCATTTTGCAACTCCTCATTAACTTATGAGGACCGAGCCAAGAACCTAGTTTCACTCTTAACGCTGAAAGAAAAGGTGCAACAATTAGTAAACACAGCCACAGGCATTCCCAGGCTCGGCGTGCCATCCTACGAATGGTGGGGCGAGGCGCTACACGGCGTCTCAAACGTTGGACCCGCGGTGCGTTTTAATGCCATGGTTCCCGGTGCGACAAGCTTCCCAGCTGTAATTTTATCAGCTGCTAGTTTTAATGCAAGTTTGTGGCTCAAGATGGGGCAAGTGGTGTCAACCGAGGCTCGTGCCATGTACAATGTTGGTCAAGCCGGGTTGACGTACTGGAGTCCTAATGTTAATGTGTTCCGTGACCCGAGATGGGGCCGTGGCCAAGAAACCCCCGGAGAGGATCCATTAGTGGTATCAAAATATGCTGTGAATTATGTTAGAGGTTTGCAAGAAATAGGTTATAGCAAAAATTCATCTAGTGACAGGCTTAAGGTCTCCAGTTGTTGCAAGCATTATACTGCTTATGACGTTGACAATTGGAAAGGTGCTGATAGATTTCACTTTGATGCAAAGGTATTGTTATTTGTTATATTGATCGTATCTTCGTAAACATAATTAGTGTGAGGCCTCATGTTGTATACATGTATGATATCTTAATTATGTCGTCGTAATTAAGTGTTGGGTTGTTCCAGGTGACAAAGCAAGACTTGGAAGACACGTATCAGCCACCATTTAAGAGTTGTGTACAGGAGGGACACGTAAGTAGTGTAATGTGCTCGTACAATAGAGTAAACGGAATTCCAACATGTGCTGATCCAAATTTGCTCAAAGGAGTTGTTAGAGACCAATGGGGTCTTGATGGGTACGTACTTACGTATGATCCAAGGTCAAGCTCCTATGCATACTAGTTGTGCCTAATTGTGCTTGTGTTGCATTTGGCAGATATATAGTGTCAGATTGCGACTCTATTCAGGTTTATGACACTGCCATACGTTACACCGCCACGCCTGAAGATGCAGTGGCCCTTGCTTTGAACGCAGGTTTTGTGCTTGCATCCATATAAATGCATATATTGAGTTTGATTGATAGTCATGATTTCATTTATACTCGGTCTCTTTATATGATTTTGTCACACAGGTTTAAACATGAACTGTGGGGATTATCTGGGGAAGTATACAGAGAATGCAGTTAACATGAGCAAGGTTAAAGAATCTGTGGTGGATCAGGCATTAATATACAACTACATTGTCCTCATGAGGCTAGGCTTCTTCGATGGGGATCCCAAATCACAGCCACTGGGGAATTTAGGACCGTCCGATGTTTGTACAGATGATCATAAGTCCTTGGCTCTTGATGCAGCTAGGCAAGGAATAGTTTTGCTAGGTAACAACGGAGCTCTTCCTTTGTCTTCAAATGCCACCCAGAACTTAGCTGTTATAGGACCAAATGCTAATGCCACCAATGTGATGATAAGCAACTATGCTGGCATACCTTGTGGCTATACTAGTCCTTTACAGGGCCTGCAAAAGTATGTGTCCGCTGTGACATATGCACCAGGTTGTAGCAATGTGAAATGCAAAGACGACTCCCTTATTGAACCGGCAGCTAAGGCTGCAGCCGCGGCTGATGTTGTTGTCGTGGTTGTGGGCCTTGATCAGTCTATAGAAGCAGAAGGGCTCGATAGAGAGAACTTGACTTTACCAGGATATCAAGAAAAGCTGGTGATGGAAGTAGCTAATGCTACAAAAGGGACAGTGATTCTTGTTGTTATGGCTGCTGGTCCTGTTGATATCTCTTTTGCAAAAAGCAATAGGAAAATTGGAGGGATATTGTGGGTGGGATATCCAGGACAAGCTGGTGGAGATGCGATAGCTCAAATAATCTTTGGAGACTATAATCCAGGTAATTAATTAACCCATGATCAGTTTGATCAGTTTAAGCTTTTGTACCACTGCTTGAGGTTAATTGCTTAAATAACTTGTCTTAACTATCAGCTGGAAGGTCTCCGTTTACATGGTATCCGCAACAGTATGTAGATCAGTTGCCAATGACAGACATGAACATGAGAGCCAATGCCACAGCTAATCTCCCCGGAAGAACCTACAGGTTTTACTCGGGCAAAACCGTCTACCCATTTGGCCACGGACTAAGCTACTCATCGTTCTCCAAGTTTATAGTCTCGGCTCCTTCCAAAGTACTCATAAAAAAAAATCGAAACAGCATATACTCTTCTAATGCTCAAGCCATTGATGTCACCACAGTAAACTGCAAAGACTTGCATTTTCATGTTGTCATTGGTGTCAAGAACAACGGGCCAATGAGCGGTTCTCATGTTGTGCTAATATTTTGGAAGCCACCAAGTGCATCAACAGCCGGGGCCCCAAATGTGGAGTTGGTTGGGTTTGAGAGAGTGGATGTGCAGAAGGGCAAAACCAAGAATGTGACAGTAGGGTTTGACGTGTGCCAAGGGCTTAATCTTGTGGATACCGATGGACAAAGGAAGCTGGTCATAGGGCTGCACACCCTTATTGTTGGATCTCCAAGTGAGCGCCAAGTGAGGCACCATCTCAATGTTAGGCTTGCTAGAAGTGCAAGTGAAACAGACTTAGCAATCATGTAGTTTCAGCACCACTATTACCAACAAAACTAATATTAGTCACCCATATATTAATTTGAGGTGTTACTATTATGTAATAGTAAAAACTTAGAGACCTATTTAATTAAAGTAAAAACTTATATTTTTATACAATAAATATTGTAAAAATAATTATAGAACTAGACAAAAATACCTTACTTTTCAACAATGAGTCTGTGCACCCATCATCACCAATCCAAGAGACAGCACCAAGTATAGGATCTGTCGTAACGGTTTTTAACTGCCTATTTGATGTCCAGCATCGCAGTTTTCGTGAAGCTTACTGGTTTCTTAAAATTGATATCATTGTAATTCAAGAGAACAAACTGGAGATGATCAAGAATCAAGAACTACATATTGCTAAAAAAAAAATGTATGTAAACAATTCACTGCCCATTAACAACCCATTTTCTTTTTGCAAAAACCACTCCTTGCGATTTACTGATCTGAAACACTCAATTCTCTTTATTAATTTTTTTAAATTTTTAACTATTAAACAAGAAAATAACGGGCTGAATTTCTTTTCTTTTTAAACAAAATGGCAGAATTGAGTTCTGATATTCTCTTGAAGCTTCTTAAAGAAATGGGAGGCAAGGAAAATGAACCTAATAGTGTAGAAAGCCCGTTTTGCTGAATTTATTGGGAGTCAAAATGATAATCTTATAGAGATACTAAACTTTATTGGGAGTTAATGATAGTATTATAGAGATACTGAGCTTTATAAAACATTTTTTTAGCCTTTTTTTTAAAATTCATTTTTTAATCCAATCAGCAACTACAATTAATGGTATTATATGGGGAGACGTCGGCATCCAAGAGGAGATTGGTAGTCTCATTGCAATATCACCATTGAAATGTCTGGTGGAACATAGGGTATTATCTTTACTGCAGCGGAGTATAGTTTAGTATACATAGTACGTCATGCGCTGAACATATATTTTTCATTTGTGGTTGGGATCGGTGAGCCTTTCGAAGACTGTCCTAGATGTGTGGACTTGTTTGACAGATGCACTGGATAAACTTGAGTCTCCACTGCTGATTGCAGTACTGGAGACCTCACTTGATGTGGTAATGTATCATCCACTGTCATTTGCTTTCTCATCGACAAGTAAGATTTTTCATTCATCGACTTTGTAGTGCGGTATTTGGACCTTCGGATGATGTGTCTCTAAATCTTTATTCTCTTACGACTCATCCTGCAAGTGTATGAAGCAGCAAATTAAGAATGCCAGCCCTCAAACTTCTTTTGGGGAGATGACCTTTTTAAAGCTGAAGCAAAATGATACAACCTTCCACATTCAGTCGGATCAACCGGATTGCTTACAAGAAGGACAGCCCAACAACGAGTCCAATTATGAACAGCCCATGAAGGAAGCCACATCACAGGTTTGAGAAGAATCAGCTCATGAGGAATGGTACGCAAGCACACGAGTTAGAAGAACCCCTGGGTGGTTTAAGGATTATGTCGTGCAGTGAAATTGCTAGTACCTTACGATTGTTGGTTTGTTTTTGCTCTCATATTTTCTGTTAGAAGTTGCTGAGCTATAATATTTTTGCTAACGTCTTGGACAGAGGAATATATGTAGAGCAGAACAAATTCGTGTGTGGGGTATCAGGAAATAAAATATCTCTTTCTATTTCTCTTGGCTCTTCTCTCTGTCTCAACCTCTCTTTCCATTCTTAATACTCATCTCTGATCTTTCTATTTTTGGAGTCAACACTCACTCGAAGAGTGCAAATTTAATCCGATACATCCTTGGTTGCGTAGAGGTGTATCATTAGTTCTTTCATTGCTATCATAATGACGGACTCTGAAATGTTAAAAACAATTCAAGAACAGTTCGAGAGCCAAACATTGTCGTTACATCAAACGCTGCAACAATATATGGCAACGGTAGATTCTCGCCTTGACGATTTGCGTTCACAGATCCAGGGGTCTTCAAATCACATGGGTTGAGCTCCTACTCAACCACACTCAATGTCTTCTTCTGCTGAGGCAAATACCAGTGGTGTTGAGATATCCCCAGTGCTCCGTTCTATGAATATGGAGGTTCCTAAGTTTGATGGATCTGACTTAAACGGGTGGGTTTTCCGAATTGAGGAGTTCTTTGATTTTCACGGTACACCAGAAACTCTTGCTTGTGGATTGTGTCCTTTCATATGGAAGGACGAGCAGCAGCGTGGTATCAATGGATGAAGAAGAATAGTTTACTTACAACCTAGAAAGCCTTTTTGCAGAATCTTAAACATCGTTTTGGTGCCTCTCTCTATGAAGATCCTCAAAGGAAATTTATCCAAGCTATCCCAAACTACAACGGTAGCTGAATTTCAGACCGCCTTTGAAGATTTAATTAATCGAGTGACTGGAATCTCAGAGCCACTTCTGATAAGTTTTTTTTATCACGGGATTGAAACCCAATATTCGTCGTGAGCTGCTTTTTGCCCTACTGTCTCGATGGAAGCATGTGCATTAGCTGGGGCCTATGAAGCACATGCTGAAGAGGCCAAACAAGGACATCGCTTTTTGACAAAATGGAACAACACAGCACCCGCACCTACCACAAACTCCCCGTCACACAAATTTTAGCCTCAACCATATCTTCTTGTTTCAACACAACCGCACCATTCAGCTGGTATGGTCCATGTACCATCTCATTCACAAAATACTCCTCCACCCCCTAAACTAAACACATTACCACCACTTCTTCCCACACCCAACTTACCAATTCGTTGCCTCACTCCAGCGGAGCTCCGTGACAAGCGTGAAAAAAGCTTGTGTTATAACTGTGATCAGAAATATAGCACTAATCATCGCTGTCACAGTAAGTTTTTGCTCCTTATGGGCACGGATGATAATGAACCTGCTTCGTTTGAGCAAGAGTTGTCACCAGAGTCGGTTGAAGAGGTCATAACAGGGGATATTTCCAGTCTGAATGCTTTGGCGGGTCAGATAAATTTCCGCTCACTCCGTTTGATTGGTGAAGCTGGTTCTCACAGTTTTCAAGTGTTGATCGATAGTGGGAGTACCCACAACTTTATCAAACCATCAGTAGCAGAGCGTATGGGCTTACCGATACAACCAACAGCACCCTTTCGTGTTTATATTGGCAATAGGGATTTTCTAGTGTGCAAATACTTTTGCCCTCAAGTTGTTCTCATGTTGCAGGGGACGGTTTTCACCTTAGATCTCTTTATTCTGCCAATTGAAGGGCTTGATGTGGTGTTGGGAATCCAATGGCTGCAACTCTTGGGCCGTGTCTCGCATGATTACTCTGCCCTCTCTATGGAATTTTGTTGGAATAGGGCACCAGTGACTCTTCGAGGAGATTTAGCCACTACTCCCTCTTTAATCACCTTTACTCAGTTGCAATCTCTAGTCCACCATGCTGATATTTATAGCGTGTTTGCTCTGCAACAGGTACCTGCATTTGGGGAGGAATCGGCAAGTAATCTAGAGAGTTCTTCCTTCGAATTACCTGCAAATTTAACCCAACCCTTCATCAATCTCTTACACAGCTACTGCAACTTATTTCTTCCACCTACTACACTGCCGCCGCATCGCACAATTGATCATAAAATTCATCTCCTCCTAAGTACCACTCCAATAAATGTCCGCCCTTATTGCTACCCTCATTTCTAAAAAAACGAGATGGAAAAGCTTATCCGTAAAATGTTAGAACAAGACATCATTCAACCGAGTCAAAGTCCATTTTCGTCACTGGTTTTGTTGGTTAAAAAAAAAGATAGAACTTATCGCTTTTGTGTTGATTACAAGGCTTTGAATGCCGTGACAATCAAAGATAAATTTCCCATTCTGACTATCGACGAATTATTTGATGAGTTAAATGGAGCCGCAGTTTTCAGCAAGTTGGATTTACGGGCTGGTTACCATCAAATTCGCGTGCACCACCGCGACATTTATAAAACGGCATTTCGCACTCATGAGGGCCACTATGAGTTCCTTGTCATGCCATTTGGTTTAACAAACACACACTCTACCTTCTAAGCTACTATGAACCAGTTTTTTGCTTTTTTTTTGCTTAAATTCGTGATTTTTTTTATGACATTTTGGTTTACAGTGCTACAGCAGAGGAACATTTGTGGCATCTTCAGCAAGTATTGGAGTACCTTCATTTTCACCAGTTCTTTGTCAAGCTCTTCAAATGCTTGTTTTGCCAAGAAAATATTGATTACTTAGGCCACATTGTTTCGGCCTCCAGTGTGCGGGCAGACCCTCAGAAAATTGACGCTATGATTCATTGGCCAACTCCTCAGACTACAAAACAACTTCGAGGTTTTTTGGGTTTAACGGGTTATTACCGACGGTTTATTCGTGGATATGCATCGTTAGCAGCCCCCCTTACTGATTTACTTTGTAAAGATGCCTTCAAGTGGAAACAAATAGCAGTTGAAGCGTTTGACGCTCTTAAGAAGGTAATGGTGGAAGCCCCTATGCTGCGGCTGCCAGACTTTGAAGCTGACTTTATTCTTGAAACTGACGCATCTAATGTGGGTATAGGAGTTGTGCTTATGCAATTCGGGCATCCCATATCTTACTTCAGTAAGAAATTAGGCCCTCGACTTCGTGCTTCTTCAACCTACATAAAGGAATCAACTGTTATTGTTAAGGCAGTGAACAAGTGGCGACAATACTTGTTGGGTAGATTTTTTATCATCCGAACTGACCATAACAGCATTAAAGAACTTCTACAGCTGGTAGTTCAAACTCCGAATCACCAATTCTACATCAGAAAATTATTAGGCTATCATTTCAGCATTTAATATAAATCAGGTTGTACCAATCTTGCAGCCGATGCTTTATCGCGAGTTCATGAGGAGGCTGGTGCGGACACATCAACCGTGGATCGCTTTGTTTGCCTCTTCTTAGTCGCCCTTCGTTTGAGTTGTTAGCAACTCTAAACTTAGAAAATTCCACTCTCTCGAATATGATTGCCCTTCATCACCAATTTGCTGCGGGAACTCTTTCAAGGGATTATTCACTACATAATGGATTTCTTTTTTACCCCAATTGCTATTATATCAGCCCATCATCATCTTTGAAAGAAGTTCTATTGGCTGAATTCCACTCTACTCCACTTGCGGGGCATGTAGGCATCAAACGCACGCTGGTCCGCTTAGCATCTACTTTTTTCTGGCCTAAAATGCGTATGGATGTTGAGCGGTTTGTGGCTGAATGTCTTGTGTGTCAATAGACCAAATACTCTACTAAGCACCAGCGGGTCCACTGCAACCTCTTCCTATCCCTACTTTAGTTTGGGACAAACTCACTATGGACTTCATTACTGGCCTTCCCGTTTCACGGGGTTTTTCAGTGATATTGGTAGTTGTTGATCGCCTTACTAAATCGGCACACTTCGGATCCCTTCCCACTCAATTTACTGCTATGAAGACAGCCGACTTATTTGTGGATATGGTTATAAAAATTCATAGGTTTCCTACCTCTATTATTTCCGATCGCGACCCTGTGTTCTTCAGCAATTTTTGGAAGAAGTTATTTGAGTTAAGTGGCACTACCCTTCATCACAAGATGGTCACCCACACAGATGGGCAATCGGAGGTAGTCAATCGTGGCTTGGAGCAGTATCTTCGCGCTTTCACTCAAGAAAAACCAAGGTCATGTGTATCTCTACTTGGGTGGGCTGAATTTTCTTACAATTCTTCCTATCACAGCAGCATCAAGATGTCTCATTTTCAGGATCTTTTCGGGCGACCACCTCCTTCCATCCCTCCTTACTTAAAGGGCTCTACTTCAATCCAAGCTCTTGATGAAGCATTAAGTGAACGGGATGCATTACTCCGTTCTTTGAAAGAGAATTTACGCTAAGCTCAACATCACATGATTCAAAAAGCTAATGCTCATAGACGTGAAGCTCAGTTTGCTGTTGGGGACCAAGTTCTAGTGAAGCTTCAGCCATACCGCCAGAATACAGTGGCAACTCGTTCTTGTCAAAAGCTAGCTAAACGGTATTATGGCCCTTTCCATGTGCTAGCTCGAGTTGGTCCAGTAGCTTATAAACTTGACTTGCCCAACGGTTCTGAGATCCATCCAGTATTTTATATTTCACTTCTCAAACCCTTCATTGGTTCTCAAAACTCTGCTCCACATTCCTTGCCATCAACAAGTATGCACAATCAACCATTATATTTACCTGCTGCAGTTTGTGCTATTCGAACCGTGCTTAAACAAGGACAGCAATGTCGTCAAGTTCTAGTACAGTGGCAAGACAATTCCCCTGAGAATTCTACTTGGGAAGAGTTTGAAACATTCTGTAAACTTTATCCCAATTTTCACCTTGAGGACAAGGTGAGTTTTGAAGATGGAGGGAATGATACAACCTTCCACATTCAGTCGGATCAACCGGATTGCTTACAAGAATGATAGCCCAAGAACGAGTCCAAATGAGCCCATGAAGGAAGCCACATCACAAAGTTGAGGAAAAATCAACTCACGAGGAATGACGCAAGCACACGAGTTAGAAGAGCCCCTGGGTGGTTTAAGGATTATGTCGTGTAGTGAAATTGCTAGTACCTTACGATTGTTGGTTTGTTTTTGCTCTCATATTTTTTGTTAGAAGTTGCTGAGCTGTAATATTTTTGCTAACGTCTTGGACAGAGGAATATATGTAGAGCAGAACAAATTCGTGTGTGGGGTATCAGGAAATAAAATATCTCTTTCTATTTCTCTTGGCTCTTCTCTCTGTCTCAACCTCTCTTTCCATTCTTAATACTCATCTCTGATCTTTCTATTTTTGGAGTCAACACTCACTCGAAGAGTGCAAATTTAATCCGATACATCCTTGGTTGCGTAGAGGTGTATCACAGAAAATACGTGGTTTTGCATATGACCTGTCGATCCAGGGGCCGCTATGGCGGAGTTGTTCCAACGTAGACCATTACCTTATAACCATACGTTCAAATCCACCATAGCCACTTCCTATATATACATACACCATTACACCTCATCCTGGTGACTATACGTGTTCATATTTTGTAGGGCACTGAAGTCTGAAGATAATTCTTAATGACTCTTCTATTTTATATGCTTTCATTAATTGCTTGGTCGGAATAGCCTGGTTTTCTATATTGATTCCGCAATATGAGATTGTTCTCTGCGGAATAAAAATAACCCCATCTCTAGAATATTACTAAAGGATCGATAT
This sequence comes from Citrus mangshanensis, assembly GCA_030449895.1. NCBI lineage: Eukaryota > Viridiplantae > Streptophyta > Magnoliopsida > Sapindales > Rutaceae > Citrus > Citrus mangshanensis. The sequence goes on along the minus strand of JASUUJ010000010.1, from coordinate 769,390 downwards.
GGTAATTAATTTCTGTAATAAAGCTTCTCTACCCTTTATTTTATTTTTTTTGATAAGATAACGAAGCTTGTCTTCCTGGTAAAACACTATAGACATAAATAGATATAATTCGATTGATGTGTGATCGTTTCTGCGAAATTAAGGCCCCAATTAGTATTCTTTTTATTTTATCTAAAATATCCTGTCAGATTAATGATATAATTTACATTACTAACCCGTCGAGTTTATTTAGGTGTTCTTTTTTATTTTCAACTTTTTGTTTTCAACTCTCCCTAATATATATATTGTAATAAATACAATAGCTAATGAAAAATGAAAATCCTATATGGTTGGTCTTCTAAGCCTGCTTTTCAAACTAGAATGATCAATCAACCTATCTTACGGTAGGGGGTTTCCTTCGCTTTTTCTTTTATTTACTTATCTTTAAAGCTATTCAGAAGAGCTTTAATATTATTCAGAAGAGACTTAACTCATCTTGTATATTGTGTGCCACAAGAAAATAATTGAGACAAACTATTCAACTTTTGTGTCATTGAATAAACTTTGGAAGTGCAAAGTAGGACCCATCGGATGATTGAAAGAGAATGACGAAGCTTCAACTATTATACTATTTAGTCTATCTATTAATATGAAAATGATGTAAAACCTTCCGGCTACACAGAGTTTATCAATTAACACATTATTATTCAAAACTTTTGTTTCTTTATTAGTAGACAAATTCTTATAATTTGTAATTTCTATAATATTGGAGCTTCTATATACACAAGGATTCAAGACTATAATGATTAATAAAATACTACAAATTTTAATTGAGAAAATTGCAAAAAATGGAAGTCAAATTTGAGTATTCTAGAATTAATGAAGTAAAGATATTAGAAGTTTACTAATTGTGATAAAAGAAAAAAAAATACAAATGCCATTTTGAGTTAATTAGACAAAAATACCACCGATTTTGCAGCTAGCAAAATTTGCAAGTCTCAACGTAAGCTTTAAAATTGAATATCATGTGTCAAAATCGATATTTGTAGTCTAAATTACACTACCTTACACTGTATCTTGCATCATAGAATCATTTTTTTCCCCTTTTCAAGTCAATATATCATCTAAAAATGATGATTGATCCACTACTTTCAGTGTGAATTAATTTGATTTTGTTTGAAAAAATTTCAATCATTCTTACATGAAACTTTTGAGGATCTTCACTTAGAAGGAAGAATGGGACATAAAGTTTTGGTTTCAATCATTTAAGTGTGGTTATTATTCGTATAATTGTAACTTGTAAGTAATATTTCAGAATTTTAATGAAAAAAATTATACAAATTACAATTTATTTGTTTTAAAGAAATTACATTGATTGAATTTGTTAACTTCAAAGTAGCATATTAGCTATAATATCCAAAAACCATAGCATGACATACAAATAAACGTCAATAATAACACAAGCACAGAATAATGAATATGCCAATTAAATGATACCACACAAGAGTGAAATTTTTTTAGACAAATAACTTTGAATAGAGCTAAAAAGAGCTTCTCAAGTAAGCCTTACAAGAAAAAGTTTAATATTTTCTACTTTTTCTAGATCTATATGTGTATACATTTATATTGACCAATCAAGATATATATATAGTAAATTTACTCTCCCAAACAATAAAGGGAGAAATGTAACTCTATTCCACATTTTATGAAGAGGGGAAAAGGCCTCGTCGAGGTATGAATATAGAATAAATCTAATTCAATTCAATCAACCAATCATATTATGGTACATCAATTTATATTTCATACAATTGTTTATTTCAAAATAGAAAGGAAGCAATTTAAGGCTCAATGGGCCATTTTGGGCCCACAAAATCCAAAAAGTGGGCCAGCTAGTTATAACGTCGTCGTTTCCGGTTGTAACCAAACCGGACATCACATGACCAAATTAGGCACTTGTCGGACACAAATCTGTTAGCGGCTGCTCGTCATCTTTTCCTTCTCCAGGATTTGAAAATCGTAACAGTCGGAATTCCGTCCGTACATAAAAGTAATTTCTTTAGCTAAAACAGTTTTCGTCGACAACAATTTTCGCTGACTCGCCGAGCAAGACTTATCAGGTTTGTTCATTTAATTGATTAATTGTTATTCAATTCTGTTGCTCTGTGTTAGGGTTAGGGTTAGGGTTTAGGTCTACTGCTCAGAGATTAGTGTTCTATAATTTTGACCTAAAATGCACGTGGTTGCGTATGTATATATATATGTGTGTGAAATCATAGTTCGCGAGGTTTTTTGTTTTTAATTTGTTTCTAATTTTTCTATAAAATTGATGATTGGTGGAATTTGTGCTGTTTGTGGTGTCTGTTAGATTTGAACTTGGAAATCCAGAAATTTTATGAATAATGATTCATTATGAAGGAAATTTGAGCTGTTTGTTGAAGGAAAATAATACAAAGGTGTAAATGCTACGTGATGAGTCAATTTCAATATGCACAAAATTGTTGCACAAAAGTTGCCAAAATAAGTTTTTCCCGGGGCGATTGAGATTACCATTACGTTGTCTATGTTGCAGAAAAAAGCTGACAACTTGCGGTTATGTCTGTGTAATCCAAATAAGTTCTCTGTCCTATGAAAGAAATTTGTGTATGTGAAGGGGACCTAGACATCTGTAGATTCAACAAAGATGAATTCTTGCGATATCTGTCTGTGAAGGATAACTGATAATTTTTTTTTTTGGGTCTGAGTTTCAGCAAACAAGCAGAGATATGCATGTATCTTATTGGAAGGGCTTAATATATTTTTATATTGCTCTGGATAAATTGCTTTGTAGTGCCAAAACTAACATCTAACTCTCTTATTTCTGAATGACAAAAAAAAAAAAAAACTCTCTTATTTCTGATAGCTGTTTTACTCCCATTGAGTGCTTTATGGTACTAGAAAAATATTTCAACCAGTGTGTTTTAACCTGAAATCAAGCTGTTTCTGGCCTAGATTAAAATCCTCATCAGAAGAACCTTAAAAAAAAAAAAAAGGAAGAAATGAACGCTGAAGTACCTAGATGATCTCAATGCTATTGTATTGTGCAACATGTTGTGTGCTATAAAATATTAAAATCTGAATAGCAAAACTACACTAATGCTCTGCTCACACCCCAGTAAGTTAGTACATTTTATTGACTAGGGTGTGAGGGCGAGGTGTTTGGTAATTAGAAAAAATGATTGACATAGGTACTCAATTTAACTCGAATCATGTGTTATTTTGTTAGTATCGTCATGACGTCTATTATTATGACAATGTCTAGGGAAAATATAAATGAAATAATTAATAACAAGAATTTGTGGCAATGATACTTTGGTTAAAAGAGGTATTTCTATTCCTTGAGCACAGAAGAAATGTGGATGCAGTGCAGATTAAAAATAACATGCTACCATATGCCAACACGTGATCTCTAATTATGGTGTACATTTGGAGCATAATTTACTCCAGATGACAGGACAAGTTTTTCCCTAATCTTTTTGAGGGGTCAGACTTCCTGAGCTAACTCTTGTTATCTTTGTTCCTTACATACTTGGAATTCTCTAAATGCTCCCTGTGAGAAATTATAAGCACATGTCTTGTGGTTGCTGATTTCCTATGGTAATAGCTAGCTTCCGGGTCTCTTTTTCTCATGAAACTGACCTTTTCAATTTACGATCCTCTGAGCTTTTCCATATTTGTTGGGGGGGGGGGGGGGATTGCCTTGAAGTTAAGAGGCAGAAAAGTTGTGAGAGATAGAAAAAACACCCAAGTACAGTGGTGCCAGCGTCTTCCTGTCTTTCTTATTTTCATTTTTCTCTTTAAAACCTCCGCAGCCCACTTTAATGGTCTGACCTGTATCCAGTGTAGATGGCTGGTCAAGAACTTGGAGTTTCTGCTCACCTTATGTTTTTTGTCTCTGCTGTGTTGGGGAAAGTATTTTTTTAGAGGAGATCCATGAATTTCCTATGAAGGTTGTTTTATGGAGATGATGTTGAATGCAGTGATATGTAGTTGGATATGATTGGTGCTTGCTGAAATGCTGTGTTCTTTTACTTTTAGGATTTGGTGTTTTCTGTTTTGAAGGGTGTGGTAGCGGCTTGGTTTGTACTCATGGATGATGATGGGTGTATGGTTGTGATTTGGACAGGGAGGCAGCAGCTATTCTGGTGTTTGGTGGTGAAGTTTTTGCAGATCGGTGGTGGTAGGTGTTAATAGGTGTTAGTTGAACATGAGTTCTGTCAGCAGGAGCCGAAGCAGGAGCAGGAGCAGGAGCCCGCTGGATCGTAAGATCCGCTCTGATCGCTTCTCCTACCGTGATGCACCATACAGGAGAGGGTCTCGTCGGGGTTACAGGTTTTCTAATTTTGATCATAAACTTGTTTATTCTTTCTCTTTATTGGCTTGAGGGGGTGGGGGGTGAAGGAGACTGTTATGTCTTTGGTGGAGGTTGTTTTTGTAGCTGACAGTTATTCTAGTTATGGTTGATGATTCTACATGATTATGTCTTCGAGGATCTTCAGAATTGTTATTAGCATTTCTGCTTATGATTGTTCTCATGCTAATTACTTGGTTAACTACTTTTAAACTGTCTCGGAGTTTCATACAATAGCATCAGTTTACTCAAGTGTGTTATTCATTTATTTACCTAACGCCATCATGATTGTGGAGATACTTCTTTCCCTGCCTTCTGTGTAGTGTTTTATGATAAAAGTATACTGGAAATTTGGTTTTGTGTTTTGAGTTGTTCTGTGGCAAGTTATGTCTTGAATTCCTTGTCACTGAATTGCATTCAAGAGTTAATATTTTCTTGAAAGTAATATATATTTTTACTGTGCGTTATAGCTGTTTTTGTATTATGTCCTGGATTCTTCTTATTAATGCTTCTGTCGGTCATTTATTATAGTGGCTACTTAACTCTTTTGAGGATACCCTTCTCTTTATTTGGAAAGCCCCAAAAACAAAGAGTAAGGTTCTTCATTATTCATTAGGATGAAAAATTCTTAAGGTTTCACGTTTTTCTAATACCAAATGAAGAAAAAAGGGCTCTTTATTTTTTCTATTTTCAATTTACCATTGTTCAAAATCAATTTAAAAATGGGGTCCTGACTGTTTTAGACTAAAATAATTCTAGATTTACTTTGTCCCATGCATTTCTTTTTCTGCTCAGGAATTAATCTTCTTTGCATTTTTTGTCAGCCAAAGTAATCTTTGCAAGAATTGCAAACGGCCAGGCCATTTTGCCAGAGAGTGCCCTAATGTGGCAATTTGTCACAATTGTGGTCTTCCAGGGTATGTAATCTCTTTCATTTGAAACAAATAAAAGTATATAAGTTGACATCTGATCACTTGAACTGAACATACGAGTTTTTTTTTTTATTATTATACATCTCGTAATTCACATGTAGTTTGCAGTTGGTCTGTGAAGGTGTGTGCAGCTGTGTAGCTGTCTGGTATCCTCTTAGACATCATTTCCATTCTTGAAAACAAAAAGGCTTTGGGAAGCATGTTGACATGCTTTTCCAAAAGGCAAAACATGTTTTCCAACCTTTAGAGTTTAAACCAACAATTTCATTTCTAAACTTACTCACGAATAATGCCTTTATTAAAACGAAAGTAATGCCACCCTAATGATTCACAGAAATTTTTGTGTAGAAAGCATAAATTCCTTGAAATTGCCTGTTGTTCAAGCATTTGCTTCCCTGCTATGTCTGCAATTGATTTCTTTTGGACTAGTTTGGTGTAGGTACAAGCTTCACTAACTTTTTCTGTGTTTGTAAATTGCGGTGACTAGTTAATCTTGACATCTGGAATGATTGTACCTTAACCCATGTGTTTTACTTTGGCCTTAGCCAGTGGAACATTGCATCCTTTTTTTATCCTTGTTAATATTTATGGTTGCTGCTTTTTCAACCAAGTCACTAAGACACTCTGCAATTGCAAACTAGTGGTATTACGTTGGTGTAAAAATTACATATGCTCCAATGCAGCTTTTGTTCCTTTGCTTCGAAATACATAGTGTTCACTGTCCCCTTATCTCTAATCTTGAGGCCCAAATTATGGACATTGCCAGATGAGATTCCTAGGAGGAGAAGATAATTGCATTGCTTTGATTTCTGAAATATTCTGCAGTTAAACAGGCCTTTGGGGAAGTTTCGTGACCTAACTTTGTATTTTAAATTTTTTTCAGTGATAAGAAAGGAATTGATCTCCTTGAATAATGTAGTGATATTCCTCTGATTTTCGTCACTTGAATTAATGGGCAATATTGATGTTTTACTTGTAATTGTGCTTGAAAACATTTGTGCAGCCACATTGCTTCAGAATGCACTACAAAGGCATTATGTTGGAATTGTCGGGAACCAGGGCACATGGCTGGCAACTGTCCAAATGAGGGCATCTGCCACACCTGTGGCAAAGCTGGACATCGTGCAGAGACTGCACTGCTCCCCACTGCCACCTGGGGACTTGAGATTGTGCAACAATTGCTATAAGCAGGGTCATTTGCAGCTGATTGTACAAATGACAAGGCTTGCAACAACTGTAGGAAGACAGGTCACCTGGCACGGGATTGTCCCAATGATCCCATCTGTAACTTGTGCAATGTTTCTGGACATGTTGCTAGACACTGTCCAAAATCTGGTGGTCTTGGAGATCGCTACAGTGGTGGCAGTGGTGCTCGTGGCAGTGGGGGCAGTGGTGCTCGTGGTGGTGGTTACCGAGACATAGTATGTAGGAACTGCCAGCAGCTGGGACATATGAGCAGGGATTGTATGGGACCGTTGATGGTCTGTCACAACTGTGGTGGACGAGGACACCTAGCATATGAGTGCCCTTCAGGGAGGTTCTTGGACCGCTATTCTCGAAGGTACTGATAGATGGCGTGTTGTGTCAGCTATCAATTTGTCATACTAGTTATTTTTCCATGTTATTTTTGGATACTGTTTTAGCTTAGATTTGTCGAAGGTTTGAGATTGGAACTGGATAGAGCTGGATAGTTGGTTTGAGAATTTGATGTGGTAGGATTGCATTTTTTTTTTGTTTTTGTTTTCGATGTGGGAGATTTTTTAATCCATTAAAAAACTTATTGATTTGTGCCATTTGTTGTTATTATCGAAATAATAGATTACTATTAACAAGACTCTGAGTGAGTTTGGTTTCCTCTGTTTGGATTTCGTCATGAAGTGAAATGACTTAGAAATAAGTGAAAATGTTTTTTCCCCCTAAATTATTTTCACGTTTTGAGAAGAAAATTTGAAAAAACAGAAACAGCGTTTTTAGAGTCTGCTTTTCATCGACTATCATTTTCAGATGCGTTGGAACGGTGAAAATTTGTATGGTGTTGGCATTTTATGAAAAAGATCAAAGAAAGTATTTTTTCTTATATCATTTATTTTGAAGAAAATCAATAAAATCTGACTAGCCTAAGCTGAGCATGAAATCTGATTACAATATTCGATTGGTATTATATGCTATAGTTTGGGAGCGGTTAGAAAATAAATAAAATTTAATTATACAAGGGTGTTTGGGTTGTTGAGTATGATATCGTAGTCATTGTCTTACTTAAAATGTTTTTTGCACTTCCAATTTTTCGTCAAACATTTGGTATCCATTTTTCTTTTACATTGTTTTGAGGGCCTGTTAGACAAATTTTTGAAATTCAAAAAAAAGTTTATCTCCATTCTCAAAACAAATTTAATAGAAATCATTTGGAAAACCAAACTTATTCGTTTTCTCTTTATTTATTTCACAAAATAGTTATTATTGGTAGTCACATTTTTCTCCAAAATTTCATCCAAGCACATTATGTGTGTTTCTATATGTAAAGTACATTTCATGATTACAAAATGTGTTATAAACTGAAAAACACTAAATTGATATAGAGCTAATAAAACGGTCAGTGAATCGTGTTCGTATTATGTTAGTTTCATATTGTGTCAAAATTGGGTTGACGCAAATACGACCTATTTAATAATTGTGTTATAATACTTATATTTTAACTCGACAGAAAATAAACTGGTTATTACCTAATAACCTAATTAATAATTATATATTTAATAAGATTTACATCATATATTTACACTATATTTAATCTCAAGTCCCCCACTGCCACCTGGGGACTTGAGATTGTGCAACAATTGCTATAAGCAGGGTCATTTTGCAGCTGATTGTACAAATGACAAGGCTTGCAACAACTGTAGGAAGACAGGTCACCTGGCACGGGATTGTCCCAATGATCCCATCTGTAACTTGTGCAATGTTTCTGGACATGTTGCTAGACACTGTCCAAAATCTGGTGGTCTTGGAGATCGCTACAGTGGTGGCAGTGGTGCTCGTGGCAGTGGGGGCAGTGGTGCTCGTGGTGGTGGTTACCGAGACATAGTATGTAGGAACTGCCAGCAGCTGGGACATATGAGCAGGGATTGTATGGGACCGTTGATGGTCTGTCACAACTGTGGTGGACGAGGACACCTAGCATATGAGTGCCCTTCAGGGAGGTTCTTGGACCGCTATTCTCGAAGGTACTGATAGATGGCGTGTTGTGTCAGCTATCAATTTGTCATACTAGTTATTTTTCCATGTTATTTTTGGATACTGTTTTAGCTTAGATTTGTCGAAGGTTTGAGATTGGAACTGGATAGAGCTGGATAGTTGGTTTGAGAATTTGATGTGGTAGGATTGCATTTTTTTTTTGTTTTTGTTTTCGATGTGGGAGATTTTTTAATCCATTAAAAAACTTATTGATTTGTGCCATTTGTTGTTATTATCGAAATAATAGATTACTATTAACAAGACTCTGAGTGAGTTTGGTTTCCTCTGTTTGGATTTCGTCATGAAGTGAAATGACTTAGAAATAAGTGAAAATGTTTTTTCCCCCTAAATTATTTTCACGTTTTGAGAAGAAAATTTGAAAAAACAGAAACAGCGTTTTTAGAGTCTGCTTTTCATCGACTATCATTTTCAGATGCGTTGGAACGGTGAAAATTTGTATGGTGTTGGCATTTTATGAAAAAGATCAAAGAAAGTATTTTTTCTTATATCATTTATTTTGAAGAAAATCAATAAAATCTGACTAGCCTAAGCTGAGCATGAAATCTGATTACAATATTCGATTGGTATTATATGCTATAGTTTGGGAGCGGTTAGAAAATAAATAAAATTTAATTATACAAGGGTGTTTGGGTTGTTGAGTATGATATCGTAGTCATTGTCTTACTTAAAATGTTTTTTGCACTTCCAATTTTTCGTCAAACATTTGGTATCCATTTTTCTTTTACATTGTTTTGAGGGCCTGTTAGACAAATTTTTGAAATTCAAAAAAAAGTTTATCTCCATTCTCAAAACAAATTTAATAGAAATCATTTGGAAAACCAAACTTATTCGTTTTCTCTTTATTTATTTCACAAAATAGTTATTATTGGTAGTCACATTTTTCTCCAAAATTTCATCCAAGCACATTATGTGTGTTTCTATATGTAAAGTACATTTCATGATTACAAAATGTGTTATAAACTGAAAAACACTAAATTGATATAGAGCTAATAAAACGGTCAGTGAATCGTGTTCGTATTATGTTAGTTTCATATTGTGTCAAAATTGGGTTGACGCAAATACGACCTATTTAATAATTGTGTTATAATACTTATATTTTAACTCGACAGAAAATAAACTGGTTATTACCTAATAACCTAATTAATAATTATATATTTAATAAGATTTACATCATATATTTACACTATATTATATATATATATATAAGAACATCTTGTTGTGCGCGGAATGCAGAATGAAGCGCACTAAATAATTATAGAAAAATAAAAGACACAAGAATTACGTGGTTCGGTAATTAAACCTACATTCACAGAGGCAAGAAAGAATAATTGTTTATTTAACAATTAATAGAGTACAAATATTTGAGTAACGAATCTCACTTTCCAGAAACCCAAATATATCCAGTACTTCTGGGGAAAGATAAATTCTCCAGATACACTTCTCTAAAAAAACTTAGAAACTTATAAGCTTAACAATTTTGGGATGCTTAACAAATGAAAAAACTCCCCCTATTTATAGGAAGTATTTTGCACTATTACAAATTTAGCGTTCACCAACAATTTGCCAAATTGTCAAAGTTGTTGTGAATTTGTCAAACTGTCACATGCTTCACCAACTCCTTTGGCTCTAATTTCCACAATTCCAACTACATGCTTCATCCAAATTTCTAAGGGTTTGTGCCAACTTTTCAAGCTTTGCATGCTTAGCCACATGCATGTGTCAAATTTCCAAGGTCGGTGCCAACTTTGGCCAATTTGTCACCAAGTTTTGTCAACTTTTCAACAATTCTCCACCTCGGTGAAGATTTGTCCAAATCTGAGCCGACTTACCAACAGATTATCATCCTCAAAGTGGCTGCATCTCTGTGACTGCCTACGTACCCAAAATTTGGGATCAAGCCAACTGTAGTTCAAAATTCTCGAAGGACATAACTTAACACAATCGAAGGATTTGAATTAGTTTCAAACAATGTTGAAACTTAACTCTAGAAATCACCTTTGTCAACGTATCTGATGGGTTATCCTTGGTATTGATCTTTTTCAACAACACATCACCACCCTCGATAATCTCCCTCACATAATGATATTTCACATCTATGTGCTTCGTCCGAGCGTGATATGTTTGATTCTTCGCGAGAAATATCGCACTTTGGTTATCACAAAAGACCGCAATATTCTCTTGGATTACTCCCAAATCACCTAACAATCTTTTTAGCCAGATATCTTCCTTTACATCTTCAATTGCTGCCATGTACTCTGCTTCCATAGTGGACAGAGCAATTGTCGATTGTAGAATCGACCTTCAGCTAACCGGTCCTTCACCCAATGTGAATACGTAACCTGTTGTTGATATTCGCTTGTCAAGGTCTTCAGCGAAATCAGAATCACAATACCCAACACATTGTTGACCACAATCATTCTTGAACAATAACCCAACATCAATTATCCCATGCGGATATCGGAGAATCAACTTTACAAGCTATTGATTTTTACAATTGTGCATGTATCTACTAACCATGCTTGCTAGAGATATATCGGGCCTTGTGCATACCATAGCATACATAAGACTACCCACACTAGCGTATGGAACACGAGCCATGTAATCGCACTACTCCATCGATTTCTACTCACTAAAGCTTGAGACGATGCTCGTTCGAATTTTATCATTATTCTAAATCTCCAAGTTAGTCAATGCTGTGCAAACATCTTTGAAGACGATTACACTCTTCCCATATATCAAAGTAATCACAAAATGGTTATATTCCTCTGGTAGTGAGTGTAACAGAATCATAGTCTTGACTTCATCCTTAATATCTTCATCAAGATTCTTCAAATCAGCAAGTAACTTTTCAAATCTTGAGACATGATCGTGCATTGACACCTCAGGCTTCATTCGAAAGCCATATACTTGGCTCATTGCATGAACGCGATTTTCAGGACTTTTTACCAAGTACTTCTCCTCCAATATACGACAAAGTCATCGCACACTCCTCATCCTTCACCAAGTATTTCACTTCCTTGGTCAAACAAAATCTAATATGACCACATGCTTTTTCATTCATACGATCTCAAATTTCTTCATCATACAAGTGTCTTTTATTTTCAGAACAGCATCCAGATCGATTTGAATAAGGGCATCCATAACTCTGCACCTCCACATGCCGAAGTTGATTTTCCCATCAAACTTTTCAACATCGATCTTCTGGCCTCCTATAACAGGTGCTAAATAGTGATTTAACAAATCTCGCCTCCCACCTGAAGTGTCTCCTGAAATAGTCTCAGTAGATCTCTCCCTAATTCTGGAAGTTTCACCTTCTACCATTTTCTCAACGAACTATTTCCACTTGAAAAAACAGTCTCTATGATGTTAATTTCGCGTGAATAAATGCACCAGGAAAGTTCCCAGGAGATTGCATGGAAACTCGGTCCCAATTAAAAATCAAAATCCTTAGACTTTTATCGCCTTTGTTGACAGAACTTTCCCAAAAATGCAAAAATACACACTACTTACAATAGGTTGTCTCCCAAGTACAAATGGTCATCTTTACTGTATTCATGAATAGTACCGTATACTGGAATAGTACCGTATACTTGAACAGTACCGTATACTTGAATAGTATTGTATCCCCCCAAGTACGAATCGTCGGCTTTGATACCACTTGTTGTGCGCGGAGTGCGGAATCAAGTGCACAAAATAATTATAGAAAAATAAAGGACACAAGAATTACGTGGTTTGGTAATTAAACCTACATCCACGGAGGCAAGAAAGAATAATTGTTTATTTAACAATTAATAGAATACAAATATTTGTGTAAAGAATCTCAGAAATCCAAATATAGTCTCACACTCTGTAGGAAAGATAAATTAATAAACCTGCTAAAAACTTAGAAACTTAGAAACTTATAAGCTTAACAATTTTGGGATGCTTAACAAATGAAAAAACTCCCTCTATTTATAGGAAGTATTTTGCACTATTACAAATTCGGCATTACCTAACAATTTGTCAAATTGTCAAAGTTGTTGTGAATTTGTCAAACTATCACATGCTTCACCAACTCCTTTGGCTCCAATTTTCACAATTCCAACCACATGCTTCATCTAAATTTCTAAGGGTTTGTGCCAACTTTTCAAGCTTTGCATGCTTAGCCACATGCATGTGTCAAATTTCCAAGGTCGGTGCGACGGTGCCAACTTTGGCCAATTTGTCACCAAGTTTTGTCAACGTTTCAACACATATATGTCTATTAAAATATTACAATTTTATACTATTGAAATTCTAATTATATTTAGAATTTTATAAATAAAACATTATGTATGTAAAATTTTATATATAATTGTGTAGACTTGAACCGACTCATTTAATAAAAATTTGATAACTTGTATCAAATTTTGCTAGCTCTAAATTCATAACAATATTTTATTTTTAAAAACTCTTTGAAAAATAATACTGCCCACACAAAAGTATGATTTTATTTATTAAATTATAATTAGTTATAATGCCATAAAATAATTTTCTTTTTAACTATGATAAAACGGAACATATCATGAGTAGTTCATGAATCACAATCAAATACTTATTTTGACATGTAAAACAAATAAAATACGTGCATAACTTCTTGAAGGGGGCGGCTACAGTACATGCATGTATGTGATACATGCAAGCAATACAAAAAGGCAAAAAGTAGAGCAATGGTTTGGCTGCCACTTGGCAGCCAAACACTAAAAAAAAAAAAAAAACTGGGAGCAATCGGTTTTTGTAACCGGTTGCCCCTTGAATAAATTAAATAATAATAAAAATAATAATATTTAATTATAAAAAATAAAATAATAATAAAATATTCATTATTTTAATATTAAAGGACAAGAAAAAAATAATTTTTATAATAATAAAAAAGAAGTTTAAAGTTTAATGGTATAAATATCAAGTTAATGGTCCTGATTTTATGTTTATTGGTCCATTAATTTCATTATTTTCATGGTTACAAGTTAATGATCTCACGTTTCATGTTTATTGCCCTAAGTTTCAATTTCCTTCAGTTTCACTTTTAATGGTCAAGGTATCAACTTAATGGTCAGGGTTTCATGTTCATTGGTCCATTAATTTAACGATTTTCATGGTTGCAAGTTAATGATAACATATTGCATGTTTATTGCCCTCTGTTTCATGTTCCTTTGGTTACATGTTTAATAGTTCAGGTATCAAGTTAATGGTTATGGTTTCATGTTTATTGATCCATTAATTAAATAATTTTTATGGTTGCAAGTTAATGATCTCATATTTCAGGTTTATTGCCCTAAGTTTTAAGTTCACTGGTTTCAAGTTTATTGGTTTTGGTTTCACGTTAATGGTCATGATTTCATGTTTATTGGTCCATTAATTATGTAATTTTTTAGGTTGCAAGTTAATGATCACATGTTTCATGTTGATTGACCTAAGTTTCAAGTTCATTAATTTAATCATTTTTATGGTTGCAAGTTAATGATCTCATATTTCAAGTTTATTGCCTTACGTTTCAAGTTCACTGGTTTCACGTTTATTGGTTTAGATATCACGTTAATGGTCATGATTTCATGTTTATTGGTCCATTAATTATATAATTTTTTAGGTTGCAAGTTAATGATTCGATATTTCATGTTCATTGCCCTAAGTTTCAAGTTCATTAATTTAATCATTTTTATGGTTGCAAGTTAATGATCTTATATTTTAAGTTTATTGCCTTACGTTTCAAGTTCACTGGTTTCACGTTTATTGGTTTAGATATCACGTTAATGGTCATGATTTCATGTTTATTGGTCCATTAATTATATAATTTTTTAGGTTGCAAGTTAATGATTCGATATTTCATGTTCATTGCCCTAAGTTTCAAGTTCATTAATTTAATTATTTTTATGGTTGCAAGTTAATGATCTCATATTTCAAGTTTATTGCCTTAAGTTTCAAGTTCACTGGTTTCAAGTTTATTAGTTTAGATATCACGTTAATGGTCATGATTTCATGTTTATTGGTCCATTAATTATGTAATTTTTTAGGTTGCAAGTTAATGATCACATGTTTCATGTTCATTACCCTAAGTTTCAAGTTCATTAATTTAATCATTTTTATGGTTGCAAGTTAATGATCTCATATTTCAGGTTTATTGCCTTAAGTTTCAAGTTCAATGGTTTCAAGTTTATTGGTTTAGATATCACATTAATGGTCATGATTTCATGTTTATTGGTCCAGTAAATATATAATTTTTTAAGTTGCAAGTTAATAATCACATGTTTCATGTTCATTGCCCTAAGTTTCAAGTTCATTAATTTAATCATTTTTATGGTTGCAAGTTAATGATCTCATATTTCAGATTTATTGCCTTAAGTTTCAAGTTCACTGGTTTCAAGTTTATTGGTTTATATATCACGTTAATGGTCATGATTTTATGTTTATTGGTCCATTAATTATATAATTTTTTTTGTTGCAAGTTAATGATCACATTTTTCATGTTCATTGCCCTAAGTTTCAGGTTCCTTCTGTTTCAAGTTTAATGGACCTGATATCAAGTTAATGGTGCTGATCTCATGTTTATTGGTCCAACAACTGTATGATTTCCATAGTGCAAGTTGATGATCGCATGTTCGAAATTAATGATTTAATGTTCATTTAGTTTCCTTTGCTTCCGCTGAATAACAAATATTGTGTTTTAGGTCAAGATGAACCGATTAAATAGCATGCAAAATGGTTTGGAATCAATGTGCGTGATTAATTATGCCGATTATTCTGATAGCCTTTGGTAATGCTTATTTTGGGGATTTTAGTTGCTGCTGCTGTTGGCATAAGCAGCCAGCAACTGCAGCTGCAGCTGGACCAGCAACAGCAGCAGCCACCAGCTGCAGAACCAGCAACAGCAGTAGCCACCAGCTGGTGCTTATGCAGGCGATAGGCTAAAAGCAAAGTTGTTCTTTGCGTAATTAGCGACCGGCTGCATAATTAGCGCTTATGCGGCAACAACAACAACACCCCATCGAGAATCTGCTTTGCTTATGCAACAAAAGGTACTGCAGGCAACAAGCCAGTACCAAGCTGCTTTGCATGCACCATTCTTTGGAATGCCCTTTTGTGAATCTTTATTGCACTGGCGGCTACTTTTTGCGAGAAACGGCCTGCTTATTCTTTGCGTAAGCGGCAGTAACAACACCACCTAGTTGTTGGTTAGCATTTTATTGTTGCTTATGCCGGTATTTCTTGCTTATGCAGCATCTGTTGGTAGCTATTCTTTATAATAAGCAGCAGCCATGGTGGCATATAAAATAAATTTCTGAACATGTAAAACATACTTTCGAACACGTAAAACAACCATCCAAACATATAAAACAAATTTCCAAACATATAAAAGAAACTTCCGAAATTGTCAAATAAAATTCCGAACATATAAAACAACCATTTGAACATATAAAACAATCATCCGAACATAAAACTAACATCCAAACATACATAATGGCATAAAGAAATGAAAACTATTGAGGCGGCGGGGATGGTGGTGCTGGAGGTAGAAACGGATAAGGAATGCCAAAGTGCTCGAACATGAGGCGTTGTGAAAGAGGCTGCGTCTTTGCTCGACAAAGCCGGTGCTCTCCAACGTGATCTTTGAAAGCTAGTGTATAGAAAGTATCCTCACCTCGTCCATAAGTTGTTGAAGAGTAACTTCGCCGGAGTCATGTGGATCTGCAGGTGGTACGGCAGATGCAGAAGCATCATGATCAGGTTCACAGGTAGGAGGGTCTTCAGGTCTATGCTGACCCCGGAAAGGAAGTGAAAAATCAGGCAGCTGATCAGCAGGAACCACCGAATTTAAAGGACGATCATCACTTAGAGCAAGCATTGTGTACTTAACTTCAGTATACTTCACCCATGCTCCATTATACCACTTAAATCCTAAGGCATCCACAGCCTCATCTCCTATACTCCTACAGGGTTTACAAGACGGTTTGTTTATGGGCACCCTAAAGTATTTAAGGATTTGCGTGATGAAATTTCCATATGGAAGAGCACGACTGATTAAGTTAGGTATGGAAAGTATAGTGCGTATAATAGTGTATCCGAGGCTAACCGGATGATGCCTGAGGATAGAATCAATCAAAGCAACATCCATGTGGGTAACATCATCTACGGGGCCCGATCGAAGAAGGACAATATTCTGAATTATACGATGTAAAATACGCGATTGAAGGCATAGACATTGAGCACGAAAATGGATTGTACAGACCTCATCAGAAAGATCAATGCGCCTACAAATGTTTTTAACGGCATCAACATGAACAAAGTTATCAATTGTAGGAACTTTCCTAGCAGAGTATATTTCTAACCCATCCTCGGAGGTTTGTAGGATATAGTTCAATTCGGTATCATCAAATTCAATCAAAACTCCTCCAACGTTGGTGATTGCTCGATTCTCTTTCTTCGCGGAAGTATTCATATTCGAGTAAAAAACTTTCACCAAGTCAGGATACACATTCTCATTAATCGTAAGGGCATTAATCCAACCAACTTCCTCCAACAATTGCAACAAATTTCCATTGCTAATACTAAGGCTACGAAGCCAATCAGGCACAATATAGAATGTATCAAGCACCTTACGCGTCATGAATCTTTGGCGAAAACGGGTAGCCAAACGCTTGTCCGGGAAGTGTCTTGATTCGAAATCAGGTTGTTCTACAGGGCCCCCGTCCTTCTGTGTCCGTTTGGGTGGTGGAATCGGCTCTTTCCCTTTGTCTTTCGCTCTACGTGGCCTTGAAGTCGACATTATGATTTTTCACCGATTTGAAGAGGAATAAACCGATTAGATGGAAGATAACGATGTTTAAAAGGGATATGTGGGTTCAATTTCAGCAAACATTTACCGAAGATTCAAATATTGGACCTAGGGTTTACAACCTTGGGGTTTTCGGTTTCGATGATTACTGATAGCAAGAGCAAGTGGTGGGTTGTGATTTCTAAGATTGAATATGGGCTATGAACTGATTATAAACGTGGGATATTTCGATTGAGAACGTGGGAGAGAGGATTCGGTTTGTGAAGATGAAGATGAACAGTTTTAATGCTTTGAACCCGGCTAACCGTTACAAAATAATAGGGTGACCGTTCATGTTCCAGAATCTGTAGTAAGCGAAAACGGCTAGCCTTTTGTTTTTCAAGGCTAGCCGTTTAATGTCCAGAGACCAACAAAAGCGAAAATGGCTAGCCTCTTAAATTTAAGAGGCTAGCCGTTTAAATGTCCAAAGAGCACCAAAACACAAAACGGCTAGCCTCTAAATTTAACAGGCTAGCCGTTTTCGCTTTTGGTGCTCTCCAAAATAAAAAACGGCTAGCCTCTTAAATTTAAGAGGCTAGCCGTTTTCCGTCCAGTGAGCACCCATCCTTTAAACGGCTAGCCTCTTAAATTTAAGAGGTTAGCCATTTCCCTTCCAGTGAGCATCAAATCGATAAAGGCCAGCCTCTTAAATTTAAGAGCGTTTCCGTCGATGAAGCGGCTAGCCTCTTAAATTTAAGAGGTGGCCTTTATCGTTGATGTTCACTAGAGGAAGCGGTTACCCTCTTAAATTTAAGCGGCCGGCCTTTATCGATTTGATGCTCACTGGACGGGAAACGGCTAACCTCTTAAATTTAAGAGGCTGGCCTTTATCGATTTGATGCTCACTGGAAGGGAAACAGCTAACCTCTTAAATTTAAGAGGCTAGCCGTTTAAAGGATGTAGCCACCAACCTAAGCACCAACCAAACCCTATCATTTAATGAAGACATTGAATGTCAAACAAACATAACCCGCGTACTCTTACAGAAGTCTTCAAGTAGGTCCTTTTGATGGTATTGAAATGGTTGAATCTTGAGAGAAGATAACCAGAGAGCATGATAACATCTTCAGATGTGGGAAGCATTTCTGCATGGGTGTTAGACCTCAATGATAACCAGTCATTGGAGGCATGACATCTCAGAATGAATTGACAGCCATTACGACAACAATAACACATTTGGTATAACTTATAAAACTGATGCAAACACATACTATAATTGGTGGCCTCATAATAACTTGTAAGTGATATCCAATGATATATGAATTTGCTTGGCAAACTTTCTTAAGTTGTTTAACTAACTCAGATTTACATTATGCTTAGTTGACGACGGTACACATACTTGGAGGATGGGGGATGATCGCTAATGATGCACTTTTTGGATCTGTACTGAGGGGGCCTTTTTGGAAATCATTGAGTTATATTATCATGTACGAAGTGAACAATGGCAATGTAATAACATATTTTGCGTACTTAGTGATAATAGCAGCATTTACAACAATTCTCTTCCTTTCAACATGTATTAATTAAGACAACCGGTGGACGAAGGAAAAAATCATAATTGCCCCATTAATTCGTCTACGGCTTCGGATCATCAAAACAATTTACATGACTCGTACGTCAACGCCAGTTACAAGGTAAATTTAACAAAAGTTTAGAGTTGTGAATGAAGTCAGCCAAAAATTATCATAATCTATATTCACAACAATACACGAAACAACGTTTTGTGCAACTGTTCTTATGACCTTTTCTGGTGGACACATTACGAGGCTTCACTGTTGATGCAAATTTCGATTCATTTATTAATGTTGTAGCGTTACTATAGTGTGCATTAGCCAACGCCAATAATTGATCGCGTTGTTTGTTGAACGGAAAGTCTATAAGTTGTAACGCAAGTTGCGCCCGAACATTCTGTGAGTCATGCTGCGGAAAAAATCATGCACTTTCGTCATGTAAGTGCCCCAACAACAATAGTAAAATCAACCAAGAAGCCACATAAGGCGAATAACAGAGCGTACCACATACGATTTGTTGGTGATGATTCCAGGAGTATCCATAAATTTGATGACGTAAGCTCCACAATCAAAACCGTTAGGTTGCCGTGGAACTCCTTCCCCATGGGTCACTACAAATGACAAGAAACTCCAAGCTACTGAATATGTAGCATCCACGACGCCATGAAGTATAGCATCCAACGAGTGTAACTATTTTCAAGTGCAAAAATACACCACAAGTATTAATAACACAATACTCAGAAAACTAAACTCAAAATTTTTATCAAAAATTAGTTGGACTTACAATACTATTCACTTGGATTTCTCGATCTCGTGTCCGTCGTGCATCCGGTAGTGGATCCCAAATCTCCGCTTGTTTGTCTTTAATTTTAACCAACACCATAAACCAATGGTGGCCACCATCATGCATGGGAACAAAGATCTATTCAAGAACAACTTGGGGTCACTTTTACCATACATAATATCGATCATAACGAAAAACTATTTCAACAAACACACACGCTACCTGATGGCACCGGTGCAGGTCATACATGTAACGTTTGCAGTATTGGGAGGCAGCCTTGAAACTATCTAAATGTGCATTTGGCATTGTAGCAAATTGCTACATATTCATCACATCAAATTCATATAAAACACAACTGAAATTACCGTAGTTAATGATGAGAAAAAGGATATTAAAAAAAAAAGACGGGAACGGATCAGTAACTGCATTTCTTGTTGGTAGGAACCAGCTAATTGGTTGCCCGTGGCTTTTGCATGACTCACGTCGTGTAAGGTAATCACTCATCATGCAAATAATCTAAACACAAGAACAATTATAATTGGTTTTATTAACTACAATTTCATCATTAAAGTCAAATTACGAACAAACCTCCTCGTCAAGTGATGCATCGGGCAAAAGTGATAACAAGCCTTGCTGAGTGATATCCTCATGACTTGATTGCACAATTATTTTACTGTATGCTAATCACATGATATATTAACAAAATCAAATAACTATGACAACATATTAAACGAAAAGAGCTTGGTGAGTGAGCATGAAGGTATTGTTACTCTAGGCTAGCGCTTTTGTCAAATCCATATTGGAGCATCTTCAATTGATCGAGGGTCACCGGCTCATTCACGAAAAAAGGGCCCGCTCGATATTTTGGCTTTAGACCACGTGAGACTTGATCATACGGGGACAACTGGTACTGGCCCGGCTTTCGATTTCTGTATGGCCGAGGAGGGCCTAAAGACAGCGGATTAAAATCTTGCGGCTGTTGACATTTCTTCTCTTGTTGCGCAGAAGACTACATATTTATTCAAGACAAAGAAAGAAGAAAGATTAGACTAAATCATATATAGTTTAGACAAAAGTTAACAAATTATTAATCTATGTAAACCTCGTCTTGAAGTTCCAGGACCAATTTAGGCTTCATCACATCTTGCAATACTTTTGCCAACTTTTCTTTTAGGACAACCTCTTCATCAGTGGACGTGCTGAGGTACACAGCTTTTCGTTCTTTAACTTCGATGGGCGTACGCTTTTCCCGTACTAGATCTGAAAGCGTGACAACTGCAGGGATAGGTGGGTGCATCTCCGTATTCGGAGAAAAAAAGATTGGACCATTAGTTGCCTCGGCACCAGTATATGTAGGAGGTGATTGACTATCATCAGCGACATTCGCTCCTTCTTGACGAAAATAAGCTCGTTCCAACTTTTCAACTTTTTCAGTAAGAGAATCCATTTTCAAGCCCATTTTTTGTAGCAAATCATTATTTCTTCTCATATGTTCCTCCATTCTATCCATTACTGCTAATATAGCATGAAATGGATGCTGCCTTGCGGCGTCACCATCGTCAATTTGTCCTTCACTTTGACCACGATGACCCCGATTTCATCGGAACCTACATTAACTACAAATATCCATAAATAATTTATTTAATTTAATAACATAACTACAAAACACTATATAATTATGGAAGGGAACAAACCACATTGCTCTCAAAGTCACCATACTTTTGTCGCCACTTGAGGAATCTTTTTATTTCACTATCAGTCCATGCACTAAGATGACATCCATTCTCGGCAACAGAAGAAAGCTGAAACTTAGTTGATGACATGTAGAACAGCTGCAAACAACAACAAATTGGTTAATACAGAAATAATGATCGATACTACCATAATCGTTTAACTAACGAGAATACAAATTACTAAATAAATCATACCATTAAAAATATAATGCATCCGCTCATCGAGAAAATTTTATTTTCGTTGAACTTTGAAACTTCTTCCCATAAAAAATTGAAAAACCGGCTGGCCCAATTTTTGTCACGAATGTTACTCACATCTTTTAAAGCATAAAGGTATGATGGGTTTATGTATGTAGCTGTAGTTGGACACAAAATAGTTCCAATCGCAAATAGACTAAATAGAATACAGAAATCTTCATCTGCACAACTAATTGTCTTTAATTTTTTATCTAAACTACCTATTGGGATGCCTTTCTTTCCTGAGCAATACTTGGCTCGTAAGTTAGTAATTTCACTATCTTCACCACCAAGCACAATCGGTGTTCCTCCGTCACCAACACCCATCACGCTTGTAAAAGTTTCTGTAGTAAGCTTGTATTCCATTCCATGGACTGTTATCAACCGCTTATCTACGTTACATTGCTTAACTAACAATCTACATAAATCTTGCCTAAGTCGCCCACATTTTAAACCTAACAAGCTTCCGAAACCAATTTCTCTCATAGCATCTTGCTGTTCAATAGATAACGAAGAAACAATATTGGAGAACCGTAAAACACTACATTGAGATAGGTGATTACCCTTATCAGAATTGTCCTCCACTGTTGGATTCGGTTCACTTAACAATCCACTGGCCAATCTCGAGTTCATTTCAGCCTTTTCATTATAACTGTTGATGAATTCGGCTTTATCTTTCGCGCTGAGTTTCAACCATTTGTCACGTATACGCCCCTTAACCTACACTAAAAAAAAAAATTATATTCATTGGCCAATCATCAACCAAACTATTAGTTAGTAAGCTGCAACATAGAAAAGTTGTCTACAAACTGTTTCATCCACCTTCACACCTTCCTCCTTTAACTTTTGGGATTCTATCTTACTGTAGATAGAAAAATAATATCAAATATCAGTTTCTTATATGTCAATTAAAATTATTGTACTGTTAAAGTGAAATGACTACAAAATGTCAATAATAAAATTCAACAATGAATTAGTTTCTTACAAGTAGTATATGTACGAATGCTTGCCCGGCCTCGGAGGATCCACCTTCTCAGACTGAATATTAATGTCATCTGCGACATTGGCCTTACGCTTACCCATTATACTGTGTACACTAAAAATTATGTCCCCTGTCAATACACACTGATAATGTCATCAAACTCTCTCCAAGAATTCTAAATCCATGTAAATTATTACATTACCCAACAATACGCACTAATAAACTTACATGATAAAAGCTGTAATTTTTAAATATGAGAGGCGAATGATTATTCTTACCACATCAAATAAAACACTCAATCAACAAATATAATGATACTAAACAAAACTCATGATACCCATGTCTCATTACTGTAGGTGGACTGCAGAGATGGCTTGAATGGGAGGCGAGTGGGTTGTAAATCTGTAGCTGCAGATCCTTACCGCAAATAGAGATCAACCTCCGCGTGTCGTTGCCGGATAGCGCCGTCGTTGGTGGCCCTGATGAGGCATCTCGTGAGGGACTGCAGGCGAGAGAGTAAATGATGAGGGAGAGGGAGCTGTGAGGGTGAGTGAAGAGGGAGAGGGAGAGGGAGTCGTGAGCCGTGAGTGAGGAGTGAGGAGTGAGGGGAAAAGAAATTGATTTCCCGCGTGAGGTGAGAGCATTTTATTTTTTGTTTTTTTCCCAACAAATATATATGCCTGGGTTTGATGTGTGTTGATGGGGTTTGGTGTGTGTTGAGACCGATAAATCCCAAGTATGATGAGGTCACGATCTTAGAAATGAAATTAGAAGTCAAAATCAGATCACACGGTTGCGAAAGTCCTTCAAGCGCGGGTAAACACATGGACACGGACCACGGAATAATCACCAACCATCACTGGGGCCCCACAGCAGTTTCGGGGTTAAAAAAGTCATGAAGTCACCGGATTAGGGACAGTATCGTCTATTAAAAAATCACACGTACGAGGCAACAAAATCCTCTCTCTCTCTAGAGAGTGTCAAATTCTCTTGCGTAACTCTCTCTTCCTTCTCTCCCCCCTGTCGCACTTTCTACATAATCTTTATTTTATTTTATTTTAAACTAAAATCCAAAGGAAAAAAAATAAAAATCACAAATTGCTCCCAAAACCCTAGGGTTTCATTTCAATTTCTAGGGTTTTCTCAAATTTGAATCGAATACTGTAGTCACTAAGATGGAGAACGAAGACGAAGAAGCTTCGAAATTAACGAACCCTTCTGTTCAAGTCGAAGATGACTCGAATAATTTCACCGCAACAGCAGCGACAGTTACGGACTCCAACGATGCGGTTCGGGAATAACCGAGCCGCAATGCGAATCGGAAGCTATGGCCGAGTTGAGCGAGTCGCTACAACTAACGTCGAAAGAGCAATCGTTGGGAGATGGGAAAGAGATATTAGATGATGAGTTTGTGGAGAAGAGCGAGACTGTGGCTGAGTTGGACGAGTCGAAGTTCTCTGGAGGATGAGTCACGTGACTCGGAGCCAGTGGGGACTGCTGCGGTGGTTGGTGAAGAGGATGGGGATGTTGTTGCTAATACTGAGGATGTGGTGAATGGCGGCGATTTGGTTGTGCCTTCAACGGCCGTTGGTGGTGGTGAGGGTGCCGAAGAGGATGCGATTGACGAGGGGAAACGGAAGGTAAGAAGCGCGTGAATGACGTGGCAGAGGCAAAAGAAGAAAAGGCTGAGGTGCTTGAGGAGGTTGATGTCGGGGCTGAAATTAAGGGGGTTGATGTGGCGGAGGAGGAGAAGGAGATTGTGGATGAACAAAAGGGGATGACGTGACAGTCGAGGCGCAGATAGAGAATGAAAATGAAACGAAGGTGGATGATGTTAAAGAGGCAAAGGAGATTGTGGACGAACAAAAAGGGGATATTATGGCAGCAGAGGCGCAGACTGAGGATGAAATGAAGGTGGATAATGTGGCAGCAGAGTCGCGGACTGAGGATGAAAAGAAGGTGGATAATGTGGCAGAGGAGACTGGTATTGTGGATGACCTCATGGAAGAAAGGGCAGCAATTGCAGGGAATAGGGAGACCGTGGGTTGTCCAAATGTAGTTGATGTTACAGAGGAAACAGAGACTGCTGATGAAACAAAGGCTGTTGATGTGGCAGTGGTGGCTGAAGGAAGGGCAGAAATAGCTGAGGATAGTGAGATTGCAGGTGAGACAAAGGTTGTTGATGTGGCAGAGGACGAGGAGAAAGAGATAAAGGTGGCTGATTTGGCAAAGGAAACGATGCGTTATGAGGAGAAGAAGGTGGCAGATGTGACAGTGACGGAGACGGAAGTGGCAACAATAGCAGATGAGATTGATGTTGGTAATGTAGCAGAAGAAACAGAGGTGCAAGAGGAGGAGATGGAGTTTACCGATGTGGCAGGAGGAGAAGCTGAAGTGGAGGAGGAAATGGAGAAAGCAGCAGAAGAAACTGAATTTCTGGAGGTTACTGAGACAGATGAGATGGAGATGGGTGATGTGGGGGAAGAAACCATGGAGGTTGGAGCTAACATTGGAGATGAAATGGAGAAGGCTGAGACAGCAGAGGAGATGGGAACAGGTGATGATGTGGAGGAAGTGAGTACAATGGTTGGAGGGAAGAGGAAGCGAGTTGGGAAGAATTCCAAGTCTCCTGGGAAAGCTCCTTTAAAGAAGAAATCTGAGGAGGATGTTTGTTTTATTTGCTTTGATGGCGGTGACCTTGTCCTCTGTGATCGCAGGTGACATTATGAGTGCCTTCCTCAATATTTTTATTTTTATTTTTTAGTTGTTTTTTATTTCACGTAGTTTAATCCTGATTGGGGTTTTTGATGTTGGGTTTATAGGGGATGCCCAAAGGCATATCATCCTTCATGTGTTAATCGCGATGAGGCCTTCTTTCGAGCTAAGGGTAGATGGAATTGTGGTGAGTGTTTACATGATTGTGTCATTTCTTTTGTTTTTATTCAACATTCAATTAGTTGTATATCATTATTCTCTTTGTTCTTTTTGTTTTTACTTTCTAGCATTTTGCATGCATTTGGTCTTTTGTGGCCACTGACTTCTTGGTGATGCAGACTTTTGCTTTGAAACCCAGTTTATGATGAATTTTATTATGAAACTGAGTTTCTACTGCTAACCACAAGTATTTGAAACCAAGAAATGTAAATAGAGTTTACCATAGGAACTCTTCAATACATTCGTTGATGCCTTCATCCTGGCAGTGCCTTGTTCCTCTTATTTCTTTTTCACACAAGTTCTTTTATAAGTATTGAAGTTGTTGCTTCCTCTTTTCTTTGCAAAAGGTGTGACCTACTCGACAGCAAAGCTTGCAGGGGTGGACTTGTGTGAAGGGACAGGAAGTAAAATCTTCAATATTCCCAGCACAATGTTCTAGTTTTGCAAACTTATGAAGTTGGTTTATTGTGCTTCATGTGAAGTGTACTCTATTCTTTGATGACTAGGAGTGTTTAAATTTTTTGGAGTTCCAAAGGCAATTGTCAATACTGGTAATTTCCACTGTCAAGTAAAAGTGCAAAATCATGATTACTACCCTGGATTGTAATAAGCTTTTAGTGGTTCAACATTGGGGATCCATAACACATTGAAGATCCGGAAGTCAATTGTTAAACTACAAGTTACAGTTCTTTGGTATCTATATTTGTTAGAAGCTTGCTAAATGTGTGGCAAGTTTGGAATTATGTGATTTTTGGAACGACGCCGTGCATGTATTATGACTCAGTGAATATATCGTCAGCTTTATTTTGATTTTGAGCGGTTCTCAAGATCAGTTGTTAACAATAGTGTTACACTGCCACCTTTATGCAAGAGAGTGTTCAGTATAAGCCTTAAATGCTTTTCCATTTGCACTAACTAAGAGAATACATTTATGTTTCATTTGTTGAATTTATGTTCTGCCTCTTGTGGAGAAGGTCGGTTCATGCTCTTTGTTGTCATGGTGAACTAATTGAAGGATTGCCAGCACTGACAAGTTTTTTTCTTGACTTCAATTTACACTCTCCTAAATTTCTTCGTCTTAAATGAAGCTTACACATATTGTTTTGGTCTACAGTGACAATTTTTTTAAAAAAGAAAGTCTGAACATGATTCTGCTTTGAAATTGGCAATGGAAAATGTCTATTTTTGTGTAAAGAAATAACAAGAATTTTAGGAAGGGAAAGGAGAACTCAAGTCTAATTTTGTTGTGTGTAAACATTGCCCAGTTGATTCATAAGAACCATCTAATCAACCAACCAACTGGTTCTTTGCAACTACTTTCAAATATATTTGACTTCAATCTGGCATCTTCATTTTGACTTTGAAGTGGTAATCATAATGCTAAAGTAGCCAAATCACCATTTAACCTTTGGTCTGTTAAAGAAAAAGTTTCTTGTGAGATTGTTAGACTACTACTTGGTTTGAATTTATTGTGTTCACAATGTCCAAGATTATACATTTTGGGGTAATTGTCTGATGGCACAAACAATCAAATATGGGATGAAGGTGTTCAAGGTTACATTCACTTTATTGTATATATACATGAAGCGAGTACCGTAGCTAAAACTTCTGAAACTTCCTTGACAGTTTGAAATCCACCTATGAACTTTTTATAGCAATGGGGAAATTCAGATTCCTATTTCCAATGTTTCTGAAACTGGGTCAAGGTCATATTTGGATACTGTTTGTGTATTATGCGATTATCCTCTTTTCTTTGCTATTTGAAGGAATTGATGGATTGCTTTAATATATTTGTTATCACTTGTTGTTTCTTGCGTGTATTTTTGTTTATCTGATTTTTGTTATATCTATGGGCTTTTGTACTTTTCCTCTTCAATATTCGATGCATGTGACTGCTGGCCCATGCTATTGCTAGTGCTCTCTCTCTTTTGTTTAATAGTTAATTCGAGGACCTTAAATCTTCATATCTTTGCTGTGCTTGTCTTTCTTTTTTTTTTATAGTTTTTTTTTAAATTCCCCTGTAAAAACATGGCTATTACATGGGTTATTTGCCTATCTAATTGGAGTGTTGTTATTTATTTATTATTCAGGTTGGCATCTATGCAGCATTTGCGAGAAGAATGCATACTATATGTGCTACACTTGTACGTTTTCCTTGTGCAAAGGGTGCACCAAAGATGCCGTCATCTTATGTGTGAGAGGTAACAAGGGCTTTTGTGAGACATGCATGAAAACTGTGATGTTGATTGAAAGGAATGAGCAGGGAAATAAGGAAATGGTACGTATGCTTTCCCCCCCTCAAAAAAAAAAAAAGCGTCGTTGCTACTGTTTCTTTTGCGGGCCATCTCATATGAAGATTTTATAGCTCTGAACAATTTTATTTGATACACGTATTCGAAGAGTTTATCATTTTAATAGGATTTGATTTATTTGAAATGTTGAATCTGTGACCTCAACCAAGTTGGTGTCCTTGGGCTTCCTTTAATTATTCTGGTGAATGGCAAGCAGCTAATATTGGCACTAGGCTATTGATTGGTGGGAGATTTTGGCATTGATCGTGTACAGTTGATTTGACTGTTTCGTTGGAAAATCAAAACATGTCGGGGCAGTATGATATACATATTGAAAACTTTCTATGAGTAGCACAGAAGCTGACTATATCGTAATGAGTTTGAATCTTGTAACAATCTAGTATTTGCTGATGATTTAACTTTCCATTTATAGTCTCTCCCTTCTTTATCCTGTAGGCCCAAGTGGATTTTGATGACAAAAATAGCTGGGAGTATCTCTTTAAGGATTATTGGCTTGATTTAAAAGTGAGGCTTTCTTTGAGCTCAGATGAACTTGCACGTGCAAAAAATCCTTGGAAGGGATCTGATACACATGCTGGTAAACAGAGTTCGCCTGACGAACTTTATGATGCTAATGTTGATGGGGGACATGGTTCAGACAGTTCTTCTGGGAATGCAGAGGCAACTGTCTCTAAAAGAAGGAAGGCCAAGAAACGGTCCAAATCCCGTGCCAAGGATGAGGTGTCACCAGGAACAGTGAAATTATCTGGTGGTGAAGGGGCATCTACTGATGGAAGTGTTGAGTGGGCATCGAAGGAGCTCTTGGATTTGGTTATGCACATGAGAAATGGCGACAAATCAGCTCTATCTCAGTTTGATGTTCAGACACTCCTTTTGGAATATATAAAAAAATATAAGCTCCGGGATCCTCAACGTAGAACTCATGTTATCTGTGATGCACGCCTCCAAAATTTGTTTGGGAAACCACGTGTGGGGCATTTTGAAATGCTTAAATTACTTGAATCTCACTTTCTCACAAAGGAGGATTCTCAGGTGGATGAACTTCAGGGGAGTGTTGTTGATACTGAATCAAATCTGTTGGAGGCTGATGGGAGCTCTGATGCCTTAGTAAAGGGGGGTAAAGATAAGAAACGCAAAACACGTAAAAAGGGTGATCACAGAGGACTTCAATCTAATGTTGATGATTATGCTGCAATCGATATGCACAACATCAATCTGATTTATTTGCGGCGTAATTTTGTGGAAGAGTTGCTAGAAGATACTGAAACTTTTCACGACAAAGTTGTTGGTACCTTTGCAAGAATCAGAATATCTGGTAGTGCTCACCAAAAACAAGATTTGTATAGGCTAGTACAAGTTACAGGTACATGTCTAGATATCTCTTCATCAGCCATATTCTTTTTGGAGTGTCTATTTTGAAATCTTTTCATTTTCAAGTATATCATGATACTCAACACAGGTACAAGCAAAGGTACTGAACCATATAAAGTGGGCAAAAGGACAACCGATATCCTCCTAGAAATATTGAATTTGAACAAGACGGAGGTCATATCAATTGATATAATCTCAAATCAAGAGTTTACAGAGGTGATTAATGAACATTTCATGCATGTTATATCTCCATTTAGTCTCTTTGTTTGTCTTCATGCCGAGAAAGTGATGAATTTGCCATCTGCTTTTTGGATTCAGAAAGTCACATAAATGGGAATAATTAGAAGGCTTCTAACTTGAACACTTTTTAAGTAGCTAGTTAAGTAGCTTGTTCCTCATGAATAACATACGATGGGGAGTTAAAATAGAGTGTACAACTACACTTCATTATTAAGAAAAATAAATAAAAGGTAAACAAATATACAAATAGTGAGGGGTGTTTGTCATAGCATTGTGGATTACAGATTGTGTTATGGAGATTCATTGTGTTTATGTGTCTATTTCATTATATGTCCATGTAATTTCTTTGTTGTATTCATGTTTCCTCTGTTGATCTGTTAGGATGAATGCAAGCGTCTCCGCCAGAGCATAAAGTGTGGGCTTATCAACCGTCTGACTGTGGTAAGCCCACAACGTTCCATTTCTGCTTTGAATCAGCCATGAATTATATATTTGTTCTTTCTTTAAATGTTTTAATTGGTTCCTTGCAGGGAGACATTCAGGAAAAAGCCATGGCACTCCAGAAAGTCAGAGTCAAAGATGTAAGTTCATTGTGTGTTATTTGATAGTGGATTAACTCAACTTGATTTTGATTTCCTGCGCATTCAGGGAAAAAACCATGGCACTTCAGGAAGTTTATTCTATTGCCAGCACATTTTCTTTGATTATTCAATAAATCAACTTGATTTTTATTTTCTTCATGGTGGTTGCCAATTATCAGTACTGAAGAAGTCAAATAGATAACTTTGGCTTATAACATGTATCACCAGAGGAAATTACTTCCAAGAAATAGTGGAAGAGTGTAAAATATAGATGCTTAGAAAGCATTTCTAACTAAATTTAGAAGATGGATGAGAAACTAAATGCCGAATATATGAGAATAAATTACCTAAATTCCAACATTTCAAATCTTATTATTAACCACGGGCTGAGGGAGTCTTGTCCATATTATGGCAAGAAAGCAATGTTTTGCCAACATCCTGTCCTTTCTGCTCACTTCCACTCACCAATTGTTTGAGAAAAGTCTTTACTTCAACCTTCGATTAAGTCCTGGTGCCAAAGTGGAGGGAATATATTGGATAATGAATAAGAGGATTGCAAGACCCCTTTCTTGTTATTTAAAGCTATGCAAAGGTTCAGAATAGTCCATTTTTAGTGTTATTTTAAGATTTTTTTGTTTTATATTTGTACTGCAGAAGGAGAATGTAAATGCTGCGTGAGAACACTATGAACGCTGCTTCATTAAATATTTTAACTCACGTGCATAGTACTAAGTAATTATTATGATTTCAATGTTTTGGGGATCTAATGCTTAGATATATAATGGTAAATTAATATAAGGTTCAAAGTAAATGGTTTCAGGGACAAGCAAGTGCCAATAAAATCTACAGGATTTCAAGGATTATTTTGATTCTGGTCTTTGTCTTTCTCTAATTCCTCCCCTTCCCCTTCCACCCCCCCCAAACGAAAAAAGAAAGGAAAAGATTGTGAAGTGAGTGCCAGAAATAGAATTTGGAGAGAAGGTTAGGGATCATCATGATACATCCTTAAAATCAATATTTTAAATTTTCCTGATTCAATATCTGAAACTTCACCATTAAAATTTGAGTAAAGCGAATAAGCGAATAAAAGAAATGGAAGTAGATAGCTAACAACATGACATTGCTATTTCCCTTTGTCCGTTTTATTTCATATGGTGCGTAATACTTCTTGTTCCAATGCAGTGGATGGAAGCAGAGATATTGCGTCTCAGTCATCTCCGTGACCGAGCTAGTGATTTAGGGCGCCGAAAGGAATATCCTTTACTTTATGAGTTTATGAGCAACTTTATTATTATTATGTTATAATCTTTCATGCAGTCTGGATATTGTGTTTTAGTTCTAAATTCTCCTCTTGCCTCTTTCCCAATCTTGTCTTTGTCCATTCTTTTCTTTATGCTTTATCTCTCCATCAGTCCAGCTTATTGTTTTATTTCTCACCATGTAGTTTAGCTAAGAAAATGACAACATTAATTCCTGTTCATCAATAATTGAATGTTTATGCAAGTGAATTCACAATTAATAGAGTGATTTTGGAAAACTGTTTAGTATTCCTTGACCTATGTTCACGCTTAGAGAATGTGTGGAGAAGTTGCAACTTCTAAAGACGCCAGAAGAGCGTCAGCGTAGACTGGAGGAAATTCCAGAAATACATTCAGACCCTAATATGGATCCAAGCTATGAGTCTGAAGAGGATGATGGTGAAACAGATGACAAGAGACAAGGCATGTTTAGACTTCTTTTGAATTTTGAACTTATTCTTCTGTTTATACAAATATCATAGTTTACATTCCTCTTGTAACATTGTTTTCGTGTGCATGCAGACTATATGAGACCAAGAGGTAGTGGCTTTAGCAGGAGAGGAAGGGAGCCAATTTCTCCTGGAAAAGGAGGTTCTTTTTCAAATGATTCCTTGAGTGGGACAAGGAATTATTCCGGTGGGATTAAAGATTTGACTAGAAACATATCTAATAAAGGCTTCTCGAACAAAGGGGATGATCTTGTTGGAGGTGGCGAGATAGTGAATGAAAGTTTATGGAATCAAGCAAGAGATAGAGAAACTGAGCAATTTAACAGTTGGGATAAACCGAGAACTGCACTCAATCTAGAAACTGGTGCTAGAAACAATTCTGTAGTATTATCAGAATCAATTTCTAGGGCTGTTGCAGAAAAATCACCAGCTTCTGCCTCTACAGGTGTGACACAATCTGCTGCCAAAATTAATGAATCAGAGAAAATATGGCATTACCAGGATCCATCTGGAAAAGTTCAAGGGCCATTTTCCATGGTCCAGCTGCGGAAATGGAACAACACTGGATATTTCCCTGCAAATTTGAGAATTTGGAGATCTAACGAGAAGCAGGATGACTCTATACTTCTGACTGATGCATTGGCTGGCAAGTTTCATAAAGATCCTCGCTTGGTGGACATCAGTCTGTCTCAAACAATCCCATACTCTGGGAAATCACATGGAGCACCTTCACAGCCAGGAATGGAAACTCCTGTTGGAGGAAGTTCAAACTTTGATCAGAATCGTACGGCTTGGAATCAGCACGGTACTCCAGGTTCTTCAGGGCAGTCTGGCGCCGCTCCTTCGCTTGAGCTTCCGAAGCAATATAGAGATGGTTGGGCATCTGAGACAAACCTCCCGTCTCCGACTCCAACTCAAAGCACTGCAGGTGAAATCAAGGGGAAAACATTTGAAAAAGAATGGTCTCCCACCCCTAATAATCAACCTGGTTCTCTCATGGTGACCAATCTATTTCCAGGCAATGTAGGGAAGCAATCTCCTCCTGCAACTGGTTTGGAGACTGGGCAATCGCCAAATTTTTCTACTTCATCTTCTGCATCAAAATTGAGTGTTAATGTAGATGGTTTAAATATCACTCATGGAGTGACTTCGGCATCTAAGCCCGAAACAGTTGAATCACAGAGGGTGCTGGTCAGTCCCCACCAGCTACCTGTATCCAGTTCGGTTGTTGCCTCTGTGAATCCTGGTGTCGATATAAAAAGTATTGGTGCTAATCTCCAAACTTTGGTTCAAAGTGTGAGTGCAAATGTTACACCTGTTGAAAGTCATGGATGGGGTTCTGGTTTGGCTGCTAGGCCGGAGATGATGGCTCCATCTCCCAAACCTGTGACTGGAGCTCAAGGCTGGGGAAGTGCTTCATCCCAGAAGCTAGAGCCAAATAATCCAGTTTCTATACCTGCTCAGTCTCCTGCTTATGCTCAACCTTATGCTTCAACCTTCAATACAGGTAATTCACCTGGAGTTTTCCCTGTGTCAGGCCAATCAGGTATGCCAGCTTCTGATTCATGGAGAGCTCCTGTTCCTAGTCAATCAAATGTCCAGTCTCCTGCTCAACCCATCACTCCTTGGGGTATGGGTGTTGCAGGTAATCAAAGTGCTGTGCCAAGACAGGGGCCAGAGAGTCAGAATACTGGTTGGGGGCAAATGCCCCCAAATCCTAGCATGGGTTGGGGAGGACAACTACCTGCAAGTACAAACATGAACTGGGGAGCTCCAGCCCAAGGGCAAGCTCCTGGTAATGCACATTCAGGTTGGGCTGGACCTGCACAGGGCCAAGCACATAAAAATGCTGTTCCTGGTTGGGCACCGCCTGGTCAGGGACCATCACCCGTAAATGCAAATACCGGGTGGGTTGCACCTGGGCAAGGGCCACCACCTGGAAATGGAAATCCTGGTTGGGGGGCACCAGCAGGGAATCCAGGCATGTGGGGTAGTGACCAGAACAACGGCGGAGACAGGTTCTCGAATCAAAGAGATCGGGCTTCTCACGGTGGAGATTCTGGTTATGGTGGAGGTAGACCTTGGAATAGACAGCCGTCATTTGGCAGCAGAGGTGGAGATTCATCCAGACCTCATTTTAATAAAGGGCAGAGAGTGTGTAAATTCCATGAGAGTGGGCATTGCAAGAAAGGATCTCAATGTGATTATCTACACACTTGAGTTTTGGGTATTTACTTACAGAGGAGGATAGAGCAGTTATATCTGTACAGTATATTTTCATCTGAAGAACTTTCCTCACATTATGTCTCTCAGTGCTTATACATAGTATTTAACTTTTTGTAGCTGTAGAATCTCACTTCCCATAAACATTGTCCATTCTTCCATCTCCTGATTTTTTTTTTAAAATTTCATTTTTCTTATTTAATTGTTAGCTGATTGGTATAAATAGGTTGTTGGTGACGGCATGTGGTGATGGATCCGGGTTTAGGATTATTCTGGGTTCTGTGATCCCAAATGAGTTGATGTGCCAGTAGTATTTCATCTTTCTGCATGTGGTTGATTCATTTTAATAATCTGCAATCTTCTTTTCATCTTTTGTTATGTTGCTGAAACAGAATTAAAAAAAAATGTCAAAGATCACAGAATCATTTGGAGTCTCTGTGGAAAGGTTGCCTGCCATCCATATTAACTATTGGCACCCCTCCGTACTCCGTATAAAACTCCTCTCCTAATGCAATTAGACAAAATAAATCTAAGCATATCTTTATATTTGTCTCTCCAACTTCTACATCCATTCAACTGCACCAAAGCCTCTTAGGGTCAGTTTGAAAATACTGTAATTTTTAAAATAATTTTTGTTAGTTGTGTTATAAAAATAATTAATTGTGAAGAAATTTAGTTAAGTGTTAGATAAATTTTACTTTTAAAATTTATTAACATTAGATAAATTTTATTTTAAACTGTTGAAAGAAAACAAATGATTACAATGTATATAATGTAGGATAAAATTTACTTATACATATAAAAACATGTACATATAATAATTCTTATTATAAATAAAATTAATAATATATTGATTTTATTTTTTATTTTAAAACAATTGATAATTAAATTTATAATATAGTGAAACAAATTTAATAATAATTCAACCAACAAATTGATATTAATAAATTTATACTGATGAATTATAATAAAAATTTATTAGAATATTGATTTAGTTTCCAATTTGAATAAAGATAATTTTGGGATTAGATAATAATTTTAAGGTTATTTATAAAATTGTATTAAAGGATAAAATTGATTCTAATCAGAATCTAAAGGATACTCCTTCCCTGCTTTTCAAAATAAGATGTAGGAGGAACTGATTTTGATAAAACTGATCTTATTTTTTTTCATCAAACACTAAAATTAACTTTTAAATTTTTAAAATTACTTTTAAACCTCCTAAAAATAATTCCAAACTAGCCCTTACATTTTCTGCTTGCTCACAAACACTTTTGCATTCTAATTTTTTAATTAAAAAAATTAGATAATAATTATTTGAGTCCACTGTTAAGTTTTAAATTCTACTTAATTCATACGTATGATCTTTATATATGCTTTAATCATTCAAAAATTATTAAAAAAAATCTGCACTCGAAGTTGGTTGGAAGAAATTGATTTTTTTTTCTTTTTGAATCAGAAAAGAAATTGAAAAAAATGAAAAAGGGTATTTTGGAAATTAAAATAAGATTTCACAAAAAAGGGTAAGAAAAAAGATTATGGGAGTGCTAATAGTCCCACTCTAAAAGTAATTTTATAATTTTTAATAAGAATTTTCATTGAGAATGACAAGCATTAAATTTAGTTTGGATCTAGATTTAATGATAATGTAAATTCCTTTCATTGATAAACAAAATAAAATTTATTGAGTATAAATTTTACTAACAAAAACTTTACTTAAATAATCTTTATTTAGTAAGTTATATAAAATGAAACCTAAAAATCTTATTTCCTGATTTAAAATAATTTAGAACAAAATTTACTCAAATGCCATTCAATTTTGCCAGAAATAAATTTTGTTTTATTTATTTATTGGAAGAGCCAAGTACTTTCAACAGTTTGGTCTTGTGTTGTGTTGGTGTTGCAAGCAAAGAGTGAAAAATCGACAAATCCAATGGAGGAAGATAAAGAAGAGCAAATTAAACAACTCCAAAATCAAAATCAAAAGCCTAAACCTAATTCAAGCAATTACAAGGAAACTAATCAGGGCAAATTGCTGAAAGGGAAGTCATGCAAGGGTTGTTTGTATTACTCTTCTGCTCTCAAATCCAATTCTCACAACCCCATCTGTGTTGGCATCCCCAGAACCCTAAATGAAGGTCTTTCTTCTATTGGGTTTGTTTTATTTGTATTTTATTTTGATTGCCTTGATTCTGTTTGCTTGTTAGCTTGCGAATCATGAAAAAAAAAAAAAAAGAA
Source organism: Citrus mangshanensis (assembly GCA_030449895.1). Lineage (NCBI taxonomy): Eukaryota > Viridiplantae > Streptophyta > Magnoliopsida > Sapindales > Rutaceae > Citrus > Citrus mangshanensis. Next base: position 733,126 of record JASUUJ010000010.1, on the reverse strand, counting down.
CGCTTGAGGTTTTGTGATCCGAACTTATGATAATTCAGACTTAGTGCTAATGTTTATTCGCATTGATGCAGTTTGATTTCGGGTGCGATAGTGTAATCGATCATCCTTGGTGATGAAATTTGAAATTAAACGTAATAGAAAGAACGGGAAAATTTGCTGAAATTTTGGATGCCTTCTTAATGGGACAATTGTAGTGATATGAATTAGTGAGTTTGGATGTTAGGCTTATTAATCATTGCATGCTGTAAGCACTTGTGTGTTCTTAGAGATGATGAAATAAAAGGACATACAGCTTTTCTTCTATTGTTTCTGGGCTGTATTGGTGCTAAATTGTTGCTATGATTGTATATCTCTGATCAAATTTTCCGTGAATTTCGTTAGACTTATGCACTTGTTGTGGTCTGAGTTTTATTGAACGCTAAATTGTTTATTTTGTATATCCCAAAATGATTGCTAGTTTTGGTTAACTTCTGATAATTGGCATACTGTATGAGACCGGTTGGTATTCCAGGTGGCACTTTAAAGCTAAGAATGGTATAATATTAGCTCTGATTTGCTCCAATTGATGCTCAAGTGTTTCTTGCAATTGTCTTTCATGTTATTATGCTGCTTAACTTTTAGACTTCCATTGACATACATTGCTAATGGTGTTTCTTGTGTATTATGCTGCTTAATTTTGGCCCTTTGTTCCACAAACGCACACATCTTATTGACATCTCACTTCTTCAGAAGTATGTTTATTCATTCCATGATTTTGAGGTGTTTGAGCAGTCCCTGGGTACATCGTTGGAGAAACTGAGTTGGAAGCTTCCAAAGAGGGCCGTACCTTAAAAGATTTCAAGTATGGTTGTGTTGGTTACTCAGTGTTCCTGGACAACAAGGATTCTTCAACTGATAAGCGGGATAGTAAAGAAGCAGAATTGCCATTCTGTGTTGGTCTCGAGGTGATGCATTTTTTTAATCTCATTTTCTGATTGTTTACTTTCAGATATGTTCTAATAAGAAACTCTGGGGACCTCTTGCATCACAAATTTTAGGATGTGGTCGGTATTTATAGAAGCTGCTAAGCATTGGGTAGTAGCTTATCTTTCTCCACTCAAAACTATTCAATGTTTTATTGGCTTATAAAGAAACATAAATTTCTTTTATTATCTTGGTTTTGTCTACACAATTTTCTAGTGTTGGACAATTTCAATGACTTTTATACTTCTCAAATCAAGTTGAATTTTTGTTTAAGGGATAAACTAAAATTTGTTTATTTGTTTTTTTTTTTAAGGTACTGTTGGACAGAAGCCCTTCAACTGCCAACCATGTTCCTGCTCATGTTCGTAAAAGTGAAGGTATTGAGAGTTTCTTTTCTTTTGTCCCCTTAAAATGGAGCAAAGGCTCTCTTACTCTCCTAGTTATACACTTATATGTTTTACCTCTAGATGAACTTCAGAGTGCCTGTTGAAACTAATATAGCTTATTGGCTTGTATATTTACACTTTCAGTTTATCTGAAGTTGTATACCATGCATTGTCATGGAAGTGTTATGATCATTCTATCTGCATTCTAGAATGTGGCTTTGGCTTGCCTGAGGTTTAATTTGTTGTAGAAGATTTAGGAAAGAGACACTTCTATATAAACGAGTTTATCAGATTTACTGGAAAAATGTTAGGTGCTTTGATTGGGCCTTGGACACCAGAGTTGAGAGGAGAATTATGCATCTACGTTGGTGGTTGGCATATCCTTGAAAATTATTATTGGTTTTTGTGGTAGTGGAAAGGAAAATATTGTTGCAGCATTTGGTCATTATATCTCCAAAGATGTATTATAATAGTTATTGATTTCAAATGATTTTTAATTGCCACTATTCTTCTACTGAGAGGTGGAGGTGTTGATTTCACAAATGTAAAACATGATAGAATGATTATATGCATTATTCTTCAATAAGAATGTGGAGTTGCTCTTCTTTTTTCCTTTAATATTTTGTTTCATTCTTGCTGGACTTTCTGGCTGTTTTTATCATATTTTCAAAGTTACATCTACGTCAAAGTGATTAAAATCATTCATAACAGGAGATTCTAATATCAGTCAACTAATTTTTCCGTTACTTTTATGCTTTTGGTTGTTTCTGCTTAACTAATTGTTCATGCTATTTTGCCTTCATTAGAGAGTCATTCTTTTCCTCAACCTCGATCTCAACCTCAACCACAACCTCGAACATACAAGCCAGCACCTTTTCCAGGAGACGAGTACTGGAACAGGTAAGACAGCCAAAACCTAATTGATGAATTTTAGACAATTGTTGATGTGATTTCGACATTCCAGTGAAGTTCATACTTGCTAAAAGATCCAACCTCTTAAGTCTGTTCTCGTGTGTTAAACTAAATGTGCAGGTTTAAAAGGAATGCAGGACTGGTTGCAGCTGGCGTGGCAAAAAATGTGAATAAAGTTGGTAACCAAATAAAAGAGACATTGGAAGACATTCTGTACCCTTACAGAAGGAAGTAGCAAAGATTGCTGTTCACTTCCACATAATATATATAATGTGTTGTAATGAGAAGGAAAGCAAACGTCCAAGAAATGGCCTTTCTTCTGTACTTGTTAATTAATATTATGTTTAATTCGTACATTGTAAGGAGAAAAGTGGCAGATTTTATTTGATTCGTTGTAATAAACTCAATTTTGATCTTATTTATTAACTATTTATTTCTTCATTTCGTTTTACCGATTGGGATAAGTTTTGGGATACTTAGTTGTTTGTGGGTAGAGCAGACAAAATGAAACGGGATCTCTAATAATGTTCATGATGTGTCAATTTCATGTTGTATTAAAGAAGTATCTTCGTAGGATTGAGGTGACCGGTCTTCACCAACTTAACAAAGCAGAAAAAGATCAATGTCACAAGGTCCGAGATAGACTTAGAAAATAAATGAGTTATTTAATAATTAACTTACAATTTGTATATATAACTAAGATTTACATCAAATATTATGTGTGTATATATAAACTTAGTTATATATATGTATGTATGTACGTATGTATGTACGTATGTATGTATGTATATGTATATAAACTTTCTAACGAGGGTTTTCGCATTGTATTAAAGTCTAGAAAATTGTTATCCCATATTGTGTAATAGTGTAATGTTTATGATATTATTATGCCATATATCATAATAATTTTCCTCCATTTTAATAATATATTATGAGTACTTTTCTAGTGAGGGTTCCTGCATTTTATTAAAATAAAAAAAAATTATTATGCCACATAATGTAATAGTATAATAGGCATTACACTATTGTATAATATGACGTAATAACTTTCTCAAACTTTAACAAAGTTTATGATCCTATATATAGTCATTCTCTAGTGCGGATACCATCATTTTTTTTTTATGAGAACACACTTTTAATTTATATGGTTTAAGACAATTAATTTTTAACTCTCTTAAATTGCACGACTTTATAGTTAATTCAAAACTAATTATCTTAAACTGTACGATTTAAAAGTGTATACGTATTAAAAAAAATAAGGGCGTCTGCACTTGAGAATGATTATATATATATAATTATTTTCTAGTGAGGACATCCTCGCTTTGTTACCAAAATATGAAAAAACATTAATTTCAATACATTGAAAAAAAAATATTTTTTGTTTATTAGTATATTAAAATTTATGTTTTTTTTTAAAAAAATTTTACTGGCATTTTCACTTTAATACCCTCACTAGAGAATGATTACACACACACACACACACACAAATAGTTTTGTAAATTATTATTGTAAAATTTATATATCTGCTAAAATATGATATATTTACATTATTGAAGTTCTAAATTTATATAGAATTTAACAAATGACCAAGATAACCACAACAAATTCGACACAATAAACGACCTCTTTGTCCCGAAGAAACCAAAGTAAATATAAAGAAGGTCTAATAAAAAGACTTGATATGATGAAGACTAGATGAAGAAGACTAAAGCACCATAGAGATATAAAACATCATATGTGGCCAAATAGGTTTCTTCTCATTCTCTGCTTTAGCTGCTTCTTTGATATAAAATACGATATGTCTTCTTCACTATTTTAACGTGTGAAATACTTCTCTTTATATAGGAGTGGTATTGCACCTAAATCCTAGTAGATCAATATTAAGATATACTTCCTTAAGAGTCTAATATTTCAAAAATACTTGATATTAGAATATACTTCCTTGATAGTCCATTATTTTATAAATACTTGATACACTTATCAAAGTAGTAGTTATTTTTACTTGGAACTCTTTGATATGGAATCCTATGTATACGTCAATTTTCTTCTTCTATGCCTCCACAAATATTCTTCAATAGTCCACATAATCTAATCTTAATTATTTCCCAAGATTAGATAAATCTTGAATAAAAAGAAAAAAAATCCCTAGTAATAGAAACAAATAAACTACAATATTATTGACACAATGATGCCACTAATAAAAACCCTAACAATCTCCCCCGTTTGCATTCTTGTAGTCAACACATAAACTAACCAATTGTTTGGTTTTCAAATGGCGTGTGTAGAAGCAAGAGAAATCACAAGAAATAATCTACTCATAAGGAACAAAAGCAAACAAAAAACTCACCAAAACAAAGATACTTGGTCACCGTTAGTTCAAGACAAAAATCACCTCTAAATAAATGCTCATGTTTATTATTCAATTAGGAAAATTAACTCTCCCTTTAAGAAATATAATCTCAAATCAATATATGATGAGAGCAATAATACATAATAAAACAAGCAATAAAGATCATATGCAAATCAAACAAACTCCCCTTTAGAGAAAGAATAATAAACTCAATGAACATATAAATAAACTCCTCCTTTATTACTGAAATCAAATTTAAATAAAGTTTGAACAAAATAAAGAACTACTCTTCCGTTTTCACGAGTCAATAAAAACTAAAATACGTTCTCTCCCCCTTTTGACAAAAGGTGCCAAAGCATGATAAAGAATATAAACAAAAAATTGGAACAACATCCTAAGCTAGACAGAAATCGAAACTAATGAACAAGGGGGGTATAAAGTAAACAAATCAAGGGTAGTGAACATGCCTACTGTCATCAAAAGTGTGTTCAGTGCGTTCAACTTAACCCAATAAATCTAAAATTGTCTTGTTTTGACATCCAAGCATTGGAAAGTGGAGTGAATGGCTTGAAGCTCAAAAGTGATAGTGGCCGAATATGTGAGAGCATTCTTAGTAGAAGTATCTTCATCTTGATTACCTCATCTTATTTAACCAAAGTCCAACTCAACACTAAGGACTTCTACCCATGATAGACTGGTTTAATATAAATAGGAAAATAAGTAAACACCTCATCTTATTTAACCAAATTATAATCCTGAGATGTCAACACTTGATAAATCAAGGAAAGGAATAGTAATGCATGTCTCTTCCAAAACACATTGGCATTTTTCACAATCAAATCAAAAGCCGACTTGCCAAAGTAGAAAGAAACTCGACCTTTAACTGAAAAAAGAGACTTTACCAAATAAAGGGTCCACGGTAGCATAATTTTAAGGGAAATTATCTACCGACCACTTATTTTTTCGGGCTTTTTTAAAAATACACAATTCTTTTTTTTGACTGAATTCCACCTGAAGTTACATTATTTTGCACCTATCCACTCCCGTCTTCAAACCATTAAGAGAACTGACAGAATATTGTGTAAAAGACTTTTTTATCCTCAAATGTAAAAGATAAATTATCCAACGACCACAAGTTTTTTTCGCATTTTTAAAATAATACACAATTCTCAATTTTTTTTGCTGAACTCCACTTGAAGTTATTTTTTTTGCACCTATCCACCACTGTGTCGTTGTGAAATGATAATTTTACCCTTACGATGTCAGCAAAGTTTTAATGATGTTATAACGAGAGTGGACCAATGAAAAAAATGTTAATTTCAGGTAGAGCGCTGCAAAAAAAAAAAAGATTTGTGTATTTTTTAAAAAGGTGAAAAAAACAAGTGATTGGTAGATAATTTCTCTAATTTTAATTAGGATACCAAATGTGTGCCCCAATCCAATGCAAAGATTGTTATTTAGAATCAAGTTTGGAAACCAAAAGATCTTTAGGCGTAGGAGAATACCTTCTTAAAAATCCAGTAGTAATAGTAGACATATCCAAAGTATTCATGTGTTTCCAGACATTGGTATCATCAAAATATTTACTCCTATATCGACGATTGATTAAAGAAGAGGAAAACTTCAAGATATGTCCTTTCACATAAATTTTATGGAAAAAACTAGGCTTAGTCTCATCCGTAATATTCTTATTCAAATTGGCATAGAATTTTCAACTAAGTTAGGTGCAAACGAAGAGATATTCTTAATGGCGTTTTCCAAACCAACAGCAATAATAGATGGTTCAATCTTAAAAGGAATAAACTTGGAAATAGCAACACTACATTCAGAATGATATTTCCTTGTAAGCAAGAAATCAAGATTGTCACTACGAGGATGAGTATAATACTTTTTACCATAAGCACAAGGTAACACATAGATTGAGTGGCTGTTGTTTTGATTAATTGAAGACTTTGGGACATGTTTATCTGAATTGGCTTCACTAGGATCCTTTTCAATTGAATTGACATGTCCATTACAAGATCCAATGAATTGGTGCAATCAACATGTGCACCTTCTCCTTGTATGTTGAGCAATTTCGATGCAATTTCTGTCATAGGCCATGGATTGGCATCCTTTTTTTCTTCATGAGCAGCATGCCGCACATTAATTGGATTAGATCCATGCACATTGGAATCATCTAAATCATCTATTTCCTTTGCTTGTTCAACATGCATATTTGATTTTATGGAAACCATCATGCACAATCTGAAAAAGAACTAAATCAAAGAAACTCTAGAGGTATAGGCTACTGTTTGGATGAGAAAGAATGAGAAAAACGAGCTAAACAAGATCCCTTATATAGAAAGATAACCTTAGACCTTGTATGGGTAGAAAAGAATATTTTGAGTGGCAATTAATTATTATGCTTTCCATAAATAATAAAACAACTCAAACAAAGTCATAGAATCTTCACATAACAATGACAACCAAGACATACATAAAATAAAATCATAAATAAGAATTATTTTTGAGAGAAATCACACAAATGGCAAGTTTGATTAAAAAATCGTCAAAAAGGACGTCACTGAAAATGGTGTTAGATTTAGGAAAATTGTGCAAATATAAGAAAGTTTCATACTCAATATGAAAAATGGTGAAGTACTTATGGGACAGTTACTGAAAGACCCCTAAGATTGCACAAAACTTGAACAACCCTAAATGATTAAGTGTTATCAATTTAAACCCTAAATCATGAAAAATCCTAAAACTAATTTGCAAGTATATATGTTTCATGCAATCATCCATTCAATAATTCGATACATGAAGCACATAATTAAAAAAATTTTATGCAATAAGACATTTTGTTTTTGAAGAATTAAAGAGATATGTTCATCAATAATCATCACAAATACACACAAAATCAAGATAATCAAACTTCAACCACTTGAACTAATAAAAGATTAGTGAAATTTTAAAATTTTGTGTGTGATACAAATCCATCAAGACTCAATCTCGATTTTTCTCAAAATCAATAACTTTTGTATAAAAAAATAGAATGAACAAGTCAAACTAACCTTATCATCTTGATCTTCAAATTGATCTTTTCATTGTATCCGGCAATATGATAAGAGATTAGAATAATAATTTTCTTTCTATTTCAATTGCTTTCACTTTACTTCTTAAAGTAGCATTCTTTTTATGGTAGTTGGTCTTCTATCATACTTGTGATATGCAGACTCAAATTACTCAAAGATAACTTCACTCTTAAATGTTGCGGATAGCTATTTCTGATTGAGATGCCTGCACATCTTGATATCTAAAGTTCATATAAGAGTCAAAAGTATATAGCCAATGTTCAATCTATTAATCTCAACATCAGAAGTCTCAAAATTGAAAATCAAGTTAGTAAGATATACGTGCACAAAGATAAGTTTAAATTAGACTAATAAAAAATTGTTTCAAGCTTTCAAGTCATCAAATCAAGATATTTTTGCACATAGTGATTCAAATAAAGTACTAGTGATTCAAATAAAGTACTTGTGATACAAAAACGCATTCAAATAATGTATTAACCATGTCATGAGATGCCAAATAATAATAATAATAATAATAATAATAATGTACAAAATGTCGTAGAACACGAATAGAAAGAACGAATACCTAAATTTTTTCTTAAGGAATCAAATCTAGATGCATCCAAAACATTGATAAATATATTTGCAAGTTAATTTTCTATTTTAATGTACTCCAGAGATATAGCCTAGCTTTCAACTAAGTTAGTAATGAAATGATGTCTAATATCAATATACTTAGTTACAGAATTGTTAACATATATGTTTCCATAATGTTGATTTTGATGATAACAAATAAGATTAAGAATAATAATTATTTTTTATACATTTTAAATAAATCATTATTTTTACATTATAAAGGTTTTATATTTAATGGAAAAATGATTTTATGAAATTGATTGTTTTTTTTCTTTTTAAATAAATCATTATTTTCACATTATAAATGTTTCATATTTAATGGAAAAATGATTTTATGAAATTGGTTGTTTTTCAAAGTTTATGGTTTAATTGAAAGATTTTGAAAACTTTGAAATAAACAAGTATTGCTTGAAATTTTGGAGAAGGACTTATTTGAAAAGTGTCATAACATTTTAGGCTATACCATAATTTCAAAAAATTTTGGGATTAACAAAATATTATTTAGAAATTCTAAAATCGGACCTATTTGTAAAGTGTTATAACGTTTTGGGCCGTAATATAGTTTTATAAAGTTTTGGGGTCAAAATATAAATTTGAGAAATACTTCACTGTAGCAGTTACTGTAGAAAACAACGATCCGACATCTCAATAAACGGCTCGCCGATATCAAGCAGAAATAGAGATTAGCCTCTGGACCTAAACGGCGATCCGACATTTGTAATAAACGGCTCGCCGACATCAACCAGAACTGAAGGGTAGCCTCTGGACCTAAACGGCGATCCGACATCTAGAATAAACGGCGATCCGACAATTTGAAAAATCATCCCAATGGTCATATTGACCCAAAGCGCGATTGCTAGTTTTAATATAAATAAGCTCATTCAAATTCAAACAAAGGTTAATCACAACACGACCATTGAGCTTATATCCAAAAATACAATCTTCATAGAGCTTTAAACACATTCTCTCTTCATCTATTCACACATTGGGCATTAATTTGTAATCTTAAATATTGTGTGAGAGAAAAAAAATTTGTAATCTTTTACTTTGAGTGATTGTAAGTGTTGGGATACACTTAGGTTAAGAGATTGGGGATAATCTCTTGTTATAAAGGTCCATTGACACCTTGGAAGTCAATTGTAATCGTTTGAAGCCTTGGGAGGCTAGCTTAGTGAAATCCTCAAGCCTGGTGAGCTTGGAGGGGTGGACGTAGGCGGGGATTGCCGAACCACGTAAAAATCATTGTGTTTGCTCTCTCTTCCCTTATCTTTTTATATTGTGATTGATTTATTTGTTATTGCTTTAAATTAGTTTTGGATTTGCATTGAGTTTTGTTTTAGAATTGAATAATTTTTAATATCTCAATTCACCCCCTCTCTTGAGTTTCCTAGTTAGTATTTCATTTGGTATCAGAGCGAGGTGCTCTCGTGTAGACTTAATCGTCTAGAGTTAAAGATCAATAGCAACCCAAATTAGTTCAACTTTCATGGAAGGCCAATCCATCACTAGACCTCCATTCTTTGATGGTAATGACTATCCTTATTGGAAAACTAGGATGAGAGTGTTTTTACAAGCCTTAGATTATGGAATATGGGAAATAGTTTGTGATGGTTCATTCATTCCTAGGGAGAATGTTTTAAGTGAGTTGGATAAGAAAAATATGTCTTTAAATTCCAAGGCTATGAATGCTTTATTTTGTGCATTAGATAAAAAGGAATTTCATAGAGTTTCAAATTGTTCTAATGCTTATGAAATTTGGAGAAAACTTGAAATTGTGTATGAGGAGACTACAAGCGAGGAGGAATTTCATGAAGTGTCGAATTTGGCACTTATGGCAATTAGAGATGAATCGGATGATGAACTTGATGAGGTAAATCATCTTCCTACTTATTATGAATTACATGATGCGTTTAAAGAATTGTATAATGAGTGGATGAAAATTGGTAAAAAGAATGCATGTTTTAAAAAGAAAATGGTAAAGCTCACAAATGAAAATGAATCTCTAAGTGCAAAGATTACATGTCTAGAATTAGAGAATAAAACATTGCATGATGAAGTTACATTATCAAATGAGAAATTTAGCACTTTACAAAAGCATCTAGAATCACATGTAGATAACTTGAAAAATGAAAATGATGCTTTACAAAAATGCAATGATTCATTAAATGAAAAGATTAAAGGACTAGAGTTAGATAATAAAATGTTGCATGATAGAATTGCATCATTCACATGTAAACAAAGTACTTTGTATGAGCATGAGAAATCACATATTGATGAATTAATAAATGAAAATGAAACGCTTAAGAAAAGGAGCAATGAGTTGAATGAGATTGTTTTGAAATTCACAAATGGGCAAAAGATGTTGGATAACATGCTTAATTCACAAAAATGTGTATTTGATAAAGGAGGACTTGGGTATAAGCCTTACTTGAAACAAAAATATTATAAGAATTATTTTGTTAAGGCTACCTCCACAAATGATCAAATTGTATGTCATTATTGCAATCAAAATGGTCATATGAAGAATAGATGTCAAATTAAAAGAAATGTGTATTATGAAGTCAAATGTATTTGGGTTCCAAAAGGAACTAAATCTAACACTCAAGGACCCAAGAGTATTTGGGTACCAAAGCACACAACTTGAATATTTTTTTGTAGGTACCACAAACAAGGAATGGTGGAGAGTTCCTTGATGAAGCTTGTGAGGATAATCATTTGAGCATGATCTAGGAGAAAAAGATGAGGCAAGATGATTTAATTATTTTGGTAATAATTCTTGCCATATTGATTTTGTTGAATAGATAATGATGGATGGATAATAGCTTGAATTTGCGAAAGTATGCTTGTATGTTTACATGATGGAATTATCATTGTGTATAACATTGAGTGCTTTATCATGATGCATGGTTATATATATAAGATGATAGCTTGTCAACTCATCATGATAGCTTTGTTTGATTTTGATGATTATATAATGCCTAAGCTTGATAAATGAGTGATATGCTTGAATTATTAATCTTTGAATGCTTATATGTTTCATGATTGTGTCAAATATAAACATGATGAATGAATTATATATGTGAATTCTTGTGCTGTTAATTGTGTTATATTATCATTCATTTATAAAATTGACATCATTGTTTGATACGATTTCGTATGTTTGGTCTTGTATGCATATATGTTTCATGCACTAATTGGCTTATTGAAAAGTTAAATGATTTTTAAAATTGATCAATTTCTAAGCCAAAAATAAATTTGTGTTTATAATACAAGTCTAAGAGCTTACAAAATTTCAAAAATATTTTCCAAAGCTTAACCGGTATACCACTTCTAATCAACCGGAAAGTCGTTTTTCATTTTGGAGCTCTCGGGTTGAATTTCGGATAACCGGATTGGCAAAACCGGTAAGCCGTTAAGCGAGTTTCATTTCTGGAAAGCCGGAATTGCAAAGCTTTTTTTCTGCCTCAAAACCGGCTAGCTGACTATGCTAAACGGTAAGCCGAATTCACATATTTTAAAAACCATTCATCTTCTTTTTCATTTCGGCAAATTGGATCCCATTCTCTCTTTAAAAATGGTTTCTTCCTTCATTCTTTTTCATTCCAAAATCCATCATTCTCATTCATTTTTCAATCCAAATTGATTTATATAAATTATTCCCCATCCATTCTTGTGTTTAAAATCATTTTAATTGATTCAAACTTACTCATTTTACTCAATATCTTGAAAAATTCAAATTTGTGCATTTTGAGTATTTCAAATTACCACTTCCATAGTGTGCTCTCCTTATGGATTTTACCATAGTTTTCTATTATATTATGCACTTACATTTTCATATGCATTGTTACTTTCATTGTGGATTGATGATGATTATTGTTTACTATTTGGATGTTTTATATTTGGATAATGTGGAACTAATATGCTTATCTTGACCTTTTGATGATCAAGAGGGAGATATGAGATGTAAGGGAGAAATATATCTACTTTGAGATTCTTAAGCATATGTTGATTTTAATGATCTATATATTGCTATTATGTACTTATACTTTACTTAAGTTTTGATGATAAAGTTTGTGCTTTGATAATTCCATTGTATTTGATGAAATTTGATCTTATGGAATCTATGATTGGTGAATGGATACTTTTTTTTTTGTGATTTCTTGACGCATTGTTAAATATGCATTACTTGCTTTAATTGATATCAAAAGGGGGAGAAATACATGATCATTGAGATCTTGGCGCATATGAGAGTGTAAGTTATATTAAAATGTCACATTAGATCTTTGATGAGTTTAGTTATCTTGATTTCTTTAATGTGATTAGTAATTATGGAGCTTGGATAATTGATAATATGCATGCCAATTTGGTAAACAAATCAAAACCTCTTTACGAAGAGTAATTTTCAAAAATTCGGCATGAACTTGGGATGATTTGATTTCTTGATGATTATATGTGCATTGCTTGATGAATTGATGGAATTGTTGGTTTGTTATAATTGTTGAAGCTTATATTTTTTTAACCATGTTGTGTATTTGAGAATTTGTTCATTTTTAAGGGGAGACTTTACCGAAATTTTTGCTCGCACAAAATGAGTAATATCTTCATCGAATTATTTTAAAGATATTGTTTCAATTGCATCTATCTTTCCTTTTTACGATGAAGGGGGAGATAAACATGATATGTTTTTGGATAAAATCATTTTGGTTAAATTTTTAAATTGGGCATATATTTAGGGGGAGCATATAATAAATTTTATATAATATGATTTTGGATAATATGCATTTTGAATTTTTTTATTGTCCAAAGAGGGAGACAAAGTAATATATCATGTTGATGTTATCAAAAAGAGGAGAATAATATGCACTTTGGGTATTGTTTTGATTATTACTATGTGATTATGGTGATGATTTTGAGATATGATAATGATTTGATTACATAGGTGTTTTATATGATAATTTTATGTTATGAGTTGTTGACTTGGTAATTGATGGAATAATGGTTCATGATATTTTTGTGTGATGATTTGTGTATAGAGTTGGCATGTATCATGATTTATAATAATTTGGGAGTAATATTACTAAACTTGTATTTGAGGTAATGCTTGTTGATAGGGGGAGAATGTGTCAAAATTTCTACTCGGCAACATGGGTAACAAAGTTCCTACTTTTTTTTCTTTTCCACTAAGTTTTCTTTTTGATGATGAGGGGGAGAAGAATGCATGTATTTAAATTTGTTAATTTAGCTAAATTGTAAGAGAAGCTTACATTTAGTGGAAGCAATTTGTGCAATCATTTTTTAAATACATAAAACGTTTGTCATCATCAAAAAGGGGGAGATTGTTAACATATATGTTTCCATAATATTGATTTTGATGATAACAAACAAGAAGGGGGAGCAATTTATGGAATCATTCTTTAAATACACGAAATGTTTGTCATCATCAAAAAGGGGTAGATTGTTAACATATATGTTTCCATAATGTTGATTTTGATGATAACAAATAAGATTAAGAATGATAATTATTTTTTTTATACATTTTAAATAAATCATTATTTTTACATTATAAAGGTTTTATATTTAATGGAAAAATGATTTTATGAAATTGATTGTTTTTGTTCTTTTTAAATAAATCATTATTTTCATATTATAAATGTTTCATATTTAATGGAAAAATGATTTTATGAAATTGGTTGTTTTTCAAAGTTTATGGTTTAATTGAAAGATTTTGAAAACTTTGAAATAAACAAGTATTGCTTGAAATTTTGGAGAAGGACTTATTTGAAAAGTGTCATAGCATTTTGGGCTACACCATAATTTTAAAAAGTTTTGGGATTATAAAAACTATTATTTAGAAATTCTGAAATTGGATCTATTTGTAAAGTGTTATAACGTTTTGGGTCGTAATACAGTTTTATAAAGTTTTGGGGTCAAACTATAAATTTAAAAAATATTTCATTGTAGCAGTTACTGTAGAAAACGGCGATCCGACATCTCAATAAACGGCTCGCCGACATCAACCAGAACTGAAGGGTAGCCTCTGGACCTAAACGGCGATCCGGCATCTAGAATAAACGACGATCCGACAATTTGAAAAATCAGCCCAACGGTCATATTGACCAGTCAAACGGCGATCCGACATCTAGCTAACGGCGATCCGACAGTGTGCAGACAGTCTATAACGGCTAGTTTTCAGCTGCAGCTATAAATAAGCTCATTCAAATTCAAACAAAGGTTAATCACAACACGACCATTGAGCTTATATCCGAGAATACAATCTTCATAGAGCTTTAAACACATTCTCTCTTCATCTTTTCACACATTGGGCATTAATTTGTAATCTTAAATATTGTGTGAGAGAAAAACAATTTGTAATCTTTTACTTTGAGTGATTGTAAGTGTTGGGATACACTTAGGTTAAGAGATTGGGGATAATCTCTTGTTGTAAAGGTCCATTGACACCTTAGAAGTCAATTGTAAGCGTTTGAAGCCTTGGGAGGCTAGCTTAGTGAAATCCTCAAGTCCGGTGAGCTTGGAGGCGTGGACGTAAGCGGGGATTGCCGAACCACGTAAAAATCATTGTGTTTGCTCTCTCTTCCCTTATCTTTTTATATTGTGATTGATTTATTTGTTATTGCTTTAAATTAGTTTTGGATTTGCATTGAGTTTTGTTTTAGAATTGAATAATTTTTAATATCTCAATTCACCCCCCCTCTTGGGTTGCCTAGTTAGTATTTCAAGAATGTCGAACACGATTCTTTGAAATATTCATAACACTTGTATTATCACAATGTACAGTAAGAATATTTTAACTTCAAGCATTTGCTTTAACCAAAGAATGAGCACAACAACTATTAATAGCAATACATTCACCCTCAGTAGTAGATAAAGAAATTGAGTTTTGTTTTTTACTGTGCCAAGATACAAGGTTGTTTTTAAGATAAAAACAACCTCCTGTGGTGCTCTTTCTATCATTAAAATTACTTGCCCAATCAGTATCACTATATCTTGCAAGACTTGAATTAGTGTCTTTAGAATACCAAATTTCACCATTAATTGTTCCATTTACAAAACAAATGATAAATTTGACTGTAGATAAGTAAGATTTCTTTGGATTTGTCCGGTATCTATCTCACCAATACTAGAACAAATTTTCTATCTACTTGTAGTTGAGAAAAATAAGCTACCAATCATACTTCTGTATAGGCTTGGATCAACACTAAATCTTTTATTAATCTTAAATAGTGCTCATAAGTGTTCTCATGTGTTTGGCCGAATCTAGTCTAAATGTTTTCACCAAATTTTTTGGTATACTTACTTTGAGAAATAAAGATACCATTTTGAAGTTATTTCACTTGTAAACCTAAGAAATAGGTTAAGTCGACAACCATACTCATTTCAAATTCATTTTTCATTTGATCAACAAATTCTTGAACTTGAATTGGAGATGTAAAACTAAAAACAATATCCTCCACATATATTTGAGCAATCATAATTCTAGGATTAAGATATTTGATAAATAAAGACTTGTCCACTCCCCCTCTCTCATAGCCTTTTTTAATCAAGAATTTGGTTAATCTTTCATACCATCCCTTAAGAGCTTGTTTTAATCCATATAAAGCCTTTTTCAATGTGAAAACATAATCAAAATGATATTGATCTTCAAAGCGACAACGCCTTTGAGTTTTTCAACATAAGTTTCTTCATTCAAAATTCCATTCAAGAATGTTCTTTTAATATTCATTTAAAATAATTTAAAGCCAATTAAACAAGGTATAACAAGTAAAGCCCAACAGACTTAGTCTAGCCACATAAGCAAATGTTTCATCAAAATTAATATCTTTAATTTATGTATAGCCTTGTGTGACTAACCTAGCCTTATTTCTTATTATATTACCAAATTGATATGTTTTATTCTTGAATATCCATTTAGTACCAATAATATTAGTGTGATATGACCTGAGAACTCTTGTCCAAACATCATTACACTCAAATTGTTCAAGTTCTTCTTTCATAGCTTTAACCCAAAATTCATCCAATAAAGTTCCCTTAGTAATTTTGGGGTAATTTTCAGAAACCCCCCTTGAGGTTTGGCTTATTCTCACTTAGATAGAAAGTATCTGCGTATTCTCAATAACCTCCCCTGACGTTAGTATTCTGTTTAGTATATGTTGAGTAGTGAGGGTAGGATTGTAAATTAAATATGTTAATGACAAAACTATTCAAATTAACTTAATATTTTCGCATTGGGCTTTGGAAATGATTTGACCATTGTTAATATCCAGTGGAGAATAAATTGAAGCACGCTTTTATCCAACAAGCATTAACAAAATAAAAAGTGTTCGTCTCTCTACTCCACAAATCCAAAGTAACCAAGCAAAACCCATTCCATTTTCTCTCTAATGCTTTGATCAAGTACTTCGGCCATAAATTCAAGACCATGACGATGAAGCCAACTCTATTATCGGCTACGAATGATTCACGACCGCAAGTGAGTTTTGCTGGCAACTAGCCAAGGTATTAATTCTTTCAATGCATGCTAGTTTTATTAGCTGAAATTGGTAGTCTCGGTGAAAAATTAGCAAATGGATCTTGAAATTTTTTTAAGATTGTTGCTGTTGCTTTTGATTTTAGGGATACATAATGACTGTATACGATTTGTTTCCCACTCTATGCATTAATTATTTTCTGCTATCAGAATTTTTATTTGTATTGTTGTGATGATTGTAGATGTTCACCTTTTATCATTATTTGCAGAGAAAGATTATTAATCAACCCCTTGGCACTGTTAGAAAGGGCAAGACTGCTAATGACAATCTAGTGTTTGAAAAGAAAATTTTGAATGATAAAAAGCAATGTGCAGGGCATACTATGCTTGTTGACTTGGGGAATGATGATGTTGGAAATGTTCATTCTTAATCTTATTTGGTCAGTTTTTTTCTTTTTCCGTGCTTCATGAACTTGTCCATCTTGATTTTGTGTTGATACAGACATTACCCTACTTTCAGAACTACAGACTTCCCAACTGCAACACGCTTTGACATTTATATTCATATAAAGACGTAGATAAGCAAAAGGAATGGATTGCTACGGCTGGCAGTGACCCTCATGACAAGCAAGAAGGTGCGGGAACAAAGTTGTTGCTCTTGCGTGTGCCATTAATGTTGCAGAGTCTCCATTTGTTGATAAATGATCAAAATTAATGCCTTATGGAATCTCTTGATTTTTGTTGAAAGAGTTTTTAAATGATTGATGAGGAGATAAAATGATATTTGCAGTGGTGGTTCGATACTAAAGAAGGAAGATGAATGGTTTATCTTATATCTTGAGTTTGAGAAGCAAGTTGAAATTAAATTTTAAATTTTTTTCCATTTAAAAAATTTAAATTTTTTAAATATTCCCCCCCTCCTGCCCAAAAAAAAGACTTCAAATTTTTTCTCTTTTAGCTAAGTTATTTTGGAAAATGACAAGGGTGATTTGGTACTTTCATTGTGTTTATATCTATTTGGCGCCAAAACAAATATGATACTATTAACCAATCATACATACTATACATTAATCTTAATATAAAAAATGTGTTGTTTTGATGTCAAGGGTATGTTGGTCATTTTATCAATCAACAAACGGTCTAAGAGTAGAAATACTAACGTCAGGGGAGGTTACTGAGAATACGCGAATACTTTCTATTTAAGTGAGAATTCACCAAACCTCAAGGCAGGTTTATGAAAATTACCCGTAATTTTTGGTTTAATTAATGAGGTAAACAATTCAATCAAGTAAGATTCGCATACCTCCTTCTAGTTACCATGGAGCTTTCTAGACTTCCAATAATAAGATCTGATGGGTTGTTTTTTACAACTTTTGAAAATGGTCCCTTTTTAACTTAGTCATGAACATCAATTTCGATTCTTGATTTTTCATTTTCTTCTTTATTATTTTCTTAACATGAATGGGAAGAATTAACATTTGTCAAATCAATCACTTAACTCTGATCTTTGGAGTTCGATTGACTAGATTTTTTTTTAATAAAGGTTCGAACATATTACTTGAATTTGTCTTTTCTTCATTTTCAATGAACTTGGTGATTTTCCACTTCAGTAGAAAATTCTAAAAAATATTTAAAATCATCAATAATAACATTAGCAGATTCTATAATAGTTTTAGTCCTCATATTATATACACGATAAGTTTTACTATTCATAAAATAGCTAAGTAAAACATCCTCATCACTTTTTGAATCCCCATCACTTTTTGAGTCAAACTTACTCAAGTATTCATGATATTTCAAGATATAACATGTACTAGCAAAGATGTGAAAATAACTTGGGCTAGGTTTCTTACCTTTCCACAATTCATAAGAACTTTTCTTAGTACCTGGATGCAAATACACATGGTTAATAATATAACATGCAGTATTAAGTGCTTTTACCCAAAGATGTTTATTTAGCTTCTTAGAATTTAACATCACATGTATGATCTCCTGAAAAATTCTATTTGTTCAAGAGTAATAGGTGCTAAAAATTCATGTTTCATACTATATCTATCATAGAATTTTGCAAAATTGGCATTTTCATGTTCTTTTCCATGATCGCTTCTAATTTTACTAATATTGCAATTCTTTTCACTTTTTAAATTAACATATAAATTTTTAAACATATTAAATTATCATTTTTTTTACTAATAAAATCAACCCATGTTAATCTAGAGAAATCATCTATGCAAACAAAAGCATACATTTTTCCAACAACACTTTCCACTTACATTAGACCCAAGATATCAATATGAAGTAAATTGAGTACCTTAGATATGGTAATTATATTGCACAACTTTGTGCAATATTCTTTGTTATTTGCTGAATTAACAAGAATCATAGACTCCAGGTTGCTTCTCGTTGAGCTTAGGTATTCCTCGAACAATTTCTGCACTCACGAGTTTAGTGAATAATTTGTAATTCAAATGACCAATGATGCCATATCTCAGTTTCATCAAAAGCAGCTTTATGACAAGTAATAGATTAGATCAATTTGTAATAATGATCAGACGATCTAATTCCTTTAAATATACATTTGCCCTTGTTATTAGGAACTTGACATTTATTGCTATCAAAATCAACCATTAAGTTTTGGTCATAAATTTGACTAATACTCAAAAGATTAGCTTTTAGATCTTCAACATGCAAAACATTTTCAAGTCCAGGAGAATCTCCAACATTTGAAGTTCCTTATCTAAGAACATGATTTTTAATACCATCTACAAAAGTTACATGTTCTCGACTACATTTTTCATAATTAATTAATGCACTACGATCAACAATCCTGTTTCTGAACTAGTGTTTCCAAATGTCAAAATCTGGTCAAGTTGCTCCATTCTAGAATTCATCATTTTCAAAGATTTTTTAGTACTTTCTAGATTTATCGAAACTACCTTTAGTGTTTTTTTTTTGTTTAAAAGCTGATTGCCTCATTTTCGAACCTTAACTTTTCATTTAAAAAAATTATGATAATTAAGCTTGTATTTCTTACATTTTTCATTCATATTTATCCACTTTGAATGCATGTGATTGTATATTTCACTCATAGTTCTAAAATGGAATTAACATCATGACTACTTTCGGCTTCAGAATTAGATTCTTAATCAATTGACTTCACACTTGAAGTTCTAACATTATCATGGGGAAGAATGTGTAATTCACGAGAACTACAAATATCACATGATTTTGATATTTCATCATCAGAATCTTCAAGTTTTAACTTCTTATCATGAACAACAAGTTTGCCAACAGTATCCTCATCATCACTGCTAGAGTCATCATTATCACTCCATGTTGTTTGTATTGCTTTCTTCTTTTTCAATATGTAATTAGGGCTTTCAGTTTGAATATGACTGAAACCATCGTTAGCCCTGGACTGAATACTTCGATCTATATTAGTTTCAAACAAATTAGAATTGGAAGAAAATTTACTATTTTCTGCAGGTTGTGGCTTTGATGACAATTTCTTCTTCTTCTTGTTTTTAGAATTTCCTTGAGTTAAATTTTGTAGTGATCATAACCAGAGATTTCTACACGTCTGTAACTTCATTATCAATATCATCAACATCAATCTTTGAATTTGGTATCTCAACTGAAAAACAATACTTTTTCTTTATTCTTCTTTAAATGATTCATCTCAAAAGTCTGAAGTTTGCTAATCACTTGAATTTTGGTCATGGTGCTAATATCATAATAATTTTCAATAGTTGCAATTTTAATAAGAAATCTATCTAGCAAAGATCTCAAAGTTTTTCTAACCAATTCTTCTTCGGAAATTCTTTTACCAAGAGAATATGAACTATTAGCAATTTTAAGAAGTTTAGCATTAAAGTCAGCATTTTCTTTATGTTCATATATCTTAAGATTCTCTAATAAAATTGCAAGTTTTTGAAGTTTAGAATATTTTACCGAATTGTCTCCTTCATAAGTATCTCGAAGAGTGTCCTAAGTTTCTTAGTAGTTGTACATATGGAGATTAATTCATGCTAATAATAGCGTTGATCGCTTTGGAGTTAAAGCAAAATTCTAGAATTTCATCATTGGAATATTCATTCACAAGCCTAGGAATTATGTTTCCATCCCAATCAGACATGGTGGATAAAATATAGCTTTTTCTAACACATTTCACGGCTTTTATGTCAATGGATTCAATAAAAGTAGTCATCCTTTGCTTTTAATACGAATAATTGGTGCTATCAAGTATTGCTGGATAAGCGGTAGATCGTAGATCCTTCTTCTCTCTGTAAATCAATGTGTATAAAAATAGATCATGAACCCAAAATCTCGCCAAACAAATTGTTAGTGACATTGCTTTGATACCATTTGTAAATAATTTAGATTTATTTTCAACAAATGTAAGCAAAATAAAACAATAGATAAATTAATTTCTCTAATTAATTAATCCTAAAATTACTATTCATAGTTCACCACTATTGTTCATCGTATCACACTTTACAAGTTACTGTTCATTCATCATAAATATACTAAAAACAATAAATTGCAAAAAGTAAAGCACACCAATGATTTTTACGTGGTTTGGATCTGTAACTTACGTCTATGTGGCCACACCTAGATAATAAGCAATTCATTAAGATTACAACCTATTGGATTCTTACATAATTTCAGACACCCTCTTATTCTTACTGTCACCTTATTGTATCCAACTTAGTCGACTTTGTTTAGCGAACACCCCTCACTTTCAATTGTGTTTACTGCTTTATTTGAGATCCTTTCAACACAATAAAAAACCGCTTCATCCTTAAGAGACCAAAGTAAATATAAAGAATATCTAATGAAAGACTTGAATATGATGAAGACTAGAGGAAAAAGACTAAAATATCATATGCAGCCATATAGGTTTCTTATAATTCTCTGCATTTGTTGTTTCTTTGATATAAAATATGATATATCTTCTTCACTACTTTAATATATGAAATATTTCTCTTTATATAAAAGTAATATTTCACCCAAACCGTAATAGAAGAATATTAAGATATATTTCTTTAAGAATCCTATATTCCATAATACTATGATAGACTTCTTTAAGAGTCCAATATTTCATGAATACATGATATATTTATCAATGCGGTAGTTATCTTTACTTTGAACTCTTTGATATGGAATCTTATGTACATGCCAATTTACTTCTTTTATACCTCAAAATATTATTCAACATTCCATATAATCTAATCTTAATTCATTCCCAAGACTAGATAAATCTCCAACAAAAGAAAACAAATCCCTAATAAAAGAAACGCATAAATTACAATATCATTAACGTAATGATGCCAATAACAAAATCCCTAACATATTTATTCATCCACTTATTTGAGGTGCTTGAGCAATTCCTAAAACTGTGTTTGAAGCTTCTAAAGAGATTCGTACCCTAAAAGATTTTAAGTATGGTTGTGTTGGTTATTTGACATTCCTGGACAATAAGGATTCTTTAGCTGATAAGTAAGTTTTATTGTACTTACAAGCGCACGAATCTATTGTAGTGTAGATTAACGGTGACAGATGTCGATCTTACGAGAAAGTAGATTTAATTTTATGTAGGGTTTATTTTTCAAGTTTATATGTGAATTGGCTAGATATGATTTTTGAATAGTAATAATATTTAAAATAAAAAATGGTAGGAATAAATTAAGGATAAAAATAATTCAAATAAAAAATTTGGTTTTCTGGATTCAAACTCAACATTTCATCATGTGCTTACTATTCTTTTTTAATTCAAATTAATTTATGAGGGGGTATTTCCACTTCCCACAAGCTTTACTCTAATAAATATGGTATTAAGTGCTTTGTGTGCCAAAGCATAATGATCTTCTACGAACTGTGGTGTCAAGTACACGTTGTGTCAGACGATAATAATCATTCTGTCAACAACGTCGTAAGGTTGTCTGCTAAATAAATTAGATAAGCTCTCTACCAACATTGAGTTAAGATGACCCGTAAATATTAGAAGATCATTACTAGAGAGTAATGATCTCCTGCTAAGTGTGATGTCAAGTACACGTTGTGGTAGACGATAATAATACTTTTGTCAACAATATGGCAAGATCATCCATTAAATAACTTAGATAAACTCCGCCAACACTGAGTAAAGATGACCCAAAAATACTAAAGGGGATTCTTTTTCTGATAAATATGGTGTCAAATGCTTATTATGCTAGACAATAATGATATTTTATTAAGGAGTCGGTATATCATCCAAAATCTAGACAAAATACACTATTTATCAATAACGAGTAAAAAAAGCCACATAAATAAAAGAGGAAAAGAAAATAAAATTACCAAGTTAAACCTATGGATCATATTGAGACTTTACCTTTAACCTAAACTTAAAATTAAATTAGCCATTCATAATTGAACTAGGGGTAAAATGATAATTTTATATTAAATTTCTTAGAAATACAAGATAAAGTGAGAGTTACAGAACATGGAATTCAAATTTGCATTCAAACGATATGTGTTAGCAACATGTATTAAAAGGGTATATATTGTACTTACTTTTTTAACCAATGTTTGGTAAAACTATTTAACTTATATGTACTGTATAAAAAAGTAAAATTCATATAGATTTGGGTGTGTAATAAAGGCCCGCACCAACCCCTAGGTTTTTATTAGCTTGGTCAATAAAATTAAGACTAAAAAAAAAGGAAAAGAACCCACAACCCCTATCATCTTCTTCTTTGCTTCAAAAAACAAAATCATAAACAAATTTTTTACAAAATCCTTTTGTTATAGGTAATTTCAGCACTTAACTTTTGTAAATCTTTATTAAGCATTCAAATATTAACTTGATCCACATTAATTTAAGAGGAAATTTGGTCTTGCTCCCAAATTCCTATCAAAGATTTCAGAAGTTTTATGGGTTCTCATTTATTTGCTAGGTATGGTTTTCTCAAATTTTGCTCAGATACAGAATAAATATCATGTATTAGTCATTCTGAAAAAAGTGTAATGGTTGAAATTTGTTTGTTGATTTCGTTATGTTATGGTCTTAATTTGACCAATTAAAAAAATAAAAAAGAAAAAATCCATGCGGCCTATATTTTGTTTATTGATTTGGTTTTTGTTATGGTCATAACTTGACCAATTAAAAAATAAAAAAGCCATGCAGCTTATATCTAGGCTTATATTGAGTGATGATTATCATAAGCACATATATATTATTTGCTATATCACTAGGGAACAATTAAGATAAAGATTCCTATCACTTTAATATTCGAGATTAAAGATGGTTAAGGCAAAAGAGGTTTTGGGTAGGGGTGAGCAAAACCGGGTTTGAGTAAACCCGATCGGGTTTCGGGCTGTTCGGGTTAGACAAAAATCAATCCGAATGAAACTCAAATTATTGACCCGACCCGATCCGAATCTAATTCGGATAGGATCGGGTCGGGTTAATAATTCGGCTTAAATTCGGGTAGGATCTGGTTTAGATTTAAAACGGATCGAATTGAGTTCGGGTCATTTCGAGTCAGTTCGGGTCGGTTGAAATCAGGTCAAATCGGGTCAAATTCGGTTAATGCAATTTTAAGCTCTTTTGTTTCCCTATTTTTGCAGTTTTTAAGGTGCTTTTAAGACATTTTCCTTAATTGTAGTCATTTTTACTAGGGGTGGGCAAAATACCCGATCCGAACACGAAATAACCTAACCTAAACACACCACACGGGCACACTCACAGTCACGATTTCACAACACAAACAGATTAACAAATCACAAAATACAAATTACAAACAAATCACAACAAACCCTCTGCAAGTCTGCAACCCTCACGGCCTTACACACACAACCCACAGCCATAAGACTCACACACACAACCCTCTCTAGTCCCGGATCTGTTGTTGCCTCTCTCCGTCGCACGGCTGGCGTCCACCAATCGCGATCTACTGCTGCACGTGTGCCCATCTGCTGTCGAAAACCCGTCCGCAATCTACTGCCGTGGCCACCGATTTGCTGCTCCAAGGCTCAAGCTCTAAACCGACCCGAGTTTTTGGCTTTGCCGATTTGCCCTTTGTGACTTTATCACCCGAACAAGACTTTGAAGCTTTCAAAATTGATTACATCCGATTAGGCGAGCAAAACTTTTAGCAGAGTTTCCCCTTAACGTGATCTATAACTGTCAAAAAGAGACTTCGTCTCTATATGAGTTTATATCACATTGTGTTCAGGAAGAGAATAGGCTGAAAAAAGATAAGATATAACGTGCTCACCTAACCTATACCTTTAAGGGCAAAACGAGGAAGAAAGATAAGGAAGTTGCGGATACAGCCCCTCAAAAGAAACAACAACAAAAACTAGATGGTTTGGAAGGTACTAGTTGTTTCTTCTGGAGAGATGAAGGGCATAAAAAGAAGCATTGCACCAATTATCAAGCATGGCATGCTAAGAAAAGTATTCTTTTTATTTTGATTTTTTCTGAGGTTAATTTAATTTTGGTATCTAGATATTCACAGTCAATAGACTCTGGTGCAATTGCTCACATTAGTGTGTCTATGCAGGGTTGCTTGAGTTGTCGAAAACCTAGTGATCGTGAAAGATATATCTATGTGGACGATGAGAAGACAATTGAAGTTGAAATAATTGAAAAGTTCATATTATTGTTAAAAACTGGATTTTATCTAGATCTTGATAAAACATTTATTGTTCCGTCCTTTTGATGGAATTTGATTTATATTTCTACTTTAGACAAATATGGTTTTTCTTGTTCATTTAGGAATGAAAAATTTAATTTATTTCATGATTCAAAATTGGCTATTTCTGATTCTTTATCAAGCTATGACAATCTTTATTTGATTGATACTATTGCTTCAATTTATAAATCCCTGGAATTAAGTATAAAAGGCATATAAATAAAATTAACCAATGAGAATTCAGTTGCTTTATGGCACATGAGATTGGCTTTTATCTCTAAACAGAGAATAGAAAGACTTGTGTCAGACGAAATGCTTGACCCTTAGATTTGATAGTTTTTTATATTTGCATTAACTGTATCAAGGGGAAATAAATCAATAAAAAGAGATTTGAAGCCAACAGGACTTTGGACGTCATAGAATTTATACACACACACACACACACATATATATATATATATATATATTTGTGAGAACCCTCTATACAAGAAGTTGTTATATAAGAACAAAGTCTGCCACCTCAAAAACCTATGCCATTAAAGAGATCCATTAGAGAAATGAGAAGTGCAGTGCCAGACAACTATATCATATTTCTCAAAAAACATGAGGTAGACATTGGAGTGGTAGAAGATGATCTAATTAATTTTTGTCAAGCTACGAAAAGCTTTAACTCTTAAAAGTTGATTGATGCCATGAATGAAGAGATTAAGTATGTAAAGGACAATGATGTCTGGAATCTTATCCCATTGCTAAAAGATAAAAAATCTATTAGTTGCAAATAAATATTTAAAATCAAGAGGGATTCAAAAGGTAATGTAGTGAGGTACAAGGCTCGTCTATTTACAAAAGACTTTACACAGAAAGAAAACATTGACTATAAAAAGACTTTTTCTCTAATTTTTTTAAAAAAAACTCTTTCAAAATTGTAATGGCACTAGTGGCATATTTCAATCTTAAGTTACATCAGATGGACATGAATATGACATTTCTCAATAGTGGTATTGATGAGTCGATCCGTATAGTATAGTTAGAAAATTTTGTGTCAGGAGACTAAAAAAATATGGTTTGCAAACTTAAGGAATACATATATAGGCTTAAATAAACATGTCAACAATGGTATTTCATCAAAAGATCATCTCATTTGGTCAATGATTACGTATAGCACAAGTTCAGTAGGAACAAGTGGATTTTTCTGGTTTTATATGTTGATGACATTTTGCTTACCAGCAACAATATAAGCTTATTGCACAACATCAAGAGATTTCTAGATAAGAATTTTAAAATGAAATGTCTAGTGACGCCTCTTTTATATTAGACATATAGATACATCGAGATCGCCCCTTAGGTATTCTTAGATTATTACAAAAGCGCTATATTGAAACAGTTCTAAAGAGATATGGCATGCATGATTATAAACTAGGTGATACCAATGTGGCTACGAAAGACGTGTTTAGTCTCAACCAGTGCCCTAAGAATGATTTTGAAAAGAAGGAAATGTAGAAAATTCCTTATGTGTTAGTAGTAGAAAGTCTGATGTATACTTAGGTTTATACACAAGCAGATATTGCATACGTTACTAGAATGTTGGGCAAGTATTTAAGTAATCTAGGACTAGACCATTCGAAAGAAACCAGATAATATTGCGGTACTTCTAGAGAACTCACATATCAAAGATCATATCAGCATGAGATCATTGGGTATATAGATTCTGACTTCGTTGGATGCTAAGATAATATGAAATCTATTTCGGGTTAAATCTATCTACTAATTTGGATCATTGTTTCTTTGGAATAGTAATCTTGAGCAGTCTCTTATAGTCTCTTCTACGATGGCAACATAGGTCATAGCATGTTATGAGACATTCAATCATAGAATATGGCTATAAAATTTTGTCACAGGGTTGCGTATAATAAATGGTGTTGATAGACAACTCAAGTTATTTTGTGACAACAAGTCCGTAGTGCTATATTATTAATGATAACAGGAACTCAATGAAGTTAAAATATATAGACATCAAATTCCTAATTGTCAAAGAAAAAGTCCAAAGTGGACAATTGTCTATAGAGCACATCAATGCAAACTCCATGATTGTGGATCTACTTACTCAGGGATTGCCACATAAGATGTTTCATGAGCATACTACTCGTGTAAGTATTGTGTCATTAAAGGATATCTAGTTTTAGTGGGAGTTTGTGATTTTAGATACTCTTATAAATATAGACATTTCTAAGTTATTTCAGTTTATGGATATTTAAGGTTATTTTCTGCATAAATAAAGTTTTGGTTTACTCATACTTTAATTTTAATATGATTTGATCTCACTAAGGTTTAAAGTAGACTGATTGTAAATAGGCATGTTAAGATCACATTGCATGAAATTTTCATGCTATACATCCACATCATGATCCATGTCATTTAATTGTATTGGCATAGTGACCACTGATGGGTCGAGTTACGATAGTTCTAACAAACGCCACTTTGATCATATGCCGATATGATTGATGGACTGGATTGGTTATAGATACATTTCAGTAATGATAGTAAGGTTGAGCTTATATAGTTATTTTTGCAAAGTATAATTATAAGGTTACACATATAGCCAAAGTAAGAGATTGTTGGATTTTTAATTTAGTATTATTGGATCCTCAATCTAAAATTGGGCTTATATGTGAATAATTATTTATTGCAAATTGTCATATAAGGTTAAAGCCAATTAAAAGTGATTTATTAAGGTTTTCGATAATATGAGAGTTATTGTATATGATAGGGTGTGAGCCTTTAATGTGTAAAGACTTAAGTGTAATTTATATTTCTATGATGGGTTGGAATAAGAATACCAAAAGACAACAGAAAAAGTTGTTTATATAAATGGTCATAGTCCCCAGATCACAATTTTTCTATTCTTTCTCACACTTCATCATTAGAGAGAGAGTACAGAGAAAATTAAACGATTCTCTAGGAAAATGTGTCAATTTAGAAGGTCAATCACACGACTCTAGAGAGCAATTCAGCATTATAAATTTAGATGCGCTTTCGCATAATTTGTTATTAATTCTTGGTGTTACAACATGAATATTCCTATATTATAGGAGATAGTTTTTTATTAGTGTTAAAAATTGTATGTTTATTAAGGGGTAGAAATGTTATTTTGTAATATTAATGTAATTTATATTTGTAATTGTATAACATATTGTGAATTTCTAATTATTTTTCTAAATTTTTGATTTTGTGTATTTTTGTGTGTTTATAAGGTAAAAATAATAATTTCATGCAATTTGAGGCTTCAAACAAATGTACAGATGTCAAATTTGGATTCAGGAAGCCCGAGAAATTATGTTATTGTCGAGGAGGATTCGAGACTATTGTTGTAAATTTTTAAGTTTTTACTACGGTAAATATGGTAATTGTGAAATTATAAATTCTTATCATTTTATGTATGGTCATTGTTAGTGGAATGTGTTGGATGTGTTTGAGTGGATTAAGTTAGGTTTATATTTTATTAGTAGGACAAATGTAAGGTTAAGATATAATTAGATTTATTTCTTTGTGTGGTGTAGATTTATCATGTATTAGTATAAATAAAGAAGGGGGGGAGGGGGGGGGGGGGGGAGGACACACCTCTGCACACTTTCTCTTCTTTTCTGTTCCCCCAAATTCTTCTTCTCATCTCTCTTTGTAATATATTTTCAATCAATAAAATTATTTTTATTTCAATTTTCAAATTCCATTTTTTTTAATTATGTGTTTTTCAATTTTAATAATTTTCTTTATTTAAAAAATGTTTAGCTAAATATTCGTTGTTAAGGGAAGGTGAAACTCTTAGTAAAAATATGGTTTAATTAAATTTTATTTTTAATTTTATAAATTAAATTGTTTTCTATTTAATTTTATCCATATTTTATATTTTAAAATTTTGATTTATTGTAGACAAATATGGGAGTTTGGCACAACGAATTCTTAATATCTTAGTATAAAGTATGGTAAAATGGTATTTTGATTTATTGTAGACAAATTAAGTTTTGGCACATTAAGTTCTTAATCCATAATAAAATAAATGGAAAAATAATTTTAATTTATACAATTAATCTTTTGGGAAATTAAATAAAAAAATTTGTTAAATTGTATTTATTACTAGGAGTGAATTCATAACTCTAACTAATTAAATTTCATAGTTTTTCTTAAATTAAATTACATATTTTTAAATTTTATTTTTATTTTTTTGATAAACTTAAATAAATAAATTAAATCCTTTCTTTGAGGATCAACCTCAAACTCACCGAGTTATAATATAATAAGACACTCTTATACTTACGAGTTAGAAATCACTTTTAAATCGTGTCAAGTTTTCACTAAAAAATTTATAGTTCTAACAACATATTCTTAAAATGATGTATGATAGTTTTATTATTAATGCATGCTTTAGATAACATGTACTTGGTAGTGGCGGCAATTTAATGACAGAAGCAATAGATTGATGTCTAGTAAGATTATATAATATGCCATGTTTACTTTTGTTACTTGTTGGTTTTATATGATGATGAAATTAGAATACTTAAGTCTAAAGTATACCTATCTTTGTTTAATTTTTAAGTACCATGAAAAGAATGACTTATGCTCGTGAGTTATCACAATAATACATTCTGTAAAATCAAAATAACAAACAAACTTTAAAGAATTGGTCTTTTAAACATGGGGCAAGTTGAAATTCTTCAAAATCAGTTAGAGTATATTTGTAGTTTCAAAACCCATGTGTGACACTTATATAAAATTTAAAGAGAATAAAGCCTTATTTAAGATCACCTTTTGAAATTATCCAAACGCAATTGAAGATTGTGCCCCACTTAGTCCTATATTAGGTATGTTCGTGCCTATAACTCCAATTATTTTTTCAATTTAAAGATTATTATTGGTTATATTTATGAGCTATTATTTATTACTTTGTGACTGTATTACTATAAAAAGAGACCTTTGCTTTTTTATTTTTACATACTTGAAATTGAAGAAAAGTTATCTAGAGACTGTTTTTGTATCTATTATTTGTTCTCTCTTTTTCTTTAACAAAAATTACTTACTTATTTATTTTTTGAAGTAAACAATAAAGAGTGGGACAATCGACACCCCTCTAAATACCTCTTAAAACTCCTTTAATTATTTTATAATTTTAAAATTTATTAAAATTACATATTAGGACAATTTCTAATTAAACCCCCACTCAAAAGTCAAATAATTTTTTTATTTTAGAAATTAAAAAGGTTATTTTTCTCTAATTTTTGACTGAAAAATTTACCACCAATGGCTACAATGAAGAAAATGAAGACTCATTATTATTATTTTTAAATGGAAGAGATTCGATTATTGAAATGGGGTTTAATGATAAAAATTAGAGAATGAGGTTTAAATAATAAGTTTTTTTAAGGACATTTTTTTCATTGACGGAGGTATTAAAAGAATTTTATAATTTTTTAAAATATTTTAATGAAATTAATTAAGAAAATATGTGTTAAAAAATATTTAAAGGGGTGCCAATAGTCCCACTCAACAACAAAATATTTGTTTAGAGAAATTATTTCAAATACATGTCCAGAAAAAATAATGAATTTGGGTTTAGAATAATTTTGAGTTGGGTTGGGTCGGTGGGCCCAAAAATCCCAACTCAAACCATAATTATGTAAAGATATATTCTAAAAGAAGGTATTGTTGCCTATTATTTAAATTATTGTATTCAGAATACAATATTTATTTTCTATGTTGTGATGCTTTGTGCTCTAGCAGCTCCAATTATTTTACATATAATTATGTATGATTTGATTCCTTTTTATAATTGTGCAACTATTAATTAGTTAATACATTTATTTTTTTAGATAAATAAATTCTTAACTCTCAAACCGCAACCCTACCGACTATTATTGGGTTCATGGGTTGGGTACGAACACCTGTACTTGTCAATGACCTTTGACCTAATATAACTTAAATTAGAATTTAGACAATAGCATTGTCACATTTGACTTAAACCAAAATCAAAATTAACTTTAATTATATAATTAGTGAAATGATTCATCCGAATTTATGGTGATATCTGGATTTTAATGCATTTTATACTTAAAAATTACCACACCTTAATTTTAAATAAAATTTTCATGTAATTTAATTAGAAGAACTACCTCCTCATAACTCAGGTCTTAATTCATGTTTTATCAACGTGCGTATGTTAAAAAAAAAAAGAATAAATAAATAAATTACTAGCAGTGGAAAGTTGGTACTTGGTACCTATGTATCAAAGGAAACAAGTAATTAAGTTGAATATCTCAACCAAGGACCCTACACCGAACTGTATGTGGCAACTTCTCCCACCCCATTTTTTTTACTTTTATATATACATATATAATATAATATAATTTTTAATTAAATATTTTTTAAATAAAAATGAAAAATGAAAAATGAAAAATGAAAAAGAAAAAAAAAATCATATAACGAGGTGATAACTGCTAAGCCCCGAAGAAGAATGCAAGAAACATTACCAAGTTGCAAGAAAGAAGCTAGAGAGCTTTCCGGGCAAGTAACGAAATTTCATCCTTCCATCCAAACTAACTTCCCTTCATCTGCCTTTCTCGCCGCCGCCTTCCTTCATTTCTTTTGTCTTTCTTTATTAATTTTTTTAATTTTTTTCCTTCTGACGGACAACATTTTAAAAAATTTAAAATAATTAAAATCATAATCTCTCTTTCACTTGCTCCTCCTCTGCCCGCGAGATTTTTCATTTTCTAGGTTTCTTGTTTTTGCAAATGAAGAAAAGTTCAAATTCGACGTCGTTTTCTTTGTAGCAATACATTTCGTTGGTTGATTTCTTCGACTTTTGCGTTAGGAGACATAAGTAGGTTGATTGATTGATTGCTTGATTGATGGCTCTTTGCAAGCGCGTGGTTAAATTGGTGGCGGATTCAGGTGTTCGCGTTACTAAATCTCAAGGTTTTAATTTGAATTACTCGAATACCATCGGTTATCGCCAGATTTCGCAGGTTGTTAAATCTAATGGAAAGCGCGCCTTTCTTGTCGATACATTGCAACTGGTACTTTACTTTCTTCAATCTCATTTCCATTTTTTACTTTTATTTATAATTTTTTTTTTGCAATTTTAAGTTTTAATGTGTGGAAAAAAATGAAAATGCTGAATTTTTAAGAGACGGACATTTTGGTTTTTTGTTTCATTTTCCTTTATTTTCTCGTCGTCCAAACAGGATTAGGTCATATTTTGACTTGTGTTAGAATATTAGGAAGTATTTTGACATTTGTTTAACTTTTATATATAAAGGTGAGGGGCTTAGAAGCGCAAGGCGTGCCATCGAAACAAGCGGAGGCAATAACAGCTGCAATTACTGAAGTTCTAAACGACAGTTTGGAAAATGTAGCTCATACCTTCGTTTCTAAGGGTGAAATGCAGAAAGTAAGCTTGTGTTTGCTTTGCACACCAGCCGTTTGTTTTTTTTTACAATGAATTGTAGTTGGTGAAAACCTATGTTTGTTATGAAGATATGTGAAGTTTTGTGTTGTCTGTGACGGTTTATTTTTTTTGGTGGTATGTAGACTGAGATGATTCAAGAAGCAAATCTGTCAAAGTTTAAATCTGAAGTGCAAAGTTCTCAGGTAATATTTGGTTATATCTAACATTAATATTATTTTAAATTTAAGTTGGGCAGCTGGTAGTTCTTGTTTATATGATGGCATTTGAAGTTCAGTTTGTTAGTTGGCATTCAGCAGTCTTTGTTTTTAATTACACAAATTGCATTGACAATGAAATGATTCAATGAACGAGGATGTGTGGTAATAGTCACTTTAATCAAACATAGATGAAACAATCTCAAAACTATTAGCCTAGAAGCCTTTTGTTTTGGTCATTTCAGTAGGTATTCATTGTTTAATCACTTCTTGAATTTGAAAAAACATTGCTGAGCTTATAGAAGAATTATTTTTGCGTGTTGAAATCTTCGCATGTTGTTTCTATTAAGCCATTTCATGCCATGGTGAATGGATGAGTGCGTATTTTGTCAAAGAAGCAGTCATTCTAGCCTAAAATTTTTACATATTGTGAAACAGTGAAGGTGAAGAAGTGGTAGCACTCTTGCATCAAATATCGTGAAATAGTGAAGGCATAGAAGTCTGGAAGCAATCTTCCATCAAATTTTCTAATGTACATATAGTTAAGATTTGCTCTTTTACTAAAGTTCACCCTCCTATTAAAGGTCTTATGTTAATATAGAAGGCTACCTAGCACTTAGAATAGTCTTTAGTCAATCTGAGTTGTTTTGCCCTCTTTTGTATGACATCCTTGATGGAGAACTACTTAGGAGTTTGTTGGTAAGAGAAATAGGGTGTTTTGGAGGTGTTGCACGTTAGCTACTTTTGGTGTATTTGTTTTTGTAATAAGTAATGTCGTCTCAGTGGTTCCAGCTTACCATCCTTGAGGTGAGAGATAGTAGTTTTCCTCTTAATGAGACTTCTGTTGTCCAATGAGTTTTTATCATTTTAGTGTTAACTTTGAAATTGACGTGAAATGAGAATATTGTGTTTGCACATTCAGTGCTGTTGTTGATGAATTGATTCTATCCAGTGGGTTAAGCTTTTCTCAGAACTGTTTTGCTGTTAGGAAAGTGTAGAATTCGAGAATTGATTTTACAGATTGTGGCACTGGCAGTACCTGTACTTCTCTCCTTCAAGTTGTGTTTTGCTTAGAAGCTAAGCTTCAGAGTCTGTTGATTGAATCTTGATAACCTATGGAGACTTGGGGTGGTTCTGGCCACAGAAATTTCGATGAGGCTTATTTTCAGGCAGCATTGGGATCTGATGTAGTTTTCCACCCCCTACTCTTGAAGAGCTGCTAAATTGATTCCATCATGACTTGTAAAAATCTGAAATGAGGGGTTTCAGGGGGTTGCGGTGTGGTGGGGAAGAACAAGAAGTCAAATGAAACTTTGAATAACATAAAATAATTTTGGACGAAGTAAAAAGGCTGGCAGAATTCATTTGTATGGTATGTTTTACGTCTTTAAGATATTTACCTATTCAGAATGCTTACAAGGATCAGATTAAGCTAAATGTAGGGCCATTAGTAATGTTACAATGACTTGTGGCCAAAAGAGCGGAGTGGTGGAGATGCATGATTAATTTCATCAGGGAATATAATCATTGAAGAAGAAGAATTTCTACAACTAAATTGGATATATGTGAATGACACTGTTTTTTCCTCGGAGAAAGTTATACCCCACATGGATTTATTGGCTAAGATTTTTAATGAGGCAGTTCTCAAGCATGTCTAATGCCATTTTATGATTTATTGATTGATATTTCTTTTCCTTGAGTTTCTGTCCACTAGATTTCTCCTTACCAAAGATCAAATACAGTCATCTTAAAGTGGTAGATAATGGATGTCTAAGGCAGAGTATTGTGAATTATGGAAATCCACCATCATTTAGTTTCCAAGATGGCTTGAGGAAATGAGTTTGATATCTCCACAACCCCACTTTTTTAGCACATCTTATTATGATGTTACTCATGAACATGCATTTTGCTTATTTGTTTTAACATTTGTCAAAATCAAATAATTGGGGAGGTGGGCTTCCTTGTTGGAGATGGAAACTTTCTCTTTCCTTTAGCTACACTTTGCTATATTTTAATATCTTCTTTTGCCGTTTGTTTCAATATTTAGATAATATGGTTTGAGGGTTTACCCCATGGTTGACGAAAGGTTTCATTGTTGATGTAAACAAATTTTATGCGAGGATACCTGCACAGAAACAATTTTGCAGGAACAGTTTAATTATGGTATACTAAATTGAATGTTTGAGTAGACCAATGCATCGAACAAGGGAAGGGGGGAGAAAGGGAGTGGACCAGTTTTGCACATGAATTTCCATTCAGAATCTGCATTGATGGAAGAAACTAGATTGCATGGAGAAGACTAAAAGGGTGCAATGAAGGGATAGTGGATATGTGTTATAATTACTACTATAGGTGCTCATGTTTTCTTGTGGATATGTGTTATAATTACTACTATAGGTGCTCATGTTTTCTTGTAGTGTGTTTGGAACCAAATATTCCATCCAACATATACACAAACACCTATAATCTCACAGGACTCTTCTCCTACTGAAATTTGATCGTGTTGAGAGTTTCAGGAGACAAGATGTCTACATGGTGTTTGGTTAGCACTCATAGAAACATTCATAGAAAATGCACCCTGCTTTAAATTATGTACACCATTTTGAGAGTGATATATTTACTTTATGATATTTCTGCATTCTCACAAGCTTGACATCTATTTTATTTTCCTTGGTGCTTCTGCAAGTAAAAAGCATACAATCTATACAGTATATATGATTAAAATAATATTATCATACACTTGTATAACTGCATTCTCATGTCTAGATTTCTATGGATTGTTGCATTTGACATCCTATGTCCATGTCAAAGTACAGTGCTTGTGTTCATAATCAATCAAGACTGTTGTATTGGTTTTAGATGTTAACTGTCGTACTGCTTTTGAATGTTGGTCTATCTTGTATAGTCTGGTTGTATTCATAACAAATTATGAAGAACATACAAAATGCATTTTGGACTGTATCCAATTTTACTGGGGTAGATTATTAACTTTAATTTATTTTCTGTCATTCTCTACTGAAATATTCTCTTTGGAGGCAGCTCAGGCCACAGTGTGTAAAATTCTTGATAGAAGATTCTAGATTTTTGAGAATGATACTCTGATAGGATAGTAGTTGATTGCACTGCAAGTGTCTCTGGTCATTGTTGATTCTTTGTGAGCAAGCCTTTGTATAATTTGGTTGCAGGAGCATCATTTTTCTATGTTGCAACGTGAAACTGAGAAGCTTCGAAGCGACATAGAGAAAATGCGCAGTGAACTGAGGTTCGTCTTGTAAACAGCTGGCTTTTGACAATTGCATATGTACTTTTTCTTAGCGTTTTCAGTTCCCGACTAATTTATTTTGAAACAGGTATGAGATTGACAAGGTCACCGCAGGGCAGCGTTTGGACTTAAATCTTGAAAGAGGGTAAGCAATCAGTTAAATTTAGCTCTCTCTTCTCCATACTAATACTTGTCATCTTTCAAATAAGTAAGATATTCTTCCTTTTCTTCCGCTTCATTTTTTAGTTTTGACCCATAATTGAGTGCAGGCGTATACGTGATGAGTTAGCAAACCAGAATGCAGAAACCACCAACCTCACTAATAAACTAGACAGAGTGAGTTTTGTCATTTTGCATGAGAGATGTTTTGTTTGCCTTTTTTTTTATTTGGGCTTCATGTTGTGTTTTTTATGGCATTAAACTTGGGTATTTTACATTTTCTACAGGAAATTCATGCACTAAGAGCTCACATGGAGGCAGCCAAATATGATGTAATCAAATACTGCATAGGTACCCTCGTTTCCATATCTGCCGTTGGGCTCGCTATAGTCCGCATCTTGATGTAGCGTTATCTACACTAAGGCATTTATGTGACAATTGCTCAGAATTACTAATTATCATTCTTTTCTGGCCACATGTTGCGTTTAAAAAATGGATATTAGAGTCATTATGGATTTGTGATAAAGGATATTTCTCTCTGAGAGTAGGCAATTGGTCAGAACAGTAATCAGGTGTTAGCATGTTGGATGAGCTTAATTTGTTTTAGATGGCTCTTTCATTTGATATAATCAAGCCTGTGTGTGGCTACTACATCCCTTCGTCTACAGATTTATATAACGTAGCAAAAGGGGGCAGAAAAAGTTCTTTATCACAGTATTGAAACTAAATGTATGTAGCACTCAGTATTTTGGAGGTGGTGCATGATAATTTCCACTGTTGCAAGAATCTTATATGATTTTCCAAAAAAAAGAAAAAATGCTTGGCATCTTATTTATTTCGTTAAAATATCGTCGGGGTATGGAACCCCAACTCAACCCTTTAGTTGTGGCGTGGCTTTTTCCTGCTGACGAACACTATTTTCTTTGATAGATGGATAATTATTTTCATTGAAGTTTTGGAATGGACCGTTTGTTCTCTTTCTGTGTGTATTATTTTATGATTCTAGTGTCACTGATTTGATGAAAGCGTCAGCCGAGAAAATGATAAATCACTTTAGCACTAGTGGCTTAATCTCCTTACTCCTAATCTCAACCACTTCATTTTGATTAGAAAATAATTTAGAAATTATTATCTTTTCACCTGCAAACATGGGTCAAAATCGATATTAAAATCCTTGAACTTGCATCCTTTTTCGTCACACAAGAATAGGAGTTGTAATATTAAGCTGGTAACTCGAATTCGAATGGTAATGAAGATAAGAACTAAAAAATTGATTTCAGTTTTGCCTTCTTTGTCTTATTTATATTTAAGGTGTGGGTATTTTCTTTTTCTATATTGGCATGTTATTATATTATATAATTTTATAGTTAATTGAATTTTAATTTTATTAAATCACACAGTTTAGTAATGTATGGAATATTTAAAAAGTGTACTTATATGAGGAAAAAAGAAGTACTTGCATGGAAGAATAACTATATGTACAGAGAGAGAGAGACACTTGGGCTTATGAATTTGATGGCGAAGCGGGTGGATTGGTTGAGAAGTAAACTTCATTTAAAATAAATAAGTAAATAAAAATTGATTTGCCACAGGAAAATATGATGAAGTTCTTCTCTTGTAATATACGTAAAGATGTAAAAGGTTGAGGACAATCCACATTGACATTGTATTTTAGGATTGATATGCTAGTTGTGACAATGACAAAAGAAATTGACTATTCTTTCTTTTAATAATCTATTTTATATGATTAAATCATTAAATTAATCTGTATATCTCGTCTATGTGTAAATTCTTTATAATTATCTATGATATCCAAATTTATATATATATAAATTTTATCCATGAGATATAAATATTCGTAGATATTTAATTTATATTTCTAATTAAAAAATAAAAATAATAAAAAATTAACAACAACAAATCTCAAATTACAAATTCATACCACGGCAAACAAACATGATGATGGGGTCAACGGCAGAGGAAGAGTGAAGGCGGTCCGCGCTGCTTCCTTCATAAGATAGCAAACAAGCATCACTACATGCATATTCAAATATAATTTTATACTAACATTTTTTAATTGTCTATTTGTTTCCATTGCACATACATTAATATTAAGACTTACACTTTAAAAACTACAAATTTGGATAGTAACCAACTTCAACCATGTTAAAATATCTAATAATTCAATAATATAATAATAAACCAAACCAATAGGGTTTGGCAATGGAATGGGATGGGATGAGATAGAATTTGTCAATCCCAGTTCTGTCTCGTTTATGCAAGTAGAATAAAAAAAAGTTTCATTCTCGTTTTTTTTTATTTTTTTGGGATAAAAATATGTCCCAATTCCACCCCAAATGAAATGGGATCCTACAAGATCTCATCCTAGCAGAAAAAATTGTCATCCCTAAGCATCACCATAGCATGGAGGGGCATAAGGTGCACCGCTGCCATCTTGCGTTTTCTAGA
Source organism: Citrus mangshanensis (assembly GCA_030449895.1). Lineage (NCBI taxonomy): Eukaryota > Viridiplantae > Streptophyta > Magnoliopsida > Sapindales > Rutaceae > Citrus > Citrus mangshanensis. The sequence goes on along the minus strand of JASUUJ010000010.1, from coordinate 694,117 downwards.
AAACTGACTATACTGAAAAAGATGGCGGTGTATTCATATTTGCGGTCGTTTAACGATGGTACTTTATGAGCCTTCCTATTTGAGTGGCGCGTGCGGATGTTCCGTTGGCGTTTTATAGGGAAACAAAAAAAAATATAACAACACTTTGATTGAAAAATTCAAAGCCCAATAGTATTAGTGGTGTCTCGTGAAGTTGCCGGATACCTCCCTGGAATCGAAGCCAAAAGCCGTCGTCGGTGACAAAACTAGAAGTTGCTTGTTATTGATTGGATTGCAATTATAAAATAAAATATTATTTGTATATTAATATTGCTATCAAGGTGCTTTTAGGACTTACATTTTTTTATGAGGGATATTGTTGAAAAGCTAATTTTTTAATTTCATTAATTTAATTTTTGAAATTAGATATTGGAATTCCATTTAATATGATCCATACCAATCCAATATCTAATTGGATATGTACTTTTAAAAATGTTCCTATCCATGTCTAAAAGATTTTGGATGGATATTATTTAGTCTAATTATGGTTGAAAATCTATTGATATTTACATTCATTTCTCTATATTTTTGTGAAAGAGATGTTTACTTTCTAAATTATGCAACTGAGAGGGGAAATTTGAGTCTCAGCATAGAGGCTAGGACTCGAACCTGTGCTCTGAGAAATTATAGAATACATCAGAGGTAATGCAACTAACTAATGCTTGTATGACATGTGTAATTGAATTTAATATAATCATCACTTGCATAGTCTCTTTTGAAAATAAATGCACACATATCATAACATCATTTGCTTATTGTATCGTCGATATGATACTTCCGATATATTCTAGAACTTCTAGGGCTCTTGATACCACAATATCAAAAGCTCAAGGGCATACTATCATGTGGCTAAATAATACTATTTAACTTTAAATTATTACTATTATTATTATTATTATTACCTAAATAGTTTTTTGTCTCATTTAAATTAACATTTTATAACTTATGGACGTTTATACCTAAGAATGACTCTTAAGTGTTAATCTTTATTTTTTATTAACAATTTTAGCAATATAGCAACCGCACTAAACAAAATTTTAAAAAATATATTATAAAGATAACTCTTACACATTTTCATAATAATCAACTCTGATCACAATTTCATATGCAGTGGTCATCATGAATGGCTTAATGTAGCCATACATCATATTCCTTTATCTACAAGTTGCCCAGCAGCTTAGCTACCATAGTCTAGTTGTTAGAGTGTTTGGTAAATGCTAGTAGCAAGGCAGTAACAATTGATTTTCATTTATTTTATTAATTTTAATTTCATTTATATTTCAAAACAAAAGCTTATCTACTAACCTTTATATAATAGTGTTCAACAAATATTTTTTTACATTTCTTGATAACAGTAGCTAGAGGTGGGCAAATCGAGTTTTGGTTTGAGTTATTTGGGTTTCGATTTGGGTTTCAACCCATTCGAGTTGGAGAATTGAACCCAATTGGGTTGAAAACGCCAACCCGAACTAAACCAAATTTAATTTGGTTTGGTTCGATTTGGGTTGGAAATTCGGATCAGATTGGGTTGGTAATTCAGGTTAAAATTTTAGTTCGGGTTACTTTGGGTTAGAATATTCAATTTAAAAATTCAGGTTAGTGCAAGTTAGAACGAGTTGGAACAATTTAATCCAAAATTCTAACAACAACCACTTCAAATCCAAAAATCTCAATTCCAAACATCCTTAACAACAAATTTCAACTACAAATCATCCTCAATAACATTTCAACAAATCCTTTTAAAGTTAACAAAACATAAAGCAAGTAGTCAAGTACAATAAAGCTACAAAAATTACAAATCTAAAAATTAAAATGGCAAATGGCAACTATGATTAAAAATCTCCACATGACAAATACGGCTAATAATCCATCTCCAACACCATCAATACTCAACACAACATCTCCAAATTAGCAACAATTAACCACCACCATAGCAAAATATCGAGCAACAATGGATAGAAAATGAAGCAAATTAGTCCATGCTGCAAAAAAATTAAAAACATTAATTAAAATTTAGTGGAATCACTCAATATGCCTTAACAATTCTCAATATTACTAGAAGCTTGTTTGTATTATGACTACGCCTTAATTGTAAATGATTATTAAGTTTGATCCAAATCGATATATATAGTTTACATACTTACTGTTGGAACGAAAAATCTTCATATTAGAACACTTGGATGGTCTGCTTGTGTCGATTTACAAAGCTCTACATAAAATAAAAAGACTTGAAATAAATAACTCTTAACTTAAAGTAAACAAATTTTAAAAATAAATAAGTAATAATTAATATTTATACCTTCTGTAAGAGCATCCATAAACTCGTTTTCCTCCACCAACGCTTGAAGGTTTGTCGTTGAATCCACAAAAAGTGAAGTTCGCAACCAATTTTGTGTCAGTATCAATGCTTCCATCATATCAGGAGTCATAGAACTCCTATATTAATCTAAAATACAACTTCTTGTGCTAAAGGCGTACTCAGATGCAACTGTAGATACCAGAATGGCAAGCACATCTCTAGTTATTTGCGACAAAATTGGGTATTTCAAACTATTAGCTTTCCACCATAGTAAAATATCAAATAAAGCAACCAATGCATTAGGCGCTTGATATTCAACCGACTCCATCAAGTAAAGATCTAGCTCATTTGACAATTCTACGTGATCTCTAGTGACAGCAACCATCTCGGTGTATTTGGAGAAAGGGTCCTCAAATACCTCATCGTCTTCATCCATAAAAGTCAGCCCATTATTAGCACTAACACCCGCACTCGCACTTGGAAATGCACTCGCACTTTCACTTGGAAATGCACTTGCACTTGCACTTGCACTAGCACTTGGTTTTAAGTGTTGACCACTATATACTTCAAAAAGCTTGTTTAACACATCCTTCACCACGTTTTTCATTTCATCACATTTTGTATTATCTTTACCATATAAAGTCTCAAAGTAAAGTGTTGCAAAATTCATTTTTCCCCGTGGATCTAATATAGAAGCAACAATCAACAACTTGTTTATCTTCAAAGGCCCCTCCCAATACTCCTCAAATTTCTCCATCATGCTACTTTCTATCATACTAATGTGTGGGTCAAGGCTGTCCGCCATTGTATTCAGATCCTTTTCAACTTTGCAAATTTCGTTATAGCACGTACTAGATATCACCCTCAGAGAAGAAGAAAATAACAGTGTGGCATCATAAAAAAATCCTCAAAAACCTAACCATTTGACAAGCATTATCTCAATCATAACTTCCTTGTGGTCCTATTTTTTTCTTCCTACCTTCTTCTTCACGAAAATAAGCATCATAAAGTTTACCCTCATTTGCCATCCGATCAAATACCGATCTAAACTTCAATGCCGTCGTTAACATGGTAAATGTGGAATTCCACCTAGTTGGACAATCTAAAACCACACTTCCTCTAGAAGGCTGCCCATTCTTCCCCAAGATCTTTTCTTGCTCTACACAAATTTGAAATGCTTTCAATCTGGTAGTAGATGATCCATATACTTCACAACATTGCGGATACTGATAATACTATCGTCTAGCTTTTTCAAGCCCTCACTAACAATAAAATTCATAATATGTGCGCAATAATGTACATGGATAAATTCACCATTCAACACCAATGCACCACCTCTCCAAGTCTTCAATTTATATGTCAAATAGCTAATGGCAACTTTATTTGCACTTGTATTGTCCACGGTGACTGTGAACACCTTTATACCCCAATCAAGCAAACATTTTTCGAGCTGCTTACCAATCGTCTTCCCCTTATGATCAGAAATTGTGTTAAAACTGATGATCCTCCTGCGTAACTACCAATCTTAGTCAATAAAGTGTGATGTTATTACTATATAACTAGCCGTCGTGATGGAAGTCTAAATATTCGTAGTGGGAGACATTTTTTGCTTCTTATCACATAATAAACTCTTCAACAAAGCCTTTTCTGCTAGAAATATGTCAAGGATATCATTGGTAATGGTTCTACGAGATGGAACCACAAACCTAGGACATGCAACACTGCAAAAATGTTTGAATCCAGAATTCTCCACATGCGAAAATGGTAACTCATCAAGAATAATCATTTTAGCAGTTGCTCTTCTAATAGCCTTCTAATTAAATCCCCTAACCACAACCTGACCAATCTCTTCATTACCGGCACCAGTAGTTTCTTGACTTAAAGCTGCTTGATTTTGTAAATAACTTTCATATTCAAAATACCTTTTCAAGTGGTTCGACAAACTGCTAGTCCCATTAGTAGATTTACATGAATATTCTTGGCTGCAGTAGTTGCACTTACACCGATTATAATCTTCTGGCAATCTAGTGAAATCATGCCACATTTTTAATCTCGAAGCCATCACTTTTCTTGGCTAAGGTGGTTTTGATGATGTCCTCGATGACCTCTTCCTCTTTGATTCGGATTGGGCTTTAATAGTCGTTGGTGACATATCACTAACTTCATTAGATTCAATGAATTGAATGTTTTCATGAACTCTTGAGCCATCTGTCTCAAACATCTGAATCATAAATCCATAGTATGATCGAATTATGATCAAAGTTAATCTATAGCATAAACATAACAAAACAAAACAAAAATCTAGAACAAACATCACAATTAAATATAATCATAAGATTCTATTGTAGATTTGGACGCTCTAGCCGATACGAATCATATTTCAACAACCACTTATGATTTAGCAACAAAAAATAGGTTCTCATTACAAAAACTCAAAATTTCATAATGTTATAACTTATAATATCCTAAATTGAACAAATATCACAATTTAATTAATAATAACAACAATAACAACAACAACATTTGGGAATATATATAACTTTGTTGAACAACAATTAAGTTAAACAAGCAATAATAATAACACTAATAATAACTAGGAATCAACAATTCAACATATTGCCATTTTCTAAATTGAAAAAACAGCACAAATTAATTAATTAATCAATTAATTAATTAAAAATCTCCAATTTAATTAATAATAACAGCAACAAACCCACTCCAATTTAATTAATAACAGTCTCCAATTGTTCAATTATCAGTAAACCCACTCCAATTTAATTAATAACAATCTTTGTTTGTTCAATTATCAGCCAACAACAAAAAACCCAATCCAATTTAATTAATAACAATCTCTGTTTGTTCAATTATCAGCCAACAACAACAAACTCACTCCAAATAATTGAATAATTGCCAATCAATTAATTAAAAATACCCAATTTAATTAATAGCAACAGGCTGTTAAAAATTTCAATTCGGGTTGCCAACAACTGCGAGCAAGTTAGCAACAAAGTGACAAACCGACTCCAAGATCCAAAAATCAGTATTGAGTAAGTGACAAACCTTGATCGATGGGAAGCTGCAGTGTCGGCAAATCGTGACCGGGTTGGGCTGAGTGGGATGCGAGGTGAACGCACGGCATGGCTACGAGTGAGTCGTGGTGGTTGACGGCGAGTGGGCTATGGCGAGCGAGAGTGAGAGACGGGAGTTTAGGGATTTTTGTGAGAAGTGAGAAGTGAGCGGCTGTCGTCATTGCCGCTGGTAAAAGGTAATGAGACAGAGAGTGTGTCAGAAGTGAGAAAGCACAAAACAAGTGTGTGAGAGTTTTTTTTGTTTAATATATATATTTTTTAATTTTTAAAAGCTGAAAATAAAAAAAAAATGGCTTCAACCCGAACGGGGTTAAAATTCGGTTCAGGTTCAATATACACAAAAGATACAAAGTATACCTCTTGTAAAAAAGTAATCGAACTAAGAAGTTAAGATCACCTAAATATTTAATTGACTTCTCTATAGGAAATTACTTTTTCTTGATAATAATAGCTCTTACTCAATATGTAACTCTGGAACTCTTTAACTTATAAATATCTAGAAATTGCCTAGAAAATTGTGAAATGAGAAAAACATTTTAAAATAGGACTTAGCTATGGTGCAACTGTTGCACTATAGCTAGACCCTTTAAAATGATGGCTATGCACTTGTTAACCAAAGAATAAGACATGATCTAACATATTAATTTAAATGATCAAAAACAATATACACAAAAGATACAAAGTATGCCTCCGGTAAAAAAGTAATGGAACCAAGAAATTAAGATCACCTAAGTATTTAACTGACTTCTCTATTGGAAATTAATTTTTCTTGATAATAGTAGCTCTTACTCCATATGTAACTCTAGTACTCTTGAGTTTATAAATATCTAGAAACTAACTAGAAAATTGTTAAATGAGAAAAACATTTAAAAATGATGACTATGCACCTGTTAACCAAAGAATAAGACATTATCAGACACATTAATTTACATGATAAAAAATACTATACACAAAAGATAAAAAGTATACCTCTTGTAAAAAAAGAAATGGAACTAAGAAGTTAAGATCACCTAAGTATTTAATTGGCTTCCCTATTGGAAATTACTTTTTCTTAAGAACAATTGCTTTTACTCCATATGTAACTCTAGAGCTCTTTAATTTATAAATATCTAAAAACTCCCTAGAAAATTGTGAAATGAGAAAAACATTTTAAAATGATAGATATGCACTTGTTAACCAAAGAATAAGATATGATCAGACACATTAATTTACATGATAAAAAACACTATGCACAAAAGATACATAGTATACCTCCTGTAAAAAATAATGGAACGAAGAAGTTAAAATCACCTAAGTATTTAACTGACTTGTCTATTGGAAATTACTTTTTCTTAATAACAGTAGCTCTTACTCCATATGTAACTCTGGAACTCTGGAACTCTTTAAATTGTAAATATCTAAAAATTTCCTATAAATTTGTAAAATGAGAAAAACATTTTAAAATGATGGTTATGCACTTGTTAACCAAGAATAAGACATGATCAGACACATTAATTTACATGATTAAAAACAATATACACAAAAGATACAAAGTATACCTCATGTACAAAAGTAATGGAATCAAGAAGTTAAGATCACCTATGTATTTAACTGACTTCTTTATTAGAAAAAAATGAGTATTAGACTTTTTAAGATAGAACAAAAGCTTTTTTATATTGGAGGTGGAAGAAAAATATCATGGGAGGCGCATCAAGATAATTTAAAGGAGCAAATTTAGAAATTACTCTTTATTAGTAGAGGTGGAATGTCAAGGTGGCTGGGAAAAAAATGTATTAGAGGTCATTCACCCCTCGATGGATCATCTTTAACAAGTGATGTTGTCTTTAACAATTTTAAGTCAATACTTTTGCTTTTTTTGGATCTGTGGAATTTATAATGATTAGGTCTTTAGCTAAAAACTATGAATCAACCCCATGTGTGCATAAGTTGTGCGTCCATTGTGCGCTTGCCTACTTGGCTTGGTTTCACGTCCATTTACTATGTATGCACTATTGCACCATGGGCTTGGCATTCACATAGCACGTGTGTGCCTTACCTAGTGTGCTTGTAATCAATCAATCACAAGCAAGACTTAAATAAATAAATAAATAAATAATAAAATAAATTATGTTGTCATTATAAATATATAAGGAAACAGTCAATAGTTATTTGTAAAAAGGTTGACGCACCCATGGTGTAACTATATTGTGTGTTTGATCCTCTATTTTTGTTGTAAGTGATCATAATATTGCTCATGATATTGTCAAAGAAGATGAGATGAGTCTTCTCTTAATCAATTGCTACTTTCTCAAAATATGTGCCTTGCTTCACTTAGATTGAGTATGAATATGTGTAATTATTTGGTACAGTGCTTATGGTAGCTCCAATTAATGGAAATGTGATTTCCATTTCCATCTAGTGAAACATTTACGTTAGGAGTTTTGAGAATAAGTTAAAATAAATCTTGAAACAAAAATAACAATAACAACAACAACAATAATAATATTAATAGAAGCATAAAAAAGAGAACAAATGATTTCTCCATCAACTTTGTAAAAACAGTAATAAGAAAAGTGTATAATTTTACCATCTCAATTAGATGGCAATAACAATTGAGATACCTAATTTGTATCCTAAGAAATATACATAATTTGCGTAAAGAGATTGCTAGTTTTTCTTCTAGTACAATTAGAAGATACCCATTAACTCCCTACTATTTTCATAATACTCAATAACCTTCTGATATAAAAAGTTTAGAAGAAAAGAAGGGCAAATGAGTAATTTATTTACTGTTCGATCTTAGATTATATATATATATATATGTTTGAGGGAAAAATAGGAAAGGTAGTAAAGTGCCACGTATGACAATCCGAGTCGTGATTTGAGGTGCCGTACAATTAGAGGTACCCCACACAAATAGAGGTACCCCATATAATATGAGGTACCCCACACAAATAGGGGTACCCCGCATAATAAGAGGTACCCCACGTAACTCGAGGTACCCGGCAGATCAGACGCAAGAGAATCCTCCGAAAATATCCGCCATGAGAAACGTCTTCATCTCTTAAAAGATATTATTCGATTTTGTCAGAATTAGGAATCAAGAACGTCGTACCAAAAGGGGGGGACAACCGTCTGCTACCTCTGCCAAAAGTGAAGGACACTGTCTCAATGCACAAAAGTTATGTTAGCTGGACAAGTACTAAGTACTACAAAAGTAAAAATGGGAAATGAAAAGCGGGGAAGCAAAATAAAGAATGCAGTGATAACGGGGTACCCCAGTCCCGTAGATAATAATAGGGTACCCCTCAACACCCAAATCGTACATGAGTCACCATCGGGAGCAGGTAGAGGACTTCGGTCAATCATCCCCGCTCTCCATAATCAGCTCTCCTCTAGCACATCACTACTCCTCTGTGCACCTCGAAGCTTATCCACAAACTTCTTCACCTCTCTCCCTATCTCCTAAACTGGGCATGATCCTTTAGCCCATGTCACACCTGCAAAAGAATGAAGAACCCAAGGTTAGCGAGACATTCATGTGAAATATTACGATAAAGAACCGTAAGTAAAGGAAATACTTACAGTCTGCATTGAAGGAATTGAGAACTTCCACGGGGTTGCCCTTTTCATCCAGAGTCTCTGTCCCCCACCTACCCTCAGCAACAAACCATCCCTTTCGGTAACCCTTCTTTAAGGCATGGTTCCCCTCCACAATTTGGTTATGATCACCCCAAGGGGAGAGTAAGCAACACCGGGACCTTTAGGCTTTTTGAATTGATAAAGGTCTTTCAACTCCCAGATAGAAATGTCGCGCCTCAATACCTCCAACCATAATACATGTAAGCCCGTAAACGTCCTCCAACTCGGAAGGGACAGCTGCTCATGAGCTACCCCCAAGTAACTAAACATTCTCATATAGAAAGGTTGGAGGGGCAGGCGGAGTCCTAGATCAAAGAGGTTAATATGGAGAGCAATCCCATCAGACTTCGGACACTCAGGTCGCTCATCCACATGGGGTACCCTAAGCTGAACAGAGGGAGGAATATTGTATTTGCCTCTAATTTGTTCTAAGTCCCCCAAGGTAGCCCTCCTAATGTCTAGGGAAAAAAGGTTGCCAGATTTTGAAGGTGTGGCAGGGGGAGATTTGGGAGGCCGGTCCGAGGAACGAGCGGGATCTTTGGGCTTGGATGACTTACCTTTTTTTTTAGGATGGGGGGTTGGCCGTTTACTGGGAAAGCGTGGGCTGACATGAGGGGTACTCCTAGGAGGAGGGAGCTCAGAACGAGAGTTGCAACTCCTAGAGGTACTAGGGGGGACATATCCCTCTCGCTAATGGAAATGTGGGAAGGAAGACCCGCAGGAGGACTGTCAACTCTACTAACCCCAATTGCACGTCGCTTCCTCACGGGTCCCGTATGTTTCTTGCCCATCTACTTTCCCCTAACAACAATACATCCAACAAGCCACAAGTTCCCCAACAACACATCCCCAAGCCCCCAACAACACATCCAAAAAGCCACAATTTCTCCAAACAACAACATATTCATACCAAGCACCACCCACCACACATCAACCATCAAATGCAAACACCAACCACAAAAAAAAAACACAAACCAACAAACAAATTTTTCTCAGAGTATTCAAAATAACACCATTGTAAATGCGCCAAAGGAGGAGAAACGAGGAAGGATACCTGAGATTTACCAACTTGACGGATCGGGATTGGTAATCGTGGAGAGATAAAGCTACAGGCAACAAAAACCAATAGGTAAAGATATGCAAGTATAAAAACAAAAAATAAGCTTAAATATATGTGATTATTTATAAATAAATAAATAAAATGAAAAATGAAGGGTTGCAACCACCGAGAACCATCGTGCCATGCAACCAGAAAGGAAAAATGCAAAGGAGGACGCCAGCCGAAATAAAAAAAAAAAAAAGAAAGAAGAAGAGAAAAACCAAGAAGCTGCAGCCACCAAGAAGAACCGACGCCGAAAAAATGCAAAGGAGGACGCCGGCCGAAAAAAAAAAAAAATAAAAACAAAAAAAAGAAGAGAAAAACTGAAAAGCTGCAGCCACCAAGAAGAACTGACGGCGGAAAAATGCAAAGGAGGACGCTGGCCGAAATGAAAAAAAAAAAAGAGAGAAAGAAGAAGAGAAAAACCGAGAAGCTGCAGCCACCAAGAAGAACCGGCTGCCATGGCTGCAACCACCAAATCGACGCCGACTGCCGTGGCTGCAGCCACCAAGAAAAACCGACGCTGGAGATCGCAAAAAGGAGAGAAAGAAGAGAGAGAGAAGGAGAAAGAGGAGAGATGAAGTAAGAGAAAAATGAGGAAACAAGAAGGGGGAGGATTACCGCGCTACCGCCGGGTTGGATCTCGCCGTGAGTCGCCAGAAAACCGCGTTGAACCGATCAGATCTTGAACCAAAACCGCTACTACAGCAGCCGAGAGAACACGCCGGAAAACACTCGAGAAGAACGCCAGCGGAGAGAGAAAGAGAAAGAAGAAAGAAAGAAAAGAAAGAAAGAAAAGAGAGAAAAAAGAAAGAAAGAAAAGGGAAAAAGAAAAAAAAGAAAAAAAGAAAAGGGAGAAAGAAAAGAGAAGAAAGACAAACAGGAAGAAAAAGGAAATAAAAGAAAAAAAAAGTGAAGAAAGAATAAAGCCTAGGGGAAGACGAACGGAAGTAATAAAAAAAAGGAAATTTTTTTACCTGTGAGCAATGTTGATGCAGTTAGGAAAAGAGACGAAATTATGAAAGAAAAAGGCTACTGGAAATAATCAATTTTTGGGAGATCGTTTGGGGATTTTCAAAATAAATGAGAGAATATTGACACACGTCAGGAGTTTTTAATTCAACCTGATAGAACACGCTGCCTAAGAAAGGAGTTCAGGGATGTTTGCATGAGATTGATATTTTCAAAATTCAAACTGCATGTCAGACGACTGCCACTTCCCAAGAAAAAGGAGAGAGACATATGAAGACAACTGTTCGTTCTCATCGTAAAAAAAAAAAAAAAAGTGGGAGAAGGAAAAGAAGAAGAGAAGATTTTTTAATTCGAAGTACACAAAGTTTAGTCAATGGAAGAAACTAAGCAAGGTACCCCCAGTCCAGCCGCGTCGCCACGTGTTACTCATATAATGAGTTTCTTTAGCCTCCAATACTTCTCGCCAAAAAGAAACTAGGGGGATGTTATTTGAAGGAAAAATAGGAAAGGCAGTAAAGCGCCACGTGTCAACCAATGGAATGATTCCAGCACAATCTAAGGTACACAAGAGGTGTGATTTGAGGTATAAATAGAGTACACAATTAGAGGTACCCCATATAATATGAGGTAATGTAAGGGATCATAAGAGAATCCTCGAAAATATCCGCCATAAAGCGTCTCCATCTCTTAAAAGATATTATTCGAGAATTAGAATCAAGAATCGTCGCTACCTCTAAAAGTGAAGGACACAGTGCGCCTACCCTCTCCAAAAGATGAGATCGCGAACATGAATCAAAAATTATAAAAAGGACGTTAAAAAGGCATATATAAAAGGTTTCATTCTGGAGGCTCTCATTCACCTAAAAACACTCACACTCCAAAAAGAGGTTTTCTTCATCCTTAAACCCTAATTTACTCTCTTTGCCATAAAAGCTTGAGTTTGCTTGGCGTCGGAGTGTGAGCCACCTCTAACCTCTATTTCACTGTTTGGCAGGCGTGAAGCTCATTTGTAAGGACATCTCTCTTAGTTCTGAACTCTCTCCATTGTTACCACTCCCTCTACCCCTTTTTTGCCTCCCCTGAACTTCAGATACACCGCACCACACACAATAAACTAGTGAGGTACCCCATCTCCTCCAAAAATATAAATTCATTGTTTAAGATAGATTTTAGATTTTTCTACCCCAAAATCAGTTGAAAACAATATATATATACAGTTGTTATAGGAAATAAATTTTAAAAAATAATAAAAAATACAAGAAAGATATCTTATTATTAATATAAAATAAGTATTTTTGTTATTTGTGGTATTCAATTTTTTTATAATTTTAATTTCAATTTGTATATTTTTTTAATTTATAATAAATATGAATCAAAATGTATTTGAAAATAAAAATAATGTTATAAAATTATGGTGACAGGAAGATTATTGGATAATATGAAAATAAGAATCTAAATGGTGTATAATTTCAAGAGGGAATACTACAATTCCTATTTGTATAGTAAGAAATGTGTCATTTGACTTTAATTATTACATAAAGATAGAAAACAAACTAAACAATCCTATTGGATCACCTATTGAGGATATGATAGTCCGCAGTTTACATATTCGGCGTACTATAAATTGTACTACAATAATTGTAGCTTAACAGCCACAGCATCACTAGCATACAGGGCCTCATACAAAAGAATATATCACATTTTCTTATCCTCCATTAAAGATTTACTTGTTAAGAACCTAATATCCATATATGAAGTCTTGAAGATACTACTGAAATTTCATTATTTGAAATAAAAGAAATAAAAATACAGAGAGAAATTTAAATACATGCATGAGCTGGATGAGCTAGCAAAAACGTCAATTCTACTACATAACAGATAGATAATTCAAAATATCTTCAGAGGACAAGTCAGTCGATAACTCGGCACGGCAACGAGTCGACACGCTTTCGGAGCAGTGAGTCCAAACATATCATTCATGTCAAGGTCACTAGGGCTCATTCCATCAGGCAACTCCCAGTTAAAGCAATGAAGCAAATGAGCCACGGACAACTCCAAAGCATACAACCCGAGTTGCATACCGGGGCAGGACCTTCGGCCCGACCCGAATGGGATGTATTCGAAATGATTCCCTATGAAGTCTGGGGCATTCTCGTGCAAAAACCTTGTAGGGTTAAACTTATCCGGATCTTCCCATGCAGACGGGTCTCGCCCGATAGCCCATGCATTGATCATGACCCGTGATTTGGCCGGGATATTGTACCCGGAGACCACCGTGTTCGATGCCGTCTCGTGGAGGAGGAGAGGGATTGGTGGGTGAAGGCGTAGGGTTTCTTTGATGCAACACTTGAGATAGGTGAGCTGCTTGAGGTCGGAGTCGTGAAGGATCCGGGTCAACCCGACCTTTTCAGCAAGCTCTTCTTGCACTTTCTTAAGGTCATATGGGCTCTTGATTAGCTCTGCCATTGCCCATTCGATTGCTGATGCTACAGTTTCAGTTCCTCCAAACATGACGTCCTGTATATTAAGCTTTTAATGCCCGCATCGTTTTACTCACATGCATACATAGTATTAACATAATATAATGAAAATTGAGGAGTAAATGGTAAAAATCAAAAACAGTTTTGGAGAAAGTAAAATATATTTTTATTTTAATACGAAGAATTAATGTATAATTAGATATATTTGTTATAACATATTATGTATACTGATAATATCATGTGTTTTGTCATCTGTTCTCATCCCATCGAAATCTGTTGTATTTATGTGTTTTGTCTTCATATGCATGCATATTTAATATTTAATTTTTTTATATTAATAAATGCGTATTTTAGGAAAATAATAAATGTGGGTTATTAATGTTCTCGAAAAATGGAAAATAATCATCATTATAGATAACAAAATATATATTATATCACATAAATGCATACATACTTTCGGCGTTGAAATAAGAAAATATTGAGTTTACGATTATTACAGTAGAATTCACAAATGTATGCCTGAAATTCTTTGTTTTTATGAAAAATATTTTTTTTTTATTTTTTACTAAATAAGTTACATAAAATACTCATTTAACATAATAATTTTCAAGAAGTTTTATTTAATTGAACACTGAAGTTCGATTCTAAATGAGATAGAAGTCATTTATAAAAAATTAAAAAAAAAAAGTTACATAAAAAATCTACAAATATTAGAAATTTTTTTGAAAGTTAATCAATTCTTTTAATAAAAAATAACTCATTCATATCTCCGAAAGAACAATATGAAATATACTTACCATGATGATGGCTTTGATATGATCTCTAGTGAGCTTAGCAGACTGCAAATCATCACCATCGCCTTTGGCAGCAACTCCTTCATCTTCACTATAAAAAGCCATTAATTCATCGACCATATCAGTATCAGCCTCAGCATCAGCTTCACCATCATTGTTATTAATTTTGCCTTCTTCATCTCGGACATTCTTCTTCTTCTTCTTCTTCATGTGCTCATCAATAATGCTATCAATGAACCCATCTAGTGACTCCCTTGCCCTAGCCATCCTCTTATAAAATCCCCTCGCATTAATCCACCCCATCCACGGAAAAAAATCGGCAATATTAAATGCCCCAAAAAGCTTGGAAAATTCTTGCAGAATCTTCACAAATTCATCTTGCCCATCATGTGAAAACGACCCAAATGCTGCCCTATATGTAATGTTCCTCGTCAGAGCAAACACTAATTCGCCTATATTAACTTTTGAGCCTGTTGTGTTCATCACTGTTTGTAATGTTGAGTCCACCTCTTCTCTTACTGACGCCCACGATTCCTCTCGTCTTCTGCTGAAGAGCTTAATCACGCAGATCTTTCGCATTTGTCGCCAAAAGGGTCCGTAGTTGGCAAACGCCATGTCGGCTCTGTCGTAAGTTAGATATGTTATGGCCACGTTTGCTGGCCGGTTTGCGAAGACGAGATCTTGAGCCTGTTCAGGATGTAACCAGAAATTTAGTTTATAAATTTTTTGAGCGAATAACTTAGAAAAATATTCTAAGTAAAAGGGTAACAAAGGCACATGCTTTGTTTTTTGGTTAGGCAGACTACTTTTTTAACAATCGTGCGAAGTTGGGTAATCGAAGAGTATTGTTGTCCTAAAAAGGATATATATAATTGTTTCTTCAAAATAAAGAGGTTTCCATAACTATTTCATCAATTCACTTGGGGCTCCGGGCTCATAGCCTTTTTTTCAAAATAGTTATTGAGAAATACTAAGTTAAGTTAGAAACTATAATTTTTGGATGAATAATTTAGAAAAGTATTTTATTGTTAAATTAGTAGTAAAAAGAAATATAAGATTTTGTAGGAAAAAAGTTTAAAATATATACTCCGATAAGTACAAGAGAGGTCTGATTATTTTTTAATCCGCCCATCTGGTCAATAGAAAAGAATTTAATTTCCATTACACATATATTACATCTTCGCTTAAAGGTGGATTTATATTCAAGGGAATATGGGCAACTGACCCAACTTAAAAATAAATTTACTTTAATTTCATATATATTAATTAACTTTTTAGGAAAAGTGTTTTCTAGTTGGGACAATTTTATAAACAAAATTTTGATATCAAGGTCATAAATTATTATATTCTATTGTAATGAATCAATCTAAATAAGAACTCAAAAAATGAGATAGTGAAAAATTTAATCAATATATCTTTGCAACTTAAGGGGGTTCGTATAGGAAACCTGAAGAACTTCTTTAGCCATGTCCGGCGTCGATACGGCGACGACATGAATTGCTCCCATTTGGAGATGGAGGAGGCCGCCGTATTTCTTGGCAAGGTCTGCGAGGCCGCGGTGAGTCAGTTGGTCCATCATGACCATGTTGCCGATGATCGGATACCCTTTTGGGCCTGGAGGGTATGGGAGTTTTTTAGGTAAGGTTGTTAATGAGAAGAGAACGAAAGCCAGTAAGAGAGGAAGAATGATGAAGAAGATTGGTGATGATTGAAGAGTTTGAAGCAGAGAATCCATGGCTGTAAGTTGAATTAATTTGGTTAAGAGATGAGGCCTAAGTGTCAGAAAGCGAGTATTGTAACGTTTTTATAAATGAGTTGCGTTGGCTCAATTAGGACACATATCGTTCTGCGGTAACCCAATAAGGAGAGAACAGATTTTGATAAGATATGTACGAATTTTTCCCATATTTAGAGGTCCGTTAGCATATACACCATTTGGTTTGATTTGATTTGATTTCCTGTTTGTGCTGCTGAAATTAATATATATTACTAACTCTCTTATTACTTTCATGATATTTAATAAATTTCTTAGCACCAAAATAAAAATAAAAAGAGTGGTAAATGAGGAATATAAATTACATATTTATTATAAAAAAAATCTAAAAGTAACAAAAAGTGCAAAAAAAATGACTTATTATTTATTATTTATTCATATTGACACCTATATTTCCTATATTTATTTATTAATTAATTTTAATTTATATGATTTGATTAATTTATAAGAAATATGAACAAGATTGGATTTGAAGATAATGGTAATATTGTAAAATGATGGTGCTAGAGAACTTATTGAGTATTACAAAAACAGTAGAGGATAAGTGGTATATATTAATTTTAGTAAGGGAAAACTAGCAATCTCCCTGTAAAATCTTGAGTTATGATAATTAAACAAAAAATCTAACAGAGTATTGACAAATTTAAGGTAACATCCAAGCAAGATTATTTTGTTAATTAGAATAATCAATTAACAAAGTAATCTCACCTGAGTTTATGGTTAATTTTTTATAATGCTCTATCAGCCTTAGTTTCTTTAGCATTTTCAAAAAGTGACATATCCTAAATGATGTGGCACATAATTTAGTTTTGATTTGTTGGTAATGTGACGATGATAAGTCAACTATTACTAATTGATTGGTGCCATTTCATTTGGCATACCAATTTTGTAAGGCTATCATTACTCCTTTTTTTTCATTCATAATATTTGTAATTGAGTAATGAAAAACTTAAAAAGTTTGGTATAAAGTTTTATCCTAAATAATGTGATACATGACATGTCATTCGTTTTGTTAGTGTTGTAAAACTATCTCATTAATGATAGTATCAAAAGTCTATTAACTTGTATCCCAGTTTCATAAGTATATTATTACTTTCTTAATTATTCTTTGACGGTCTTTTTTTTTTTAAATTGATCTGGATATTTGATCTCTGAATCTGAATGACATGTTTATTTTTTCTTTTTAAATATGAATCATTATGAATGCAAGAATTAAGTTGTTTGCTTTTCTCAAATTAAGGAAGTCTAAAAATCCATACTTTTACATTTTTACCTTTATAAAAATTTAAATAATAAATAAATAAAATTTTTTAAAAATTAAAAAATTCCTATTAATATAAATCCCAATCATTGCGAGTACAAACAATGTGATGAGGGTTAATTGTAGGATTTATGTAAATGAAATAATTAGCATGGCATTTCGAAAATAATAATAGTAATGAGGCACGGATGGTTGAAAAAATTCGACAAACTAAGTCATTTTGTTTTAAAATAAAAATATTTGAAAATTGTCTGAAATAATTAATTCCAGTCACATTAAGTATTAAGCGAAAAGGCCCAAAATCAAACCCCCTGTCCCCCTCCTCCCCCAACGCCTCTAATAGAGTGTCCAGCTATGCTGTCATTGACGCTTCCAACCCCAGTATTTTGGCTTAATTGTAAATCAGCCGTTGGATTTAAGGCATTCCAATTTAACAACGGTAATGGGATACCAGCAAATCCAGTGCGGTGAATATTATATATAAAAACTTGCCCTTTTACTAAACAAAATCTACAAATCTAAATTAGAAACCCACTCCTAAATCTCCAAATATAATTTTCATCAAAGTTCACCAACCATCGAAAATCCAACCTAATCTGACTTCATCAAATGAACAATTCATCCCTACGTGCAACAGCAATCAAAGGCCTGACTTTGGTCGAATTGTCGATGGTTTTGGTGCAGGGTCTGCAAACTCATATTGAGAGATGAATCCTAATGCATAACATCATTTTGGTGTAACATCAACACTAAAAATATACCTTTTTCACACTAAATTATTATTTCATCTCCAACTTATTTACATCAAATTTTACACCAAAAAGAATATTCTTCTTTTTATTCCTTTAATTCTCAAGAATTAATTCAATTAACAGAATAAATATTACTATTAATATAGATAATTAAGTAATAAGTAACTTTATATCGATTAACAAAAAAAAATAGCAAAGTTATTAAATTTGCATTTAATTAACTAAATTAGTACATTATAAAAATTAAACATTACATTAATATAGAAAAATACAATAACAATAATAAGTGCATTATGAAAATTAAACATTACATTAATATAGAAAAATACAATAACAATAAATAACAACAATAATATAGAAAAATACAATACAATAACAATAATACTCTAGTTATTCGAAATAATATTGGCCAATATTTTGATAATATTGGAGGATCTAATAATGATCTCCCACATTACTAAATAATTGTTCTATTTATGCTAGTAGTAGTAGCTTTTTTTAATTTGTGTTAATTTAATTTTGTATTTTTAATTTTGTAATATGTAATCTAGTAATTAATGTTATTGGCATTTTATTTTTATTATTAATTTTTGTGTTGAATATTTTTTATTTAAAATATTAGTATAATATTCAAAAATTAAAAAATGAAATTAAAAAAACAAAAAATTATAATAATAACTTAAAATATTATATAAAATAGGACATATATGTAAATAAGATAAAGTAATAAGGATATTTGAGATTTTTTTTCTCTAGCACCAAATATGGTGTAATGAATAGTGTTACACCATATTTGGTGTAATACAATTCATTACACCATTTTGGTGTTATATTAGAGAAGCATTTTACACCAAAAATGGTGTAAAAGTGATTTGGTGTTAGATTTAGTGCTACATTGGAGATGCCCTAAATCTTGAGAGTTGAACTTCGGTTATATATAATTTAAATGAAATATGATTGCCCCACTTATGAGTTTATAGAACTTTTTTTTTTAATTGGCCATTTTTGTTTGATTTCACTATTGTTTGGGATTGGTAATTGTGGTATATTGTTTACAAATTTAATTTTGTATGTCTTAATGGTCAAGAATTTGAAATTTAAACTTTTTTTTTCTTAATTGAAGGGATGATTTAAGACATACACAATCTGATTCAAGATATTAAAAAATTTGTAGTATGTAATTTGGCTGAAAGAATTTCCAGCAGCTATTATTAAAGTTTGCTTTTAATTTATACAATTTATTTTCTTTAAAAAAAATTAACAGAACATGTTACTTAGAACCATTTGCGGCATATATTATGCAATTAGTTGTTAGGAACTCTTACTTGCATCGAACCAGCTTTTGCGTTTATCATTCAAAAGCTGTTACTCTTATGGAAACTTTGTTGTATATATTCAGCAAGTAATAGTTCGCAGAGGTGTGCTATACAAAAAAGCTTTAATTAGTTAGTTGAAACTTTTAGCTTAAGAGATAAAATGGTTGTTAAATGGTTGCTGAGGTATCTTAGGGAACCTCAAACAGAGGTGTGCTATACAAAAAAAGCGGAGGATTATACAATCAACATTGAGAGATATGTTGATTCAAACTATGTAGGTGACGAGGATGAAAGTAGTTCACTGACAGGGTACCTGTTCAGGGTAAAGAGTAATACAGTAAGATAGAATCTTGAAGTCAATTCTGCAATCTGTGATAGCTCCATCCACAACCGGAACTGAGTATGTCACTTTGGCAAAAGTAATGAAGGAGTTAATCTGGTTAAAAGGATTGATTAAGTAAATGGTGTGAGATTTGAGCATTGTTGTGTGTTTTGTGATATCCAAAGTACGATAGATTTGAGTAAAAATCGGCTGCATCACAAGAGAAGAAAATCAGTGTAACCTCCAAAAATCAATGTATTTCCACCGTAAAATCCTTGACAATTAATAAACTCAGGAAGAGTGTGTTTGTCTCGTGGATTTAAGCCTAATAAAGCCGAGCCACATAAATCTGTGTGTTATTCTCTTTACTGTTTTTGTTCTTATCGGTTTTTTGTTGTATATGACTCCTTTGTGGTTTTTTTTTTAATTTGTTTCACAATCAACGTGATCTAAGTGTACCCAAACTATGACAAAGTACTCAAGATCTATCCTAAACAATTAATTTGGCTATGATCCTAACAACTGCCGACTTATTGGGTAACTAAAAATTGTTGTATGTCTACAAGTTGTTTATTAGCTAATAACCTATAATTATCGACTTAGATTCCGTTTGGTATAACTTTTCAAATAGAGTTTATTTAAATAGAGATTTTATTAGTAGAACTTTTATAAATAGGACTTTTATAAAAAAAACAAGTTAGTTGTTTAGTTGTCAATGAGAGCTTTTATTAAAAAAATGTGAAATTATTTTAATATACAAGTTGTTTAAAGTTATGTTATGAAGAAGTGAAATAAGATTATGAAATAAAGAAAAGATATTTTAGACATTTTAATATTTTAAAAAAATTATAAACCTCTACTCTTAAAAACTTAAAATTTAAGTTTTTACTAATAAAGACAAAATAACTTATTTAATCTTAAAAAGCTCTACTCAACCAAACAACAAGAAAAAAATTGAAAAGAATTTATGAGATTAAATAAACACATATATCTATTAGATAAGGTATAACAAATAAGCATTTATTAGGTAACCCAAAAACTGCTGCATGTCTAAGAGTTTTTGGTTAGCTAATGACCTTTCATTACCGATAACTCAAAAAATATTGCGTTTATAATCCTTAGACGTTGAATATTATCCAACAATTGCTTTAGAAGAAGACAAGCAAGGGGTTTTTTGCCGCATGTGCAACGTAGTCGTAGCCTCTAATATATACTCTTTCAGAGAATGTTTAGTATTGTAGTAGATTCACAAATAATCAATTTTTAAAATAATTTTAGACCCGTAATTGTTCGAGTTGATAAGTAAATTGCTTTGGGTTCTTTTAAACTCACTATATATAGTAGTAAATCTCCCTCTCTCTCTTCTTTTTTTCAAATAGAGACAATGTGATTATTGAAAGTTCTCCCCACAACATCTTCACCAGTACATTTCGACTTTAAATTCATATGATTATTTGGATTGAATGCATCCAATGAATAACAAATATAATTATCATTTTAAATGAAAAAGGCTATATATATATATATATATATATATATATATGCTCTTCTTTTAATTGATATTAAATATTTTTGTTTTTAATATCCTTTGATCAGTAATCAAATGTTGGTTTTAGTTTCTTTCTTTTGCCTTTAGACATTCATGTGAATATGTGATGAACAAAGAATCTTTACATTGACCCAATGAACAATTGTTCATGAAATCTAACACGTAATACTATTTAATTAAATAGAGTTTATATTTACAATAAATATTTTTGAATACTGCTAAGCTTACTTAGTTGAGATACTCAGTAAGTGTAGCATTATTGATAATTTTTTTAAAATAATGTTGCTGTTTCATATTGTCATTCAAGCTTTTGGGAAGGCTACTAAGCGATTTCTATTAGAATTAGCATATAAAATGTAAATGTGGTTTTGTATATAATTTTGTGACATTAACAGTAAAAATGTGGATTACTGATATTTAATTAGAAAAAACTTTTCAAAATGGCAACGCAATATATGTTAACATCATATGATGTTACTATGAATTAATAACAACAACAACAACAATAATAATAATAATAATAATAATAATAATAATATGTAACACCATATGCTATTACAATTAATTTGAAAAAATAATGAAAGAACAGATTAACACTATATGATTTTATAGTTGTCTATATGGTTATTATGGATAAAAAATATTTTTTAAAAAATGTAATGACATCGAAAAAGTTAACATTTAACAAAATCTTGTTAAATTAAAAAAAAACATAAATAAACACAAAGTCTTGTTAAATTCAGGGTAAAGAAGTAGGATGTAAAAGGAAATTGTCAAAATACAGGGGAACTTTGGTATTTTTCCCAGTACTATTGAGAGAAATTTCAGTCATAACAAACCACTGATTATTTACTGCCACTGTCTTTTGTTTTGTTTTTTGCAAATTATTATTATTATTATTTTCGTTAAAGGATCTAAAGCCTTTTCAACTCTTCTCTCCTAAGAAAGGTATAATTTTTCATTTTAGTTTAAACAAGAAACAGCTAAAAGAAAGTAAAAACTTAGAAGTATTCGTTTGTTGGAGGATTGCCCCTCTTCTTTGGGATTGTTTAAAGAAAAATGCTACTTTCCTCGGGTCAAACCCTGAATTAAACCAAAACGACGCCGTTTTGGTTTCTTTTTTTTTTTTTCCTTCTTGCTTCCATGAAACGTAGTCGTTTCAATAACTGTGATGCAGCTAGATGTTGATGCAGCTAGATTAATTTCTTGCCTTTTTGCTTGATAGGTTTCTTCGTGTACTTGATCAGCTGAATCTCTCTTCTTATTTCTCTTCCTCTTCAAGTGGGTATGCCAATAGTTTTCATTTCATTATTTTATTGCCATGTTGTTGGCGTGTTTTGATGATAGTATCCTCTTCTTCCTTGGTGTAGTTCCCATGTTTTATATCTGGCCTCAGGTAGTTCATCCATCGCAGCCTGCAACTCTTGCCACTCCTTGATAATTAAACAACAATTATCAACAACAAGAAATAAAGATCCCATATATTAGTTGATGTGATTTTTATAACTTGATGTGATCTATTAATACCAGCAAACTTGGGAAGTTGAGCCCAATTCCAGTGGCCATATTTCAGAATATAAGCTCTTAACTTATCATCTTCTTCTTTACTCCATGCACCTTTCTTCATTCCTCTTCCATCATAGGTTGGGGCTCTCACCATTTTTGATAACTCACTCACCACTCTCACTCTCTTTCTGTGGATGTGTTGAAAATCTTAATTTGCCCCCAAATCCTTTTTATACAAAACAAGATTTGTTTAAGAGGAAATTTCCCCAATTTGGATTTTAAACAAAACGAACAATACGAAGAGGAGTGGAAGAGGATTGGGTTATGTCGTTCCCTGGTAAAACGAATAAGAGAAAACAAAGAGCAGAGAAAGAAAAAAACAAATAAGAGAGGAGGGTTTGCTTTTGCTAGGGTGAAACGGTAATGTTTTATGTTAAAGAGGAAACGGCGTCGTTTTGTTTTAGCTTTCGGGATTTGACCCGGGGTAAATAGCAGAACTCTTGTTTAAATATAAGATTCAAAGCAACTAATGATTTGTAAATAAAACAGAAAAATAATATCTTTTAAAAAAATAAGAAAAGTCAATTTATTCTGTTCTAAAAGATTTTATAAATTTACAAATCTTGCCAAAATATTGGGGTATTTCTTGGAACGTCTTGAAAATGTAAATAGATAAATATCTTGCACTTAATCATGCACATTACATATAAATAACAAATAAATATAGAGCTTCTCAAATGTGGATGATAAAATATGAATCTTGTGCGCATGCAATTATAAGACAGAAAATATAGACTCCAAACATTAAAAGAGAAAAGTATACTAAAATCTATATATTTTTATTTTAGTTTCATCCGTAAATCATATTTTAACGTCCACTCTTGATAAGTTCTATAGATAAATAAATTTCTAAAAATACGTATATATGTTCAATTAAGCTTATTCAATTTTGCAAGACAATTGTCCGAAGGCTTAGGTAGAGGGAAATATGCAACTGAGCATCCAGGATTAAGTTGTTCAAACCCGCAAACACAAACAAACACACAACCAAATAAATAAGAATGATTAATTTGATACGATGATTGGATGCGGGTGTGCTCTTAAGTAAATAAATATACTCAAACCATAATTTTTTTGTACAAACAATATTTTGCTTGATTTTAACAAAATAGAAGGATTAATTAAAAAGAAAACTCACTTATGGTTAAGGAGAAAATAATGGAGGAAAATGCACATCTCAAGTTTAGTCAAATCAGCCCCAAGGCAAATCCATTGTCCACCTCTAAAGGGAATGAAAGCTCCAAGTCTTGTATTATGATTCTATTTACAATTCAATAAGTCAACAAATCAAATATTTCAGCTGTTACTTTTTATAAACTGGCTAGATTCTAATTATTATCCTAATATTTTTGTCCCGAATGCAGATATGAGACTTATCTTGGATAAAGATAGTTAATTTCATAATTTATCCTTTGAGCAAAGCTTGACTAGTGATAAATAAACTTTACTCCCTCAAACATCCAAGTTTGATAATAAGAACAAGCAAGGCTCGTCAACACAGTCGTAAAACAACCAGAAGACAGTGATCGACCTTGTGAAATAGTGACAACGCCACTTGGGTAAAACTCCAGGGACCAAACCGGCCGTTTTCGCCGGCGATCTACCATTGGATATTCACGGCTTTAGGAGCTCGATCTACTACCTTCGCCGCGCGTGGGAGCCTACTACCACCATCATTAAAGTCAGCATGGCCTGAATGGCCTAACCTGAGCTTCCCGACCACCAAGCTTGACTACCGGTCACCTTTGACTGATAAGGGCAATTTGGTAAGGTACTAAGACCACTACCAAACACCTATGGCTTCAGTGGACACCGGAGGAAATGATCCACTAGATTTCACCTACGTTCAACCCCTTGACTGACAACATCTAACCCAGCAGCACTTACATCAAAATGGCAAACCTAGGTCACGGGAAACCCAACACACCGTCGGCGCCATTCTCAACATCGGCGATGCTGTAACACGACCGCTATTGCCACCCTTGAACCTTCCCAACACAACTTTACCCACACTGACATCCCAACAATCACCACCAACCACTCGTAACGACCTAACTCGTTTGGATGCTTGAACCCATTCCACCAACCCAACCTCCCTAAACCGTGGCACCAACATCAACCCCAAGCCTTCATATGTTTCTGCTCTTAACTCGGTTACTGTCCTCAACTTTAGTGCCACTTCAAGACCACAAAAGTCTATTGTAGATGTCGTAACTGGTTCTACTACTTTATCAATTCCTGTGAAACCAGTTCAGTTACACAAAGGTGAACCAGCTGTCTATTTCTCCACTGTGGAAATTTGAGAGATGGTTGAGCCTTTTAAATTAGTTCTTGTCGGTAAGTTTTCTTTTGGTCACCCTCTCATGGATGTTATTCGAAATTTTTTATTTCTTTAGGGCTGAAAGGAAATTCTCATATTTCCTTACTTGATAATAGGTACATTTTGATTAAATTATAAATGGAGGAAGATTATTCTCATATATGGGTTAGACAGAGTTGGTATGTTAATAGTCGAAGGATACAGGTTTTTAAGTGGTCTATTGACTTCTCGGTATAATCTACCATTGTTCTTGTTTAGGTATTTTTTTCCTCATTTACCTGTTTATTTTGTTCACTGTAAGCCTACACTATTTTCAATTACTTTTGTTGTTGGTAATGAATATTCATTGTCTTGTTTGCATTTTGGAATTTTGCAGGATGTTATTTTTTTTTCAACTTATTGTGATTAATTAATCATCTGTCAAAATGCTTACATGAATCACAATAAGCTGGAACCCACTTAAAAACAAAATTCTGCCAAGAACCTAAATTGCTTGCATCAATCTAAATACGCGGCAACAAAGACTGCGAAATTTCATACTCCCAATACCTGGGCAACAAATGGCCTATTAACTAAGGCCGTAGCATGATCCACACATAAAGGAGTACCAATAGTAGAAGCAACTGAAAATAGTGCATGCTTACAGTGAATAAAATGAACAGGTAAATAAGGAAAATATACGCAAACAGGAACAATGGGAGATTCCACCGAGCAATGAAAGTTAGTAGACCACTTAAAAACTCGCATCCCTCTACCATTAACATACCAACTCTGCCTAACCCATATCCGAGAATAGTCTTCCTCTATTTTCAATTTAATCAAAATATGTCTATTATCAAGTAAGGAAATTTGAAGATTTCCTTTTAGCCCTAAAGAAACAAAATATTTCCGAATAACATCCATAGGAAGGCAACCAAAGGAAAACTTACTGACAAAAGCCAATTTAAAAGGCTCAGCCATCTCTCAAATTTCCGCAATGGAGAAATGGATAGTTTGTTCACCTTTGTGCACCTGAACCAGTTTCACAGGATTTGATGAAGTAATAGAACTAGTCATGGCATCTACAATAGACTTTTGTGGTCTCAAGGTTGAGCAGCTTGGGGTTGATGTTGGTGCCATGATTTAGCGGGGTTGGGTTGGTGGAATAGGTTCGGGCACCCACACGAGTTAGGTCATTATGAGTGGCTGGTGGTAGTTGTTGGGATGTCAGTGTGGGTAAGGTAGTGTTGGGAAGATTCAAGGGTTGCAATAACAATCGTGTTACAGCAGTGCTGACGTCGACAATGGCGCCGACGGCGTGTTGGGTTTTTTGCGACTTAGGTTTGCCATTTTGATGTAAGTGCTTCTGGGTTAGATGTTGCCAGTCAAGGGGCTGAACGCAGGTGAAATCTAATGGATCATCTCCCCTGGTGGCTGCTAAAACCATAGGTGTTTGGTAGTGGTCTTAAGACCTCGAAGTGTGAAATTACCAAATTACCCTTGTCGGTCAAAGGTAATCGATAGTCAAGCTCGGTTGCTGGGAAGCTCAGGTTAGACCCTTCAAGCAACGCTAAGTCCAATTATGGTGGCGGTAGGCTCCCACGCGCGATTACAGTGGTAGATCGAAATCCTAAATTCGTGAATATCCAACGGTTGATCGATGGCGAAAACGGCCGGTTTGGTCCTTGGGGTTGGTCCAAAAATGAAGAAAGAATCGTAGGGAACTAAATCCAGGTGGTGGCAATGACAGAAACCGGCGTAATCAGGTCCAAATGAGAAGGTTGTTGTTGTTGTTTCGCCTGCTCGATCAACGTCTTCTAGTGAATTTACAACGGCGTTGACGACGGACAAACGACCAGCGTAGCTCAAGCTTCCGATCAGTACCTCCATTGGCCGGTGAAATGGCCGGAAACGCGAGATCCATCTGGGTCGAGTCACTAATGTCCAAGTCGGGTTTGTTTGTTGTCCGGGTCTTGTTTTCAAACTTTCTTTTATTATTTATTGATATGATAGATATAGACTATGGAGACTACTTCTTTCATTCTTTTTCCAGTACTCCCTTGTATATTTCTCGAAAGAACTTAGTTTCTCACCTCTACACATTACTTATTGCTTTGGAGTTGACTAGGCTAACCATGAAGATTGTGAAGCAAAATCTTTGGTGGGCCTTCGGATATAACATTGCAAGTTTTCATTAACCATGCGGAGATAGACGCGTTCTTATAATAACACAAAACTATATTATGTGTAATACATTGAATACATTACATGGATCTAACCCATACATTAGATAGGTTCCATTTTTGACACAAAATAAATTATTGCATTTCTATATTGCATGTTGTGGGAGGACCTAGAAGCTAGGGATATGCTTCCCGTAGAAAATGAGCACTAGTAAAATCATCGATAATAATATAGTATGTACTACGCTAGTATTTTGTAAGACTTTCTTACAACTTATACAACTTATATATATGTATACAGGGGAATTTTCAGGTTCAGGATTCAGTAATCCGAGAATCCCACCAACCTTTATTTTTTTCCATTTGTTGGCTTCTCCCACCATATGCAGCCAAACCATTTTACCCTAAAAAAGCACTCTATATTAGAGATCTGATCCATTTTTAGTAAGGAATTCCTTATATGGTAAGAATTAAATTAAACGACAAAAAGTACCAAAAAAATTACATGACAAAACATATTGTTTATTTATATACATACGTATATAGATAATAAGGGATCAACTAAAAGACCAAAAAAAAAACACTCTGATACATTATATTTTATCTTTCTAGTTTATTAAAATCTCCTTATTTTTATCTTTTACCTTATTTCTTAATAAAATAAGAGATTCTCTTATTAGAAAGGAATTATACACACACATATCTATGTATATATATATGTATGTACGTGTGTGTATGTATGTAGTGGTCAAAATTTTTTTCTTATATTATTAATTTTTTTTCTTATATCTACATACATGTTTACTCTTAGAATTTAATGATTACTCTGGCATTAGTTTCTTTGCCACTACGATATCGTCAATAAAGTTATTTTGTGATGAACTGGATTTAGCTAAACTATATATCTACGTCTTCATTGTGTATTTTTAGTGTAGAAATTTTGTATAAATATATCGCCATGTTATTAAGCATTTTATTTATAAAAAGTGGAAATTAGAATAATATAATTCGGTTAAAGCGTTGTTGTTGTTGCAAAGTCGTTTGCCTTTTAATTTCCTTCGGAATATATTGCATCCAAGACAATATATTTTTATATCTTGTACTAACACAGACAAATTAATTGAACTTAAACAATGTTGAGGAACATTTCTTTTAGATTCTTGATGTTTGCATTAGAGACCATATATTATTATGTGCTATATATTCTAGTACAGACAAATTAATTAAACTTGAACCACATTGAGGAACATTTCTTCCAGATTCTCTTTGTAATTGGGGATCTAATTTTATCAAGAGAGAAAAAAAAAAGTCTTGGGTTTAACTGTACCCATTGGCTTAATTGGCTCGCGATTAAGTATGGATAATTTATAAATTGATAACGTTAACTAAAAAACGCATTGTTGTTGAAATCAAGACAACTCAAGATTAGCACAAAATTTATTGACAATTTGATCAAAAATCGAATCTCTTGACTTTTGCCAATTCACTATGATTGATTCCCTAAGAATTATTCTTTCCTTATTTTCCTTTATTACTATTACTGCCTGCTATAAGTAATGTATTACCTTTTACATTTAGATTCATCCAGTAAAAGGTAAAATTTCATTAGTGGCAACAAGAAGTATGTTGCGGAAGTGCGGGTTGAGCAATTACTAATATTCTAGTAACTGCGACTTTTAGAGAAATATAATTGTGGTGATAAATAAATGCAAAAAAAATAATAATTTATGTGGTCTGGCGTAATGCCTATGTTCACAGGTAAAGACTGAAAGATAATTTTATTAAACATGAGAAATTACATAAATGGGAAAAGCTCTCAAAACCCACAACCCCAATACACCTAAATGGAGCCTCACTAGAATACTCAAGAAGAAGCTCTCTTAAATCTCTCAAATTACTTCACTTGCAATTGCTCTCAACTCTCTCAATTAGGATGTGATTTGAAGTTCTTCATCTCCTCTCTATTTATAGGCAAGCAATGCTTACCTACCATTTCCAATTTGGCTACAATTTGCCATCATGTTGAGCTAGAACTTGCATTGCATGCATTAAAGTCATGCATATTTGTCAACAATTGCATGTGAAATTTGCTACCACCTTTAATTTTTAACATCACCGAATTGCATCAACAAAATTTTCAAAACTTTTTTCATGCTTTCAAGACTTAATTTATTTCTTTTATACTTTCCCATATTCAAGTCAAAATTTCAACAATTCTTCACAGTGACTTGAATACTACGGAACTCCCAGTACATCAAATCATCATCCAATCTCTGCCTTCCTCACTATTTTAAACTTGCAAGATATTGATCAATTTTAGACAATACTCAAACTTGATCGTTGTCACCACATTGGTTAACATATTTGCAAGATTCACTGCAGTCTTGATTTTTTATAGAAGAATCTTCCTCACATCTATAATTTTCCACACAAAGTGAAATAATACGTCAATGTGTTTCATACGTTCATAATAAACTTGATTCTTTATTAAGTGAATAGCACTTTGGCAACCGCATTACACATTAATGTGCTTCTGTACCAATCTCAAGTTTTCAAGCAAGCCTTGTAACCAAATAGTCTTTTTAACAGGCATTGTAATTGTCATGTACTCAGCCTTTCTGGTCGATAGTGCAACCGTAGACTGTAATGTAGACTTCTAACTGATTGGCCCTCTAGCAAAAGTAAAAATATTTCCGGTAGTTGACCACCGTTTGTCCAAATCACCAGCATAATCAGAATCGACGTATCCCATCATACCTTGACCAAGTGTATCATCTTGTTCAAACAGTAAACCAACATCCATAGTCTTCTTAATGTACCGTAGAATCCATTTCACAGCTTGCCAATGTACTTCATCAGTATTATGCATATACCAACTCACTGTACCAACTGCATGTGAAATGTCTGGCCTTATACACACCAGTGCATACATTAAGTTACCCACTACATTTGAGTACGGAACTTGTAACATGTATTCTCATTCCGCATCTGTTGAAGGAAATAGTTGTACAAAAAGTTTGAAATGAGAAGCCAACAGGGTACTAACAGGTTTTGTCTGTTCAGCCATGTCAAACTATTTTAGTACATTCTTCAAATATTGCTTCTGATATAAGCTGACTTTGTTACGAGCTCTATCTTTGCACATCTTCATGCCAAGAATTTTCTTAGCTTCACCCAAATCTTTCATCTCAAATTCTTGATTGAGTTGAGCCTTTAACTTCTTAATCTCATTTTTACTTTTAGATGCTACTAGCATATTATCAACATACAAGAGCAAATATAAGAATGATCCCTTGTGTAGCTTGCGAAAATACACACAATGATAAAATTTATTTCATGTGTACCTTTGCCCTTTTATAAATCAATTAAAATACTTATAACACTGCCTCAGAGATTGTTTCAATCCATAAAACGACTTTGTCAACTTGCAAACCTAATTTTCCTTTCTAACAATCTTGAATCCATCTGCCTGAGTCATTTAGATTTTCTCTTCCAAATCACCGTGTAAAAATGCAGTTTTCAAATCAAGTTAAACTAGTTCAAGATCAAATTACGCAACCATGGCTAGTAAAATTCGAATAGACGAGTGTTTCACAACTGGAGAAAATATCTTATTATAATCTATTCATTCCTTCTAAGCGTAACCCTTCGGTACCAATCTAGCCTTGTGTTGAATTTCATTCTTATGAGGAAATCATTCCTTCTTTGCATATACCCATTTGCATTCAATTGCCTTCTTTTCCTTAGGCAATGTAACTAACTCCCAAGTTCTATTTTTATAAAGAGACTGCATTTTTGCATCAATTGCTAACTTCCACTGTATATTTTCAGGGCTACTTATTACTTTTTTGTAAGTGGAAAGAACATCATTATCTATAACTGATCATTATTTATAACTGAAAGTGCATAAGCCACCATATCAACAAAACAAGCAGGTTTACGAATTTCCCTTCGTGTTTGCGAATCTCCCTTCGTGACCTTCTATATGCAATTAAATCTTATTATTGTGAAGGTTCATAGGTCAAAACATCTTCTTCATCTTTAGTCAATGGAGAATCATTTTTAACTTTTTCAAACTCCACCTGCTGTAAAATACCACCGGTTTTGTCATCCTTTTGTCTCAGCATGATTAATTCATCAAAAGTCACATCTTTGCTGAAAATAATATTTTTTGTAACATGACACCAGATCCGGTATCCTTTTACTCCACCAGTTATACTCATAAACAATGTTTTCTTTGCTCTTGGGTCTAACTTAGATTTTTTTACATGATAATAAGTAGTGGAACAAAAGACATGTAAAAAATCATAATCAGTAGCAGGCTTACCAGTCCACATATCCATTGGTGTTTTGACCTCAATAACAGTTGATAGCAAATGATTGATCAGATAGCACGCATATACATTTGTCTTAGCCCAAAACTTCTTGCCAAATCCAACATTGGACAACATACATTAAACTTTCTCCAGTATAGTTCGATTTGTGCGTTCTTCTACCCCATTCTGCTGTGGTGTATCTCAACCAGTGAAGTGTTGCACAATGCCCTCATCTCGACATATTTAAATAAATGGATCATTCTTGTACTCACCACTAGGGGTGGGCTGAACCGAACCAAACTGAAACCAAATGGTTCATGAATTTATGAACCAAACCAAATTAATAACCAAATTAATTTGGTTCGGTTCGATTCTATAATTTGGTTCGGTTCGGTTCGGTTCGGTTCCATTTGATTTTATCCTATATATTCATTATTCAATAAAAAAATGATATAATAATACACTATTAATAAAACAATAATCTTGAGTCTATAAATTAGCAAACAATAAACAACATAATAAAATTTAATAATAGTAAATTAACATAATAAATTCCAAAAACAATCTAGAAATCCATAAATAATAACCAATATAATTAAATCTAACAATAATAAATTAAAATAACAAAGTTCAACAATAAAATAAAGTGTATGCTATGATATATATATAATATCATGTATTAATTAACAAACAAAAATAAAAAAGATAAATTATGAAATATTTTTTAATTTTAATTTTTTCTTGAACCATTTGGTTCGGTTTTGAACCGAACCAAATAAAAAACCAAATGGTTCAGAATTTCTGAACCATTTGGTTTTTTACTCCGAACCAAACCGAACCAAATTGTCGTAATATGGTTTGGTTCAGTTCGGTTCGGTTCGGACTGAACCGAACCAAATGCCCACCCCTACTCACCACCATTATCTAAGTAAAGTCTTGACTTTTCGACCAGTCTGATTCTCAACCATTTTCTTCTATTTCAAAAAAATGTTCAAAATTTCATTCTTGTTTTTCATTAAATACACCCACACTTTCTTAAATAATCATCAATAAAAGTAACAAAATAGTACATACTTCCCAAAGAAGCTATTTTGGTAAGTCCACATACATTACTGTGAACATAGTCTAGAATCTCTTTTTATATCGTGAATTACTGAACCAAACTTTACTCTTGTTTGCTTACCCAGAACACAATGTTCACAAAATTCCAATTTGCAAGAATTTACACCTTTCAGTAAGTCTTGTTTCACTAAAGTCTGCAATGTTTTTTCACCAACATGTCCCAAACGCATATGCCACAACTTGGTTACTTCTGAATCTGCATCTTTTCCAGAGACTGTTGATGTTGATCCAATAATTGTACTTTCTTGAAAATAATACAAGATATTTCTTCTTGTACCTTTTATCATTGTCAGTGCGTCAGCTACTGCCTTCAACAATACATCTTTCAGAGTGATTGTGAACCATTTAAATTTTGAGACTCCTAATGAGATGAGATTTTTCTTCAAACTTAGTACGTCGCAAACGTTTGTCAAGACTTGGATCGAGTCGTCTTGATTCTTGAACTGGATTGAACTTATTCCTATGGTTTTACAGGTATTGTCATTGCCCATGAAAACAACTCCACCGCACAACTCCTTAAAGTTGGAAAAACGGTATTTGTTAGGACACAAATGATAGGTATAACCCGAATCCAAAATCTACTCATCTGAATGACATGTCAACGTCATGTCAACTAAACTAAAGTCTGACTTCTGACCATGCTTTGCTACACATGCATCAAAAGTAGCATTTCCCTTTTGTAACTTAGGACAATTTTTTTTCTAATACTCTTTCTCGCGATAAATAGCACATTCATCTTTGGCAGGCCTCCTTTTAGACCTGCTCTTTTTTCCAGATTTGTGGCTTTGTCAATGACCTCTCACTATCAATACTTCTGTAATTGTTTCTCTGTGATCCTTTGTCTTTTTTTCTATTCTTAAAGTTATACAATGCACTGCATACAGCATCAAATATTCCCATGAAGCAAAGTGGTGGTGAGATGATCATATTCATCAGGAAGGGAATTCAACAGCAACAATGTCTTATCTTCATCTTTAAATTTCTCATCCAAATTTAGCAAATCTACTAATATCTTATTGAATGAGTTCACATGGTTATTTATCGACATGCCAGGTGCATACGTGAATCGATAGAGTTTTTTCTTCATATAAAGCATATTTTCAAGGCTTTTTCTCATGTACTTTTCTTTTAGCGCCTCCCATAATGAGTACTTTTGATCTTTAGCCAGACATAAGCGAATAGTACTACATGTCTGTCCATTAATCTTTTTTCACTCCTTGTAATCCATCTTGTCAGGTTTTTCTTCAAGAGTGACATCCAACTCCTGCTGACATAAGACATCCAACACCTCACATTACCACATACTAAAATTATTGATACCATCGAATTTCTCCACTTCAAACTTTACATTAATGACAGTAGTTCTCGTAGATGAAAACGACGACAGTGCCTCTGCCATCATACTTAACTTAAATAATCAGTGCCTTTAACAACTATTTACACTTGAAAAATAGTCTCTATGATGTTAATTTCGTGTGAAAATGCACCAGGAAAATTTTCGGGAGAATGGAGGAGTCACAACGGTTCCACTTAAAACCCGAACTCTTTAGGCTCTTATCGCCTTGTTGACAAAACTTTTCTAAACATTGATAACTCTATGAAATGAGGGTTATCATGGTGTTTTTATGCTTAAATCAACATTACTTAGAGAGTAATTGACATGTTTTTACTGCATTTTAGTTATATTTTGCGTGAGCATGCATTTTAGTTTACTCTCAATAAATTTTGCTTGATTTAGAATAATTTGTGTGCTTAATTCATATGTATAATTGAAGGTGACCGGAAGCTCAAGATTTAAGGAATGAATGCTATTGCAGTAGGCTTGTAAGGATAAGGAAAGAACATGGTTATAGAAGAATTGAAATAAGTCTGGAACAGTGCAAATGTTGTAGCCAATGTTGTAGCACTGTTGCTGTAGCAATCTTGGAGCAACGATAGAGAAGATTTCACGTGAGATACTTAGAAGATTGCGATCTGGAGTTTCTTAATCTGGAGGATGCGCACCTAGGCTT
Organism: Citrus mangshanensis; assembly: GCA_030449895.1. NCBI lineage: Eukaryota > Viridiplantae > Streptophyta > Magnoliopsida > Sapindales > Rutaceae > Citrus > Citrus mangshanensis. Next base: position 659,252 of record JASUUJ010000010.1, on the reverse strand, counting down.
TCGATTGCCCTAATTCTAAGCTATAAAAGGAGCACACACGCAAAGAAAAAGAAAACCGTAGGCCGTCATTAGAAAAAAAGAATAGAGAAACAAAACAAGAGAAAACAAAGATCAGGAGAGAGAATTAAGGATGCCAATAAAGGATTCTAGAAGAACATCAAGCGGATCTCAACTTTTATTTCTTGTTCTCTTGTTTTTATTTATGATGGGCAGTTTAATGGCTGAAACTATTTTTATTCTTGTTTTATCGCAGATTATGAACTGAATTTACTCGTGGTTGAGTGATGAACAAATTTGATGGTTAATTGAATGATATTATGTGTTGCTATATGTTTGCTATAGCACATTATTTTGATAATACTTATTTTAATTCACTATTTCGGCTGACCACCCATTTAGTGACACTAGCTAAGATAGAGCCTTAAAAAGGCTTGTTTTAGTAGCACATATCATAACAATACTTAGTTTTAGATTGGGTTTCCTGAGTTGGGTTTAACTTGATTCTAAAAGGGTCATATTTAATCTAAAATTAGTGATGAATTAGATATAGGAATTCACCTTATAGGGTAATTAGAATCTAAAACGTGTAATGTTATATCTAATGTTAGCATAACAATTGGTCACTGCTAAGTTGCATTTAGGTATAAAACATCCAACATGCGACAGTTAAAGATACATAAGGATTCTACCCAGTGTTGTAGCAGATGTTGTAGCAACCGAACCAAACATTAGAAAAATATTTAAAACCATTTAATGAGTTTAATCACTCAACTACTCCATTCTCCTTGGCTACATCCTTATATTTGCTGTGATAATTTACTTTACTGCATTTTTCTTATTGCATTATTTTATCTTTATTAGTTTATTAGTTCAATAATTTGTTTTAATTCTAATTTAGAATAAGAATTGCACTGATAAAATTGTTGTAGCAATTCCTATAACAACTATCCATGTGGAGACGATCTTGAATATTTATCATTATATTACTTGTTGTGTACACTTGCACATTGACACCAATAGCATTAGAAAACATACAACAGACATGCAAAAATACACATTACTTATAATAGACTGTCTCCTAAGTATAAATGGTTGTCTCCATCGTATCAATGAATAGTACTGTATACATCAATAGTGTCGTATATGTGAACAGTGTTGTATACCCCAAGCACGAACCTTCGGCTCTGATACCAATTATTGCGGAAGCGCAGGTTGAGCAATTACTAATGTTCTGGTGACTGCGACTTTTGGAGAAATATAAATGTGGTGATAAACAAATGCAAAAAAAATAGAACACAATAATTTACGTGGTTCAACGTAATGCCTACGTCCACGGGCAAAGACTGAAAGATAATTTTACTAAAAATTAGAATTTACAAAAGTGAGAAAAGCTCTCAAAAGTCACAACCCCAATACACCTAAATGGAACCTCATTAGAATACTCAAGTAGAAGCTCTCTCAAATCTCTCACATTGCTTCACTTACAATTGCTCTCAACTCTCTCAATTAGGATGTGATTTAAAGCTCTTCCTCTCCTCTCTATTTATAGGCAAGCAATGATTACCTACCGTTTCCAATTTGGCTACAATTTGCCATCACGTAGAGCTAGAACTTGCATTGCATGCATTAAATTCATGCATATTTGAAAACAATTGCACGTGCAATTTGCTGCCACCTTCAATTTTCAATATCACCGAACTGCAGAACAAAATTTTCAAAACTTTTTTCATGCTTTCAAGACTTAATTTTTTTCTTTTATACTTTCCCATATTCAAGTCAAATTTTCTACAAAGTATGGGTTCAAACTCTGCTCACATCGATGGAAAGAAAATTGGATTGACTTTGACTTACTATAACGAAAAAAAATGATTTAGAAAATAAAATGACAAAGGTTTTTTCCTAATTGTTTGGACAACCTTAATTTCTATGTCATAAGGACTTAAATATGTTTCTCAAAGTGTATTCGAGTGAGAGCAAAAAAGAAATTAAGAGAGGCATGCATAACAGCTGATTAGTGACGAAAGTTGAAGTTGGTCAGAATGGCAGAGCCTGGAAGACGAGCATATATATCATTAATTTACTAATTTTTATTGAAGGAATTTTGGATCTTCGATACACCATCATACCTAATTAGGTTGGTGGTTATGTGTAGAACCTCAAATTCACACACTGCAACTATCTTTGATCTGTCTTGGAATCAATATTTTTGTGATGCATTCATGCCTTTATATAGGCAACAGTATGATAGTTAGATGTTCGAATTTGAACAAGTAACTTCCATTAACCGCTTAGAAGTTTGAACATTAAGGATGTGTCTCTTGTAAAAGTCACACCCTTTAATCACAGCACATGGCATAAATGGTGTATCATACATGGCATACATGTAGTGGATTCTGCATGGGACCATTTGATCAAATAAATTAACATATCCAACTTGATCAAATGAAGTAAGTTTAATTTCTTTAGATGATGATACTCTTTATGTGCTTACTCTCTTTGATAAACTACAAAATAGAAGGTATCTTTATTTTCCAAATTACATCAATATTTTAAACTAAGAATAACCAATCCATACCTATTATTGTTGATAACTTTACATTAAACGGCTGGTATAACATATATTCATCTTTGGCGCCTGTAAATAGACTTTACATACAGAAAATCTATTACAATCCTCATTACCTCGCTTAGTCTCTATCATTTTTCCAACCAGTTATACTTTACATAAGACAAAGCTCTATCAATTGTTTTTCTCAGGTGACCTTGAAAATTAACAAATGATATCCACACTCAGCATGTTACAACTATCTATCTGGATGATTCTTAAATTCACAGTAGTTACTGTTGGGATTATATGCTCTTTTAAAGCATATTGATTTATTTTTTGATTAATAAAATAGTTGAGATAATTTCAATTGCATAAATATTTTGAAGAAAGTCTGTTTAATCATATTATATGTATTTATGTGATCATCATATGGATTCACAGAAGACATAAATATAAGTTATCTTTTGATTAAATAAATTAAATTCACAGTTGATAAATAGAGTTGGGTGCTCTATTTATGTTTAGACTGTAGTAAATTCATTGAATGATTTTTCTTAATCATGTATGATATGATCATACATGATTAAGACAAATCATTCAATGAATTTACTGATTTAGTTTGACTACATTGAGCTGGATTACATATGAGATTTAATTAACCTTGAAATGACTGTTAGACTTATTAAATCTCATAGGTATTGATTTTACTGTAATCTTAATCTTGAGTTAGTTATGATTTCATTATTGTAATTGTTATTTCATTTGAGTTACCAATAGGCATGACACACAATTGTGGTCAAGATTACCCAGTATTTTAGTGGGAGCAATTATGAGTATTAGAGTTATAGATTAACAATATAGAATTTGTACAACGCATCTCTTGATAGGTTTTCGGCACTTGATCATAAAATTCTCTTACCAGAGTGAGTCAACATATTAGTATGTTGAAAATGATCATTAGAGAAAACTAGTAAGTATCAAGGAATAAGATGTAATTAAATCAATTGGATAGTTAAGATATCGATTTAATTAACGATGTGGTACAAAGGATTATGCAGTAAAGAAATCAATGTGGCTTGGGATGAATTATTATTCGAGCATACAATTATAGAGGTCAGTTCCAATATTTTAGTGGAGTAGATTTGGAATTAAATAATTGGGCTAGTTTAATTATAGGTTTAATTATTATAGCCACTATTGTATGTTCCCAAATGATCCCCGGGTTAGCTCATTTAATTGACTGCGCCACTACTGGATTAATAAGCAAAATAACTAGTTATTTGGATTAAAAGCTTAAATATATTATTTAGTGGGAGGCTCCATATAATATACTTGTGTCTAAGGGGCCTTGTGTTATTTTACAAGGTGAGCCCCTATGACAAGAAAGAAGTAACCTTACTTTTGGTTTATTATTTTTAATTTAAATCAAACTTGATTTAATAGAATTAAATAATATAAAAAATGGAGTCTAGGGTTTCCACTAGATAGAGATATAAAAGGGTTTATTTTCTCCCAAAAGAAAGAGAGCAGTCATTTTATACAGACCAGATAAAAATCTTTTTCTCTCTATTATTGAGAGAAAAATTTTCTCGTGCTAGTTGCTTTAATGGTGATAAAAGCGCCCACACGTCAAGTGCATGCATATCAAACTTAAGTCATAGTCAGGAAGATTATTTGGTGGCGGATCGTGATCTAACAAGAGTGGTGGTGACGGATTGTAATCTGGGAGCCTAAATCACTTCAGCAGAAAAAGGCAAATCAGATTTTTAAGGTACGATTTCTAAATTACAAATTCTTATATATTGTATGAAAGCGGTACTAAAACTTTTATAAAAAAAAATTTAAAAACTAATTTTTCTCCAACAGTTACATGCTCTTTAAAATTCTTAAGATATAAGCCCTTGGTCAAAGGTTCAACTACCATCTTACTAGAGGGAACATAGTCCACTATTATTTCTCCACTTTCCACTATATTTTGTATATCGTGATAATTTATGTTAATGTGTTTAACCTTTGAGCTATTTGGTCCACTTTTGACTAAAAAGATTGCAAACATATTGTCACAAAACATATAACAAGTTCGTTAGGTAAATCTAGCTACAAATTACCAGTGAACCTCGTAGGCCATACAAGTAATGCAGGTTATATATTCTGCTTCTACTGTTGACTTTGCAACACTGACTTGTTTCCTGCTTAACCCAAAAACACAGCAGTTTCACAGAATAAAAATATATATCATCCATATCAACTACAAAATCTGCACCAGAGTAGCGAACAAGTTCTAATCACTTTAGCCAAAGCACAATTTCATACCTTTAGTCCTTTGAAGGTATCTAATAATTCTTGTTACTAGCTACTTGCTAATGCGCTTTTCTTGGATTTGATTGATATTTACTTACTACTCCTAGTGCACTTCTCATTGCATGCATGATACTTCCTGCAGCCTGTGCATAAGAAACATTTTCCATACCTGGCTCTATTGGCTGCTGGACAACCTTATCAAAATTTAGGTCTTAGATTTCTAATATCACTTAATATGCCTATGTGTCCAATTAATAAAACGTCAATACTTTATTTTTTTATCTTTAAAAAATAATTATTCATTTTCAATTTTCATAGACATGGTCATATCCTCATATTTATTTATACATGTGCAAAAAGTTCAAAACAAACAACTTGTAAAGGTGGGAAGATTTCTGCACTTGCGCCTGGGGCTTCTCGAAGAAGGAACTGAGAAAAAAAATGGAGATGACGAGACATACATGTCTAAAGCTGGAGATTCCCAACGCCACCGATCTCATTTTCCTAAAACGCACGCGGTTTCAGGCCCACTTCGAGCTCTCCATCACCGACGGTCTCAACGCTTGGCTCTGCAATGGTATTATAAACTAAAACGTGCAACAAATTTTAATTTAAATTTATCCTTTTTTTTTTGGGGTGCTTAAAGGAACAGCGTTTTCGCCTTTTCGACAGCGTCTGGAGAGCAGGTGAAAGATAGGGCAGCGCAGTTGAACTGGCCGAGCGCTATGTGGGGCATGTTAGGGTTTTCAGCAGCTTGGTTCTGTCGACGGTTTTACTGATCTTGCTGATGGATGTAATAGAGTAAGGCTCCGTTTGGTACAACTTTTGAAGTAGAGCTTATTTAAGTATAGATTTTGTAAATAGAGCTTTTAAAAAAGTTTAGTTGTTTGGTTGTCAATAAGAGCTTTTATTAAAAATTTATGAAATTACTATAATAGGCAAGTTTTTTAAAGTTATATTATGAAAACAATAAATACAATTGTTAAATAAGTAGATGATATTTTAAATATTTTGACATTTAAAAAAACTTCTCAACCTCTACTCTTAAAAGCTCAAAATTTGAGTTTTTATTAGTAGAGGTAAAATAGCTTATTTAAATTTCAAAAGCTCTATTAGAAAAACAACCAAACAACAACAAAAATTATGATAAGAGCTTATGAGATTAAATAAGCACTTGTGACCATCAAATAAGTCATATCAAACAGGCATTAAGTATCTTCTTATTATTTTTTAAAATTTAATTTATCGAAATTGAAATTGGAAATTTTTGAAATTTAAAATTATGTGGTTAAGTATGTGATTGTGATGTACTGCAGTTGTCATGGACATTTGAGAAGGAAGGGTCTGAGCTTGAATGGCGGTTGAAATGCAGACCGGCGACTGATAGCAAGAAGCTTACTGTTGGAATTTTCGACTTTCTTATGGATGCAAATATTAGGCTCAGTGTAAGATTCTTTTGCATTTTTTGTTGGCTGAAATTTTGAAGATTGTTAGTTGAAACAATTTTACTTTAGTAGATGTGTATGTAATATTCATTAGATTCAATGACTTGGTACATGTCGTAGGTAATCTTTAAAGGGGTAAAGAAAGAAAAGACTTGGGATCTGCCTATACTGGGTTCTTTTTTTTTTTTAAATTCAATAGAAGGGATTTATTTCTCTTGATGCTTGATTCAAATCTACCAATGGTTGCACATTCACTTGGTTCTTTGTATTTTGTTTCATGAGGACGATACTACGTACATAGAGTTTCCGTGATAGACATTTACATCTTTCAGAAGCCACTTTCTCCGTAGGTGGTCCAGACTACAAGTTGGGAGAGCGAGTAGTTGTTACAAGGATTGTAAATCAAACATGTAATAAGTTTTTTTCTTTCGAGTTCGAATATTTTGTTGATCCACTAGCTTCTATTATTATGTCAATCTTAATCACTACATTTAAAATTTAACTTCTTATTTATAGTGACAATTATATGCATCATGAATAAAGATATTTGAGATTTTTTTTGTTTATATAAGTTTTCTCAATACAAGGTTTAGGAATAAGGACATGTACAAGAGGAGATTTATATATACGAATAAAAGATTATCTACGCATAAAGAATCGGGTGTACACTCTAAACGAAATTAAGAAAATTGACATTATCATGACTGATTTTGTAGCTAACCAAGAGCATATAAGTTATGCCTATAGGCTCAAATAATTAACTTGACAGGAAACTTTATAAATATAAAAAGTTTTCTTTTCTCTATGTGTATATATTATATATAAATGATTTAGACCCATTTGGAATCAATGTTGAAACTCAAATAAATTATTTATTTCATAATTTTTTATAAAAATAATATTTGGTAAATTTTATAGTAACCGCTTATTTTAGAATTTTCTTCTTTTTAATAGCAACTTTTATAAACATGTAAGAGCTTATTTTAAAAATTTCTCCACTTATTTTCTTTTCTCTATGTATATATATTATATACGTTCGGAATCAAGGAAAATATCCAGCTTGACCCCACCCATTCAAGTCATCCATGGACGCAATGCACCATCTCTAATTAACATTGAAACTCAAATAAGCTATCTATTTCATAATTTTTTATAAAAATAATATTTGATAAATTTTGTGGAAACCGCTTATTTTAAAATATTCTCCAATTTTGATAGCAACTTTTATTAGCATGTAAGAGGTTACTTTTAATAGGCATCTTATTACAAAAGGTACAACACTTTTTTAAAATTACTATTTTAACTTTATTATTGTAACAGAAAAATAATTATGTCTTTTTTTTATAAACGTAAATATATAAACCATTAGATATCATATTATGGCCACAATTATTGTATGTTTTCTAAGTTCATATGTTTATATTTTCTTTTTCTTTTTTATTATTATAAGAATCAATAAGACTTACATATGATTACTTTATAAACAATTTCAATTGAAAGCTAACCATGATTTTTAAAATTATTGTTTCATAACCATAGCTTTTAACATTTAATGTACTTACGTATTTTTCTATATTCATGGTGTTTATTTCATTAGAAAATTATGTAGGCTTGGTAATATTTAAATATATTTTCTTGATTATATCATTTATATTGTTAAATAAGAGATCATTTTTTCAATGTGGCTCATTTATTTATGTGAATAATGCATGTTACGATTTATTTTATTTGGATTTTGTATTAATATGAATTTTTATCATATTGTATGTAACAAATTATGAAGTTCGTTAGATTTTATATTTTTTCACTTCTATAATTTTATATGTTTTAAAAAGAAAAAACTTTGCTACAACCATACTACTATAATTAAATTATGCAAGCTCACGTTTGGCACTAAAAGCAGCTACAACCACACTACATTAATGCGCTGTGCTAATGCGACAACTACTGCATAAGGTTGGCTCATTTTTTTTTTCAATTTTCTTTATAATAATAATAATTTTAATTTAATATTATATTATATTATTTTAATTTTTTATCTTTACATTATAATTTATTAGTAAATTTATAATTTAATATCATTGATAATAATATTAATTTAAATAATAATATAAATATTATTACATATACTACAAAACTTTTACTTGGATTATTTAGCACAATTCTTTTTATTAGTGAATATGTTATAACAATATCTCGTGGTTTGTATAAATTTTTATTTTATTATCCTAAGATGACTTTTGAACTAATCTTTTTGGTTTTAACTATTTATTTGTGTTGTTATATTATTAGAGATTATTTGATTAAATTATTTGCTTTTATCTTTATCTCACAGGTCATATATTTAGAAAATACTAAAAAATAAATGTACGCTTTCGAAAATTTAAGGTTATAAACTTCGATTTTTATGAAGAATTATGATATTTTTTAACATTTACCCTAAACAAATTGTTAAATTTATAAAATTTAAGACTTCTATATTTAGTATTTTTCTAAATACTAATAAATTTTATTTTCTAAATATATAATTTAAATTACTCACAAAAAGTTAGTACAGTACAGTGCAACACCAAATATAGTATAATGTAGAACCAACCGCGTACAATATTATTATATTACAGTACTAATGCAATACAATGTGCCAAACACACCCTTATTTCACTCATATAGCAGCAACAACTTATTTAATTATCCACCTCAATTCCAAAATGGCCTTTAGATTATAAATGAAATATTACTCAACCAACGAAATTTCTGTTGACAATTTTTTTCTATAAACTAAATCATGTATTTTAATATCTAATGTCACGAGAGCATAGTAAAAGGATGGAAAGTTTTGGTTTAGGATTGAGGAGTTCATATAAATCCTCAACTTTTATTGATTGGATAATAAAGTTAATTAATACCTAACATATTTATTTTTACTATTTTACATTCTCACATCCACCCATTGTATTCTCTGATATATTATTGAATTACGACACACAATAAAATGATCCATAGTCGTGGCTCATGGGAATGGTAAGTACACTGTTGATCTTCAAGATTAAGGGCGCATTTGGAATTGAATAGAATTTAAAGACTAAAGATTTTAAACATTGCATCTTATAAGATATGTTGATATGATTTTTCACTTGTATAATGAGAAATCTATTATATCTTTAATAATTTTATCAAAATTATTATTTAAAATTTATATTTACTACATATTATTAACTTTTGTTTGATAACTACATATTTTTTCCACAACAGCTGTAGTTTAAAAGATACAGCACCTTAATCCCAAATGAGACCTAATTAGGGCATGTCCCGAAATGAGGTTTATTGACAAAATTCATAAATGCTGTAACAGAATGAGAGTATCCATCAAACACACATCAGGAATGTGGAATTGTTTTTCGTTTTTCAAATTTTGAAAAAGCCTAAAAATAGGTTCAGTATTAGATTTTTGCAAAATGATTTTAGAAAATAGCTAAGATCGTCTTCTAACTACTATCAAGAAAATCCCTAAAACGGTGAAAAACGTCTCACTTACAAGTAATCTTACAGAGAGGACCGGGCTTGGAATTCAACTTTGTAGGGGTTGAATTAAAACATTTCTTTTTTTTTTTTAATGCAAAATACCTTCATTTCAACTTAAAGAAGAAAATAACATTTCAAAACATTTCATGTTTTTTTTTTTGAATTAAAACATTTCAAAACTGATGATATGATTTTTTTTTCTAATTATATAGGCGGTAACATGTACATGTTTTATTTCAATAATATAAATTTTTTTCTTATTAAATAAAGATAATACAAATTTAAATAAAAAATAAAATATCAACAAAAATGCAGGCTCATTTGTTTCTAACAAAGGAAAGCGAAATAATTAATTAAAATAAATGAATAATTGTAAATATACAAGTTGTTATCAGAATTAATGTTTGTGAAATTATATAACTTAAACGACTTTTTTTTTCTAAATTTTAAAATTGTGAGAGAATATGTAGTTTTGCAAGATAAAGATTTTACATTTAAAACTCATGATATTATCATATTTTATTTAGAAACTTATTGATTCTACAAACATTTATAAGTTTCGTGGCACCATTTAATCTTAACAGGTCTCTGCCTCTGAACCTATAAACCTCCATTAAATAAAATTCACTAATATTCAATCAATTAAGTGGCTATTTATCTGTAAGGTACAGTTCTCTCACAAATTTAACCGTGAATGTCACTTGAGTCCACGGCCGGATATTGTTCATGTTGAGAGGGCTACACCTTATAGATGTAAGGTAGCCCTCTCCACTCATTTATTTCCTTGTAAGTCTTCCATAAGAGAAATTAATCAAATTATTTTAGGATTTTGATATTTTGGAGAGGAGGAATTCCAAAGACGAAAGCCAAAGTTCACCGATCATCATCACATCAAACTCAAAAGGGAGGCTGGGTAAGCCAAAATGTGACTTGACCAATTTTTTCATGCCAACGATATGATGATGATGTCTTGTAGGCCATGGAAGAAATCGGTCCTTGACCTTGACCTTCTCCTAGTTGATGACACAAAGGGGCATTCACTTAGTCAGCTGCCAATATCCAAAATTAATTATATATTTAACATTTAATATTTTGGTATTAATATCCAACCCACCACTTGACAAACAACTTGGGCCATTTGGGTTAAAACCACACAATTTTGGTGGTCGTCATTATTTTTCCGTTGGTGCCTAAATTTATTGCTTTACCTACCCCACAACTATCTTTACCTTTTTAAAAACACCATCAAAGATTTTCATATCCCTATCCAACCATTTTGAAAATTTCAATGGCTCTCTAATCGAAAACAACTCAAACATAAATTTAAACATTTTAAATTAAAAAGTTTGGGTAAATTTTAAATTACTCTTTTGTTGAGTTAGCTATCCTTAAATTGTTTACCGTAATCTTGAAAATTTGAAATTATCTCAACATTTAGCCAAAAAATAAAAGAAAAATAAAGGTGAATTGATAAATTTTTTTAGCTTCTTAACAAAAATAAAATATACTGAAAATTTAAAAAATAAGAGAATAATTTAAAAAGAATCAATTTACAAAAAAAAAATTCCGAAATCAACCCAAAAAATTTTAGCTCAGTATAAAATCATAAATGTTTATTCATCTATCTATAACTTACAAAACAATTATTCTCATTTACAAATGTTTTTATTTTTTAAATGTAAACTTAAAATTTTAAAACATTGTAAAAATCTTTTACAATGCTTTAATAATCGAATTTTGTCAAATATAAGCTAATTGTTTTCGTCATAGACAAGATTCAAATTCTATTCCTCTATCAGTTTTAAGCTTAATGTCTAAACTATAGATTTTTTTATTGGAGATGGTGAGTAAAATAATCCCTGTTTTTTATTATTATTGTTATTATTATCATTTTTATATGTTCACATCCATTACTTATTAGTCTTTTCACTTACTAACTTGCTTATTTAGAGAACAAATTAACACAAGCCATTCAATATGTTATGTCAAATTGTCAATTCTTCTTAAGAATGAGGAGTAAAGTTTCAAGTCATAAAATTAGTACTATAATTAGTATTATCTAAATAATATATTTAACTCTCTTAACTAAACCTGCAAATTAAAAATGGTAAATAAATAAAATACAACAAAATACTACAAATAAAAACCTCCGTATTGTCCGTGACATATATTTAACTATAGCTACAGGCCATAAGGTCATATCAAAATTATACTCCTATGAACCAAAACCAACTGACTCCGGTTCAAACCGGTAGAATCAACTCTGGTTCAGTCATACCTACCTTTGCCTAAAACCTTCAAAAACTCTGAACCATGTGGCTCAACCCAACATCCGGTCCAGCAGATTCCTTCTTTCTCCTCATTTCCAACACTTTTCTATGACTATTCGAATGCATGTCCACGGAAAAAGTCGGGCTACAAGCCGGTCTATATTCCGGAAAAAGCCGACCGGACTTATACCGAACCCCACATGCATTACAAAGAGTTTTCGGACCAAGCGGACCGGTTCTCCACTGCGGAGTCTTTTGGGTTTGACAGTGGCTACACCTCCTCTGAAACAAACCTCCCCCACTTTGAACAGCCGGTTTCTTCTTTGGTTTCTTCACAACCGGTTCGTCAAAACCACTAAACCACTCAATACTTTGAACCGAGTCCGTAAAAATAAGACAAGAAGTTGAAGATGAAGAGGATATTGTTGACTCGGTGGATAACGGTGACCCAGACGACCAAGCCCGGCCGCTGCGTCTGGTTCTTTTGGTTCTCGCTTTCGAAGGCACCCGTAAAGGAAAGCACGTGGTGGTGGTGGTGGTGGTGGGGTTGGTTGAGGTTTTGTTCGAAACCGGTTTTCCATCCGGTTCAGACCGGGTTCGTTCTACATAATTGGGGTACAAAAGTGAAAGTTCTGAGCATGAAGAATCGTCTACAAACTGAGAAACCCATTCAAGCTCAGCAAAATCATCAACCTGTTGAAGAAAAGAGGGGGGAAAAAACACAAATGAGTTTTTCACTTTTCAACGTTTTAAAAAATAAAAAAGCAAAAACGCTTTAAAAAACAATTTTTTTCATTTTTTTTAAAAAAAGAGAAAAACTTTACCGGTTCAACGAATTCATTTGTGAGGAGTGATTGTTCAGAGGAAAAGCTACCGGAGTTAGAATTATTATCATCATCAACAGGGTCAGGTGAAGAGAAATAATCCTTATCATCAACGGACCCATCTTCAAAATCACCATTGGAGAAGTCGAGAAGATCATCAACGGAAAAATCTTCATTCGAAACGCATGGAATATCATCGAAAAATACTTGCTGGGTCGATTTCAAACAACACGAAAGCTCTCTGCGTAAACTGGGTTTAAAGGCTCTTGCTTCCATGCAAAACTCCATAATAATATTAATAATAAAAATCGCGTTTTTGTTTTTTTTTAAGGGTTTGTTTCTTTTGAAGAGATAGATTAAGAAGATGATGGAGAGAAGAGAAGAGAAGGGAAGAAAGAAAAAAAAAATAAAAATAAGAAACTGAATGATTTGTTGGTTGAGAAAGAATTGAATTGGCACAGAAATGAAGGCCGGTTCGTGGGCGAAACTGGTGCGGAGTTAATGGCTTGTCTTTATATATATATATATATATATATATATATATGTAGTTTCTAAATTTATTTATGGTTTTGTTAGCTTTGATTTGAATTTTGAAACTGTAAAATTGTAAAATAAAAATAGTTATACTGTTTTTGGGGGAAGAACGAAAAAGGAGTTGCCACAATAATAATGCATGTTGAGATTGTAATTGATGGCTGAGCTGACCGGTCATTAGTCTTCTTGGGTTGGCTTTGTTTGGACCCAACAATCCCTTGTATTTTCCACTTAGATTTTTCTTTCCTGTTTTTTTAAAAAAAATTTCCAATCCATTGACTAGTCATGGTTTGGTCTTTTCCCATGACAGTTGTAAATCAATAAAAAAAAATTAAAAATCAGCACAATTTTTTTTAAAAAATAATTATATTTGAATATACCAAACCAACGTTACACTCAATTATCTATAAAAATTTAAATCCATATAATTATAACATTTTCAAAAGATTTGTTAAGCATAGTTCGAAAATCTACATTAAATATAGAATAGATTTATTTTCAACTAAAATGAGTGTATATAGAATAGGAATGGATAATTAATACTTTAATTCTTGAACTAATAGACTCAACAGTAGAAATTCAAATCATATTAAGTTGGAAGGACATTTTATTTACAATGTAACTTTTGGTATTAAAAAAAGGGTGATCAATTAAAAATATAAATTTCTTTTGTTTGCATTAATAGGTAATTTATTTCTTATAACTTTTAGAGTATTATCAAAAGACTCTTTTAATTTAACTCTTTAAATATTTATTTCTTACTTTTATGGTAAATAAAAGATTGAAAAAAATTAGTTATCTCCTAAAAGTCTTTTCAAATAAAAATAAGTTCATATTATTTTAATCAATCTTTTTTTACTAAAATAATAACAATTATAACACATTTCTCTTTTTTAAAAAAGAGAAAATAAAAATAATATAATACTATGTCGAAGGCTCCAAAAAACTCTCTAAATGAAAATTTTCAAATAATATTTTTTTTTAATATTGAAGAGAAAGAATGACAACCTTATTTAAAAAGTTTTTTTGAAACATTAAATAATAAGTAAAGTCTCATTCAAAGTGCTTTTTTGATTAATGCACTTAATACGCTTCAATGTGAAACATATTTAACACAATTTTTGTTATAACTTACAAAGCAAATTTAGTAAACTTAGTGAATGTCTAGTCAATGCAGTTTATATATGTATATATATTTTTAAAAGAAAGAAAGCTGGCACCATACAGTGATTCAGGCGTGGTTGATTTTTGCTGTGAAAAAAGTCAGCTTCTGTACGGTTGATACGATATGTGGGAGCGGGACCCACAGAAAGACCAAATCCAACGGCCGAAAAGACTCTGTGAGAATCTTACCGAATGTGGCGCTAAGATTATTCAAAAGTTAAACCACTCACGAAACCGCCGTCATGTTGTGTTTTTTTATTTCTGCTTTTCTACATTCTTCCAATAATACCACTAAATTTTTTTGTATTTACCGAAAAGCGTTGCTTTGCCTTTGCTTTGCCGCGTTAATCTCGCCCCAATTTCTGACTAATTCCATCCCCGTTGTTGCTTCCTGTCTAATTTTGGAAAAATTCGAAGACCACTCGCTGAAATTCTCCGTTTTGAAAATCCGACGGACAACTGGCCAAGTTGGAATGAATCCAACGGTGAAGTTTGTAGCTTAACTTTTCAACCAATTTTTAGCGCGTGGAAGCTTCCGTTTGTCCTTTTACTTTAGTTCATGCGTTAGGGAAAGTTTAACTGAGAAGGTTTCCACTTCCACGTCGTTATAAGCATGCAACGCGTGCCGCTCTACGGATTCACGGGTGGCTACAAAATACTCGTTAAGCACTTTTTTTGTTTTTTATTCTTGTACAATACCAAAACAAAAAAAAAAAAATTATCTACCAACTACCTTTAAAATATTAAAAATATAAGTAGCCACCATAAATTTTTTGTAATATCTCTACATTATCTTAAGTTTTAATTATATATCGACTAATTACTTTTCCATTAATTCCAACAACCACCATTAAAGAATCCAAGATAAAAGTCTATTTTATCCCAAAAATGAAAAACAAAGCATAAAATCATCAATTTACCTTCTTAATTGAATATAGGAATAAAATAATCTTTTAGCTTAGATTCTTTAATCGTAACTAATGAAATTAATGGAAAAATAACTAACTAATATAAAATTAAAACTTGAGGTGAGCAAGAATATTATTGTAAACTCACAATGGCTGCTTCCACTTTCGATATTCTTGAAGTGATTGAGAGATAATATTAATGCAAATAAATATATTTAATATATTTGTTAGGGCTTAAACTAATCGATACGTATTGCCATTTCGACATTTTAAAGTTGAAGTTAATAATAAATAAATAAACTCTTATCTTTGTCAGAAGACTCGAACATTTGAACTCAAGAATTTGGTAAGAAAATGCATGACCAACTCAACTGATAAATTGTTGGCAATATACTAATTAGAAATTGAAAATAAATTTCATATTATTATTTTAATTTAATTTATCGTAAAATGTTTATTTAAATTTATCTATATGATTTTTTTTTGCTGCCGCTCCTCGTAATTATTTTATTGAGTAATTTATTTGTAAAAAAATTGAAGCAGATGCATATAACTAAGTAGGATTGTAACGTAGTTTTCTGAAAAATTAGGTTGATTTGGCATAAATATTTGTACGTGTTATGCGAGTTACATCAGTTCATGAATATTAGGATTAGAAAATTTGAATTATTGCGAGTGTTATATCAATTATTGTTGGCTAATTAGTCAAGGTAGAATCACAAAACAAAGTGATCGGAAAATGTATCAAATAATTTACAATTTAAGAGGAAGATATAGGAGAAGTTGATTAATATTTTTTTGGTTTAAATTTGCTAGTCAAGCATCTACTTTTGGATCAAATAATATAACTTAGGACTTACTTACAATTTGACCATTAACATAGCATAACTTGAAAATCTACATAAATATGAGATTTACGTGAGATAAAGCAATGTACATTACAACCACTTGGATTGCCCGGATGAGACTTATTTTTTAATTAAATGTTAAAATCATGGTTTTGTGATATTATGGAGGCCATAACTTATTTTTATTGTCTGATTTTAATGTTGATCAATCATCATTAGCAAAGATCAAATGTTGTCCTCTCAAATCCCAATTCCCCAACAATTAAAAAGAAAAGGAAACGAGAATAATTCACTTTCTCTTCGTTTGAAGACAAAAGTTGGTTTTGGGATGATGGCCATTATCGGCTAATGTCTTAATAATTGTAACTTTTTTTTTTGAGAAATTCTAGATTATATTCAATATAATTATAATCGTTAATTATATATTAATTAATTTAATTATTTATTTAATATATAGTTTAATTAAATAGAACTATTAATTATATGTTAATATTTTAAAATAAATACATACGGGTCATACATATATTAATATTTTTAATGTATTTTAAAATTACTTCCTTTTGAGAATTCATTTTACAATTGTTTGTTTCGTTTTAATAATATACCGAGAATTTACTCTATAAAATCTTCATGTGCATTATGTTAATTGTTAATATATTATAATTTAATTCTTTAAGGTTTGTGCTTAAATAATAATACATACAATCTAAAAATAATTAGTCGAAAATGTAAATCCGGCCGACCATTGACGATAAACAATATTCTTTAAGAACAGCACGTGACAGAAAGCTTACAAGAGACGCAAAACCGCAAAAGACCCATTATCCACGTCGTTTAACATTTAAAATTATCAAAACGACAAAGCATGATTCGGTGCGGTCACGTGCTCGGTCATGCGCTTCTCTAGTTACAATGTTACTGGTTTTTTGACACCCAACTCAAATTATAAAATATTTTCAAAGCTATTATGATGATGATTCACGAACATGCTTAGCTGCATCCCATCAACTACTATCTGAATCTTTTTTTTTTTTTTCGAAATAATATTTTAACAGTTAATAAATTCTACACGTTAGTGTAATATGTTATGTCATCATCAAATCTTAACTTTATAAACTATACTATTCGTAATATAATTAAAAATTTGTCGAGACCTGCACTGATATAATCTACTTAAAATTTACTATCAAAATCCGTTAGAATAAAAGAGATATCTACTTTCAAATTATGAAAATTATGCTTCTCCGATGCAGGGATAGATTAGATTTTCAAGTTATATTTGATGAAATTCTAAGTGGCTCCACAATAAACTAATGTCCGCACCTGATAATTCTTAATATTGCACATATGCCAAGCTATAGCGTAAATCATAATCACTCATCACTAGATGTCATGTTAGGCCGTTAAGCCTTTGAATTGAAAGCTTGTCTTTTAACACAGATTAGTAATCTCATAATATCAGCAAGCAATAATTTTACGGTTATGGTTATCTTAGAGCTGTTCTAAGATAGAGAATGAATCACAGCCATACATATAAAGTAATAAATAATAATAAAAAAATTTATTATAACTTTGATCATGTGATTATAAAAATATACTCTATTTTAAAGTAATTCCAGCATAGTCGGACCCTAATTTTAATGGTAATGCAAGCAGCAGCTCCTAGTAATTTATCAAAATCTGCCCAAGTTTTCTTATTAATGAAGAGACAAAGTTATGATTGTGATCAGCAATTATTTGGTGCAGAAGCAAACCCGTCATCTGGTTATTAACCAAACAAGGAGCAGGTCGCTTTAAAATATTATTACTTGCAGGTCCCTTTAAAATATTATGTGATTCATATAATGCAAGATTTCATAAGTGACCTCATTTGACAGAAACCTCTAATCTCAACTCCTATCAAGTACCAAATTCTAATAATTTTTGGGTATGTATTTTAATCATTCTAATGAAATAAAAAGTAATTTTGTAAGTTAAAAAATTAATCAATCAGTATGTGAGTATGTATTTTAGAATAGATTTTAGAATTCTACTATTATTCTGTAAATTCTGGTATGAATTTCAAATTTGTTAGGTGGTTAGTTTGTATTTTTGGGATGACATGTGGATACCAATATTAAAAAGACAAGGACCCATCAGGTATGGCAGTGGCACCACACCTTTTGGTGATCTCCTTATCTTTCTTTCCAATTATTAAAGTTAGTTTAATGTGATCCACATCACCAGTTTTTCAGCCACTGTAGACATTGCCACTGGTGTGCTAATCGAAAATTTCAAATTTCTCCCAGTGCTTCTTGTTCCTTAATCATTTTTGGGGTAATGACACATATTAGACCAAACTTGAAAATGTGGCTCAATGATAAAGCTTGAATGTATAGCCTAAGCTATAATTTCTGGGGAGGAGAAAAAAAAAAAAAAAGACACATAATATTATGCCCTCTCACATGAAATGTGGATTAAATAAGTACTAGACGAATATATGTTTGTTGAACTGCTTGATCACTCCCATAACTTTCAAAAAAATAAAAAAAATAATAGAACTGCTTGATCCCAAGTTTAAGCTATATAGTAACTTCTCATTTTCACTGCAAGCAAACATTACATTGAAAGTTTTAAAGTAGCAACTTCACACATTACCTCTCCAGTTTTCTTTCCCTCAGGAGGCGACTAGGTTTCATTCTTTTGCTAACTGAGCTTGAACTGCGGGTTTAACTTGAAGGATGCAGCAACTTCTGATAAATTACTAATGAAAAGTGATGCATCTTACAGACTTTGGGTCATGTTTCAGCATAAAATTCATCGATGATGGTTCGAACTATCAATGGTATCCTCACTACGTGTATACCATCTTCCCAGAACAGATTTCCAAAGGAGTATCTACCTTGAACTCTTAGCCGGGAATAAAAAGTTACCTTAAACTTCAGCTTCTTTCTTGTAGAATTAAATGTCAATGTTGATGGCTCAACTCTAACAGTAGTTCCTGCAGGAGCTTGAACACGAGCAGTATAGACAGAGTTCATGGGACTGACATTTGTAACTTGTCTTGATACAGTTATACTCTTCTTGAGCTCAGGGATGGTGATTGAAGGCAGATTTAGATTTACAAGGAACTTGGTTGATTTATCATTGCATGTGGTGGAAGCTCTATTCATTAAGCTGATGGCAGAATTATTATACCCCATGGCACAAAGGAATCGAACATAGTCTGATACTTCCATGTCATATACTAGGCCAGGATCCATGGCTTTATTGGGATCGACATGGCCTCCACCATAGTCAAATGGATCAGCCTGCTTGTGAGGAGCTCCCTCAGCGACCATGCTTTGAGCATATTCATCTTTTAGAGAAGCTGGCCGAGATTGACGGAAAGAATATTAGCAATGTAACTACTGTTAATAGGCTTTAGGAGCAATTGAAATTTCAAATTTTATGAAATTTCAGTTTTCACCTGTTGTCACAATTGCAGACTTGATTGCTGCTGGACTCCACGTTGGATGAATAGCTTTCAGAAGGGCCACAATACCAGATATATGGGGGCATGACATGGAGGTTCCGGATTCAACTTTAAAGTTAAATTGCGGTATATAATTTGGAGTCACATGATCAGTTTGTTCAAGAGTTGAAACAGGTGACCAAGATGCCAAGATGTTAACCCCCGGAGCTGCAATGTCTGGCTGCACAGCATTGCAGCTCCACAGCACATTGAAATAAGCTGATCAAATGAACTACATAGACAATACTCATGTAAACAAGATGGCAAATACCTTCAATACTGAGGGAGAGAGAGAACTGGGTCCTCGAGAAGAAAAGAAGGCCACTTCTGGTGATATTTGTTGCCCAATTACTGTCTTTGTGAAGCTAAACTTGACTATAGGATTTCTGCCGCATAAAAATTAGAGTCAAGTGACAGCTAATTTGCACAACCATAAACAATAAGTATATATTTAGAACATCACCGTGGATTCATGGTCACAATCACAAACATGAAGCCGTATAGCTTATATGCATGGAAAAGCAAACGAGTATATCTTTAGAACATGCCTATGGTCACCACTGAGTTTTTACCTGTTAACTTCCATGTAGGTGAGAAGAGATGTTCCAATTGCAAAGTCCACTTGGACACAGGGAATACCGAAGGAAAAATGAACATCCTTTGTGGGAAACTTAGCAAATATGAGACCAACACCCCCAGAATCCAGTACAGTTCGCGCAGCAGTTGCAGCTGATCTCTGAAACTGTGACTGGAAACAAATAACAATTTTTCCTCTCACTAAGGTCGCATTCAGGGTCCCTGATTCACAGCTTCTGTTAAGAGTGCATGTTATTAGAATCTTTATTGTTTACCAATTACCACAGACTAGGATATTCATGCAGATATCAAAGCCAGCATGAAGCAAAAGAAAAGATGTTTTACCTCGCACTACCTTCATCTGCATCAAATGCCGCAATATCTTTCCCAATCACAATAGGATAAAACTCGTTCAGATTCACTTTTCCATTATAAAAAGCCTGACCCTGTTTGAGAAAATAAAACTTATTTCTAGTCTATATGTGTAAGAGTTCGTTGACAATCATATCAAGCTGAAATTCAGGCAAGGATGTTATAATTTTGTTTCAACATGACAATAAAATGAATTTTGCTATTCAAAATATTCAAGCAGAAATCTGCAATTTGATTTGGATGATCTTCATTCAAATTTATGTTGGTCAACTTGAACACAGAATGGAAAGCTGTTTCATAGAGTTATATCATAAACTTTCTAATCCTACAAACCACAATGCTATCAGTACGTATTCTATTGATACCTTAGTTAAAAAAATTCTTCGGAGTTCAAATTTCCATCATGAGACTGAAAGGGGCATATTGCCAAAACCATATCCGTTATTCAAATATGAACAAATTTATTCCTTTTTCAATTTTTTTTTTTTGTGCAAGTTATGCTGAATTTCATGGTTGAAAAGGAAGTTAGATTGTACCACAACCGTTTGATTATTTCCCATTGTAATAGCAGTAGGGAAAGCTCTATCAATGGTGCTTGCCGCAACAGTTATAACCCACGGGGCAGTATTCATGACCGTTTGAGGATAAGGACCAGAATTCCCAGCAGAGCATACTACAGAAATTCCTTTTGCTACGGCGTGGAAGGAACCAATTGATATTATATCATCAACATATGTGGAAAGTGGAAGTGATGAACCAAGAGATAGCGAAATCACATCCACACCATCAAAGGTTGCGTCATCAAATGCAGCCAGAAGGTCAGCTGAACTGCAGCCACCAGGAGCCCAACAAATTTTATAGATAGCTAACCTCGCCAATGGAGCACCACCTCTGGCCAATCCTTGTGCCAGTCCCAAAAAGCTTGCATCTTTTACCATACCACCAGCTGCAGTAGATGATGTATGAGTACCATGGCCCACAGCATCACGGGGAGATAAGAATTCAACTCTGTTGCTTGAATTTAGCTTTCCAAATTCAGCTTCATATCCTTTAACATACCAACGTGCACCTATAATTTTCCTGTTTAAAAATTTCCACGCACTAGCACTATTAAGCCAATGCCAAAATCAGTCAAAACATAAGAAAAAGCAAAAAGTATAATCTTAGACTATTTAAACACTATTCTGAAAATCCAAGACTTGGATTCTATGTGAGTCAACTGTCACCTTGAAATAATCGAACCCAAGATAATTAAGCTAAATTAAGATTGCATATCACAATATATTACATATTAGTCAGGTAGAATTTATAAGTGAATTATGCTCTGCCTAGTTAAGTAGAATTATATTCAAGTCATGATACCAAAGTTTAAATTACAGCTAAGAAACAGTATCATAGGCCAGGCTTTGATATTGCTTTAGAGGTTATAATGAGTAGAGAAATGAGTCAAACCTATTACAATTGGATCGATTAAATCCTTCTCCTTCCTGGCATATCCCATTCCATCGAGGTGGAATTTCTCCCATATTCTCATCTTTGAAACTTTCAGACTCTGGCCATATGCCTGCACAGCAAGCAGTGATAACAAGCTTAGTTAAATTCCTCTAATCGCACACGAAAATGTAGCATTCTTTCACCAACCAGTATCCATGACACCAATTATTGATCCCGCGCCTGAATGGCCTTTTGAAAGAATTCCATTCTCAACATTAGGCTTTAGTTGTAGAAAATCCCAGCTCCTAGTTGTGTGCAAACTAAGTATCCTATTTGGTACAACACGGACAACACCAGGGAGATCTGCACAAACACATCGTACAAAACGTGTCAATAGAAAATATTGGTTAATAAAACAAATTTAGACGGCTAAAACAGATTTTCTTCGCCAACATTATAACACCTGCTGTTAACTTGGCTTGAGAATGTGTTAATACTGCAGCAAATCCAGAAAAACCATGCTTGTAGCTGTACAGGATGGATTCCTTAGCAGCTTCTTTGCTGTCAAATTGAAACTGCTAGTTATCACCTAGTGTTGTTTCACAATGATTAGTCCCCTTATGGTTTCTGTAGCGAATGCCATTCATTATTGTTACGAGGGGAAAACAGAGAGTTAAAAAACTACCAATTGATACAAATTAAAAATGAAGGTTAGGTCACATCTGCTCTCTCTGCCACAGCACAGAAAAGAGCTGTTTCTGAATAGAAATTTGGTTAACACTTCCAATTTCCAACCAGAAAGCACAAAATATACGTAAGTAGATAAGTTCATTGCGATGTTCAAATTGAGCATAGGCTAGGAAGAGCACAAAATAGATTGTAATTACTAATACATGGAAATAATGACACCCACTTCATATTGTCAAAGATATTAATAAATATTGAAAGCAGAACAAATATTTTATTTTCCATGTTCACCACACAGTAACAAACATTTTGCCTAAGGTTTATACGATAAAAATATGACAGGTAAATTCAGCTAAAGAGAGTGAAATATAAACCTTCCAAGAATATCTGAAAGAATCTGATGGTGCGAATCCTGAACCAGCTGAGGCTCATCCCATCTTCTCTCTCCCATATAAACAATGTAAACCTGTAATAATTGAGCACAAAACCGCAAATCCCATCAACAAAAATAATAGCAATAACAAAAAAAGAAGCATTAAAATAACCAAAACTCAAGCTCACACAACAAACCCACATTGCTTGAAGCAGTTGCTAGCGGCTGACACACAGCAAGAACAAGACAGATGATGCTAAAAAGCCAATAAGAAGCAGCAGGAGCCATGAATGATCAGAAGAGAACTGAAAGATAAATGAGCCCCCAAAAAGACATATAGTTCACAAAATTCAATAATTCATATCCAATGATGAGGAGAGTAAATGCTTTAATGGGCTTGTATGCTTGTGCGTAGGGACCACGTAACATAACTGCTCCACTGTCAATAGTTAAATTAGCATTTACATCAATGGTGAATCCATTTAATGCACCACTGACTGAAGTAGATGATACAAAAGACAGATGTACGTCATAATGTATGTACGTCTCTCTAGCCTTGTTTGATTGGTTAGAGAAATGTTGAAGATTATGAATTTGGAAGGGAGACTGGGACCTGTCTTTGTCATGGAGAAATAAAAAACACACTACTTCAAAGATTGACTTGAATTCCATGTGTGGGATAAGGGGTAGTAAGGTGATATCACATCCTTTCTCTTTGTTTTGATTTGTAGTTTGTGCATATACCCAACCTATGAAAACTTGTTCTGATTTGCAGTTTGTGCAAAACAGTCAATCTATGAAAACTTCTGGGAAGATGCATTGTCCTTTCTTATTATTTATTTACTTTTATTATCACAATAGAACTATACAGTCCGTTGAAAATTTACATAGCACCAACACATCACATCAATCATATGTCCCTCTTAAGTTGTTTTTTGATAATCCGCCTAAAGTCCACTTAAAAAGATTCAAACCTTCAACATTAAGATGAGGTAAGAAAGTGTCAACTATTAGAAAAATAAGAGTTTGATGAGAAGATATTGTTGGGAAAATATGCTCTTTAAAAGCATATGTGTTTATTTAATTGTAATAAATTATTTTTTTATTAATAAAATAAATGAGGTATTTTATTCAAATATCTTAATTGCATTAATACTTGTATTAAAATCCATTTAATCATATTATATGTATTTATGTGATGTGGTACATATAAATACAAGTTATCTTATGATTAAATAAATTTAGTTCATTGATAAATAAAGTTTGACTTTATTTAGGTATCGTAATAAATTCATGAATGGTTTGTCTTAATCACGTGAATTTATTGATTTACATCAACAGATCACATATGAGATTTAATTAACTTTGTAATAACTTATTAAATCTCATGGCGTTAATTTTATGTAATCTTAATCTTGAGTTAATTATGATTTCTTATCAGAATTATTCTATTTTGACACATCCTCACAAGATATCTTGGTGGGAGCAATTATGAGTATTGGAGTTATGGGTTAACAATATAGAATTTGACAACACATCTTGATGGGTTTTGACTTGATCATGTAATTCTCACAGAGTGTGTCAACATATTTAGTATGTTGAAAATGATCATTAGAAAACCAGAAGATCAAGGAATAAGATGTTATTAAATTGATTGGACGGTTGAAATATCAATTTAATTAACGATGTGGTACAAATGATTGTGCGATAAAGAAATCATGGACGAATTATTATTCGAGATACAATTATGGAAGTCGGCCCAATATTTTAGTGGAGTAGATTTGGAATTAAATAATTGGGCTAGTTTAATTACGGGCCTAATTATCGTAGCACTATCAGTTCCCAAATGATTAGCTCATTTAATTACCACTAATAAGTAAGATAACTAACTATTTAAGTTCAAATATATCATTTAGTGGGAGCCCATTTAATTTTTTGTATACGTTATTTTATAAGGTGGGTCCCCTATTCAAAAAGAAAATAACGTGAGTTTTATTTAGGCATTATTTGGCGCTTTCACTAAATGGAGATATATGCTTATTTTCTCTAAAGAAAGAGAAGCCACTTTATACAAATCGAGAAAAGATTTTTCTCTCCATTGTTGAGAGAAAAATTTTTCTGCTTTGGTAGTGATAAAGGCGCCCACACGTCAAGTGCAGATCGAACCTGAGTCATAACCTGGAAGATCATTGGTGACAGTTCGTGATCTAACAAGCGTGGTGGCGACGGATCGTGATCTAGGAGCCTAAATCACTGCAGCGGAAAAGGTCAACTCGGATTTTCAAGGTACGATTTCTAGAATACGAATTCTTATATATTATATGAGAGCGATCTTCAAAAGGTTTTATAAAAATTTAAAAACCTAATTTTTCCCCAACAGATATATGTTAATTTCTATCTAAAGAAAAACTTCGGTGATAGGGGCATGTTCATCCAATACAATTTTAATACATCCACGTTTGTTTTTTAGTTAATCAATCATGAAAACTAGAAAAAGAATTCCAAACATTTGGCGTATATATTATTAGAGGATTTGGATTCATTATTGAGCTGTGCCGATGCCCGATCTTTTAAAAAAATAAAATTAGTAGTTGTTTGACTAACATATACAGATAATAAGTTATTAACTATATGATAATATAAATATATGCATGACAGAAAATTATAGAAAGGGTAGATACAGTCGGCCTTGGTAGAAATCTATCTCCTCATGGCCACTTAAAAATTTAATCATATGACTGATGTTGGGGCAGAGTATATGTGAACCACGGTTCACATTTCACACGTTACAAATTTTGCAAATTTTTATTTGAAATGGCATTACATATGTAATATAATTTCCACACCCATATACTGTTGGGGAAATTGGTGACTAAATATACTCATGCTAGCATATCTATACCCCCATATTACCATGCAATCATTTCAAGTTGGTGTATTTTACTTCAACTAGTAAGGACACTTGTTCTGATATAACAAGTTTCACAATCCAATTCTACTCACAAGAAGAATGAGGCAAGGAAAAGAACAAATCATCGTCGGCAATGTGCTAAGTATTTGTTGAGGATGCTCCATTTCATATTACTTCTGGTTGGCCTAAATCATCAAACAGAATTTCTATGTACCACATTCGATCAATCTGAAAAAAAGGTTGCATCATGCAGAAAAGTTATCACAGACAAAACATAAAGATAACCCTTCAATATTTGTAAGGGTAAAAATTTGAACTGTGCCGTAAAGTCGATGACGTCTCATATAAATATGAATAGACTTTTGATTGTGTAATATACACCAGTGATTTAAAAAAGAAAAAGAAGATATTTTATAGGATTTATAGAAAAGAAAAATGCCATACACAAGCAGAGCCTAAAGAACGAGCATTTCTACTAGATGCTATTTTGCCATTTCATTACTTCCAAACAAAATAAGGAAATCGAGAGAGCGAGAGAGAGACCTCTTAGGAGGAGAACTCCTAAATTTCCATAATAATGACTGAAATTTACATGATGCAACAATGACTCCATCGAAAGCATTGACCATATGTCTGCAAGTAGCACCTGTGAACATGACACCACTATGCGAAACTCCTTTATATTTTGTAATATGAAGGGACTCTCCAGATCTGGTTTTTAGGCAGAAAAACCTTGATACTAAATCAACATTCAACTCACCCACTTACTTTTTGTCTATTGAATTGTGGAATTGAGTTTAAACTAATTTCGTTCTTTACAAGTAAGTCCACAATAATTAAAAGTATAGATGCATATGGCATCACATTTCTCTTATCCTTTGAGCGAAGAAGTTCAATAACTTCTGATGTCTCATTCTTTCGAATGAAACCCAGCATAAGTGCAGTAAATATGACACAATTGGGTGCCACACCCTTTACTTACATATCAAGAAATAAATCATTTGCCTTGTCCATTTGCTCATCGTTACAAAGCGCATGGATCGTGATGTTATATGTTACTACATTTGGCATTAGTCTTGCACGAGTCAAACTTTGAGACAGTTCCCGAGCATTTTTCAGTTTGCCTATTTTACACAATCCATCAATAAGGCAGCCGTAGGCCACGATATTAATTTCACACTTGAGAATTATTCATTTATCAACGTGTTGTAATTAGCAACATTATAAAGGGTCATAGTGAAAACCCATCCATTAATGTGTTATGGACAAAAGCATCTGGACGCACACCACGCTGAATCATCAGGTCCAACAACCTAGTTGCTTCGTCCATCTTTCTGTTTTTACAAAGCTCATCCATGATCACATTGAAAGTCACAACATCCGGCTGTAACCCCCGATCCGTCATCTCAATAAACAAATACTCTGCCTCATTCCAATCATTAGCATAACAAAAGCCGTGAATCAAAGAGTTATAAGTAACCACATTGGGGTTAATATTCTCATCCTTCATCTGCAGAAACAGTTCCTTAGCCTTGTCCACAAAACCTTCCTTACAAAGACCATCGATGATGGTATTGTATGTAACGGTGTTTGGCTTACAAACGACACCAAATTCCCTATTTCCATTAGCCATCTCTTCAAATAAATAAATTAAGAGTGACGATTGTATGGCCAGTTCGACACAATCCAGTAATCGAAGTATTGTACGTAAAAGCATCAGGCTCACAACCAAACGCTTTATGTTTCGTAAACAATGCAGCGGCCTCCATGATTCTACTCTCCGCACGCAAACCTTTAATCAAAGAAGTAAAGGTCGCAGCATTTGGTGTAAAACAAGACCTAAGGATCCTCCCAAAAGCTACAAAACCAAGAGACACCCTACCCATTTTGCAAAAGCAGTTAATCAAGATACTGCAGTTGAATTGAGTCTCTTGAAGAGTAAAAGGACAATATCATAATGTTTAATCCTATCAAGAGACCACTAAACAAAATGTTGAAGGAAGAGACAGGATGGGGAGTAGGGGTGCATATGAAGCATGTAATCGGAGATACAAAAAGCTTCATCAGGAAAATAGAAGAGAAATCTGTCCTTTTCTTTCCATTCCGATTATTAACTAGTAGGGTATCGTTAAGTTTACAAGTAGGATCCGTTACTTACCTTTCGGAACATGACAAATGACGTCTCACTGTTTGATTGGCTCAGTAATCATTAATTATTAAATTTTATTGTTTTTAATTTAAATGGTAAAATTTATTTAGATGATATACAAATTGTAAATTAAAGTGTCAATTTTCTTACATTATCCTCGTACTCAAACATAAGTTTACATGAAATTTCATGTCTAGATACGTTAAATGGCCATAATTATTAAATGATCTGGTTCTGTCAATCGTTTAAAAATAATTTAATTTGTAATATTTAAAATAATTTAATATGTAATTAGGTCAAAAAGACTAAATTATCCTTACAAAATGACCATTCCTATGTCACCTGTGTTTGTTTTTATTTTGTTATTTTACAAGGATAATTCTATCTTTTTTGTAGATGACTGATATAAATTATAAATTTGTGAAATATAAAAAAATTAATTTTTTTTATATTTTTTAACATAGGGGTTGATAACTTCCTATATTATAAAGAAATTCTTTTTTCGTATAAGACCTGCTCACTATCAAATCACTACAAATTAATAATTGGCATTGATTTAAATCTCATTTCTAATTTTTTGTAATTCAAATAGAAGATCTAATGTATTATTTTTTGTATAACAAATTCATATGACATACGGAGGCTTTTCGTGAAAAATTGTACCCAATATTATTTATTTATTCTTAAAATCGATCTCTGCTTAGATCTTATTTCTAAATTTCAGTAATACGGAAAGAAAATCTAGTGATATTCTCATGATAATACGAAAAATTATTTAATATCAAAATATCAAATCACTTGCAAGTGGTTTTTTTTTTTTGGAAGATGGCCTCCATTCAACAATTATCTTTGAAGTCATAAATATTTAATTAAGAGAACATAAAATGATAGGATTGTTAAAAGAGTTAGAAATAAGGTGCTTTTAGATTACTTAATTTGAAAAAAAAAATTTAAAACTTCAGGTTCTTTCCAGTAGAATTAAATATCGATGGCTCAACTCTAACGGTAGTCCCTGCAGGAGCTTGAACACGAGCAGTACGAACAGAGTTCACAGGACTGACATTTGTAGCCTATCTCGATTCAATTAAGCTCTTCTTGAGTGCAGGGATGCTGATTGAAGGCAGATTTAGATTTACAAGGAACTTGGTTGATTTATCATTGCATATTTGCATGTTATACCCCATGGCACAGAGGAACCGAGCATAGTCTGATACCTCCTTGCCGTATGCTAGGCCAGGATCCACGGCTTTATTAGGATTGACATGACCTCCACCATAGTGCTTGTGAGGGGCTCCCTCAGCAACTATGCTTTGAGCATATTCATCTTTTAGAGAAGCTGGCCGAGTGTAACGGAGGAAATATTAGTAATGTAACTAATGTTAACAGGCTATAAAAGCAATTGAAAATTTTAAATTTAATGAAATTTCAGTTTTCACCTGTTGTCACAATTGCAGACTTGATTGCAGCTGGACTCTACGTTGGATGAACAGCTTTCAGAAGGGCCACAACACCAGATATGTTGGGGCATGACATGGAGGTTCCAGATTCAACATTAAAGTTAAATTAAGGTGTGTAATTCTGAGTGACATGACAGTTTGTTCAAGAGTTGAAACCGGTGACCAAGAGGGTGGGATAGTAACCCCGGAGCTGCAATGTCTGGCTGCACAGCCCATTGAAATAAACTGATCAAATGAACTACAAAAACAATACTCATGCGAACAAGATGGCCAATACCTTCAATACTGAGGACGAGAGAGAACTGGATCCTCGAGAAGAAAAATAGGCCACTTCTGGTGATATTTGTTGCCCAATTACTGTTTTAGTGAAGCTAAACCTGACTCTAGGATTTCTGCGCATAAAAATTTTCCTCAGTAAGACAGTCAAGTGACAACTAATTTGAACAACCACAAACAATAAGTGTATATTAGAACATTACCATGGATTCATGGTCACAATCAGAACCCAGAAGCCATGTAGCTCATATGCATGGAAAAGCAAGTATGTATATTTAGAACATTCCTATGGTCAACACTGACAGCTTTTACTTGTTTGCTTCCATGCGGGTGAGAAGAGATGTTCCAATCGCAAAGTCATCCGGACACGGGGAATACTAAAGGAAAAATGAACATCCTTTGTGGGAAACTTAGCAAATATGAGACCAGCACTCCCAGTATCCAGTACAGTTTGTGCAGTAGCTGCAGCTGACCTCTGAGACTGTGACTGGAAACAAATAACAATTTTTCCTCTCACTAAGGTTGCATTCAGGGTCCCTGATTCACAACTTCTGTTAAGAGTGCATGTTGTTAGAATCTTTATGGTTTACCAATTACCACAGACTAGGATGTTCATGCAGATATTCCAGCCAGCATGAAGCCACAAAAAAAAAAAAGCACAATAATAGAAAAACAAAAAAATTGTTTTACCTCGCACTACCTTCATCTGCATCATATGCAGCTATATCTTTCCCAATCACAATAGGATAAAACTTGTTCAGATCCTCTTTTCCATTATAAAAAGCCTGACCCTGTTTGAGAAAATAAAAATTTATTCCTGGGCTACATGTATGTGTGTTGGTTAACAGTAAAAGAGTTGCATCATATCATGTTGAAATGCAAGCAAGGTTGTTATATTTTTGTTTCAACAGCAGAAGGAACTTGATTAAATGCTACTGCATCTGCATGAACATAAATTTAATTTTGTCATTCAAACTATTCAAACAGAAATCTTCAATTTGATTGAATAATCTTCGTTCAAATTGTATGTTGTTCAACCTGAACACAAAATGGAAAGCTGTTTCACAGAGTTATGTCATATAGAACAAAAATTCCAACCAATACATTTTTTCCTCTTGTACAAATCACCACAAGTTTGTAATTCAACAGGCAGACCATCATGTAACCAAAACCTTTGGAAACAAGTGTAGAATTAGAACTTATTGAACTACCAAGATCACTCGGAAAAATGCCACCAGTATTATAGTTATTTCCATGAATCTGAAAATAACTTCCAGCGCCTGAATGGCCTTTTGAAGTAATTTCATTCACAACATTTTGGTTGTGTGCAAACTGAGTGTTCTATTTGGTACAATACAGACCACGGCAGGGTGATCTGCACAAATGCATCATACAAAATGTATCAACAGAAAATATTGGTTAATAAAACAAATTTGGACAGCCAAAACAGATTTCATTCACCAACATTATAACACCTGCAGTTAACTTGGCTTGAGACTGTTAAGACTGCGGCAAATCCAGAAAAACCATGCTTGTGGCTGTACAGAGAATTGATTCCTTAGCAGCTTCTTTGCTGTCAAATTGAAACTGCCAGTTATCACCTAGTGCTTTTCACAATGACTAGTCCCCTTACGGTTTCTCTAGCGAATACCATTCATTATTGATAGAGGGGAAAAGAGAGAGTTATAAAAAACTACCAATTGATACAAATTAAAAATGAAGGTTAGGCCGCGTCTGCGGTTTCTGCCATAGCACTCAAAAGGGCTGTTTCTGATCAGAAATTGGTTAAAACTTCCAATTTCCAACCAGAAAGCACAAAATATATGTAAGTAAATAAGTTCGTTGCGATGTTCAAATGGAGCACAGACTAGCAAGAGCACAATATGGATTGTAATTACTGATGCATGGAAATAATGACATCCACTTCATTTTATCAAAGAGATTAACATAGATAAATAGTGAAAGCAGCACAAATATTTTTATTTTCCATTTTTCAATTTTCGCCATACATTAACATAAACATTTTGCATAACGTTTATATGATAAAAATATAATAGGTAAATTCGGCTAAAGAGATTGAAATATAAACCTTCCAAGAATATCCGAAAGAATCTGATGGTCCGAATCCTGAACCAGCTGAGGCTCATCATATCTTCTCTCTTCCATATAAACAGTGTAATCCTGTAATAATACAGCACAAAATCACAAACCCATCAACAAAAATAATAATTGAAAATAACCAAAACGGAAGCTCAAGCAACAAACTCACATTGCTTGAAGCAGTTGCTAGTGGCTGACACACACAGCAAGAACAAGACAGAGGACGTCAAAGAGCCAATAAGAAGCAGCACCAGGAGCCGTGAATGATCATAAGAGACCGGAAAGATAAATGAAACCCCCAAAAAGATATATAGTTCACAAAATTCATATCCAATGATGAGGAGAGTAAATGCTTTAATGGGCGTGTATGCTTGTACGTAGGGACCACATACATACTTGCTCCACTGTCAATAGTTAAACTAGCATTTACGTTAATGGTGGATCCATTTAATGGATCAGTAGTGAAGTAGATGATACAAAAGCCAAATGTACATCAAAATGTATGTTACCTATCTCTAGCCTTGCTTGATTGGTTGGAGAAATGTTGAAGATTATGAATATGGAAGAAAGACTTGGACCTGTCTCTGTCATAGAGAAATGAAAGTGCATTACTTCAAAGATTGACTTGAATTCCATAACTGGGATAACAGGTAGTAAGGTCATGTCACATCCTTTCTTTTTGTTTTGATTTGCTGTTTGTGCATATAGCCAATCTATGAAAAATTTTGGAAGCTGCATTTTCCTTTCTTTCTTCTTATTTATTTATTTAATATTATAATATAATTATACAATCTGGAAAATTTACATAACACGAATTTATCACGTCATTAATATGTCCATCTGATGAATAAGTACCACATTCATACTTATTTTGAAAATATCTCATATAAGCTGATTTTTTGTAGTTCACCTAAAATCCACATAAGAAAATTCAAACCTTTAACCTCAAGAATAAGGCGAGAAAGTGTCAACTACTAGGTCAAGAAGTAATTGATGAAGATTTTAATGTATTTTTTTTTTTTTGGCTCTTTTTAAACATCGATATCAACTTGCAAGTTAGGAAATTATCCAAAGGAAAACTTGGGTGATAGGGGCATGTTTATCCAATACCATTTTAATACATACACATTTATTTTCCAATTAATCAATCATGAAGACTAGGAAAAGAATTCCAAACATTTGACATATACTTACCAAAATTTAATTCAATATTAAGTTGAACTTTTCATGCCGATTTTTTAGAAAAATATAATTAGTAGTTATTCGATAAAAATACATAAATAATTAGATATTAACTATACAAAAATATTAATATATGCATGATAGAAAATTACAAAAGGGTAGATAAATGGGTTGGGCTTGGTAGAAATCTATCTCGCCATGCCCACTAAAAAATTGAATCATATGACTCAAGTTCGGGAAGAGTAGATGTGAACCACGGTTCAGATTTAACAAATTACAAATTTTGCAAGTTTTTCTTTCAAATGACATTAGAAATGCAATATAATTTCCACACCCATACGCGGTTGGCGAAATTGGTGACAAAATATACTCATGCTAGCTTATCTATACCAATTACCATGCCATTATTTCAAGTCAGTGTATTTTACATCAACTTGTAAGAACACTTGTGCAGACATAACAAGTTTCACAATCCAATTCTACTCACAAAAAGAATGAGGGGAGGAGAACAAATCATAGTCAGCAATATGCCAAGTATTTGTTGATGACGCTCCATTTCATATTAATCCTGGTTTGCCGAGATTATCAAACACAATTTCCTTGTATTCACATTCTGGTTTGCCGAGATTATCAAACACAATTTCCTTGTATTCACATTCTATCAATCTAATAAAAAGGTTGCAGCACGCAGAAAAGTTATCACAGAAGAAACATAAAGATATCCCTCCAATATTTATAAGGATAAAAATCTGAACTGTGCCATAAAGTAGATGTTTCATATAAATACGAGTAGTCTTCTGATTGTGTAATACATATCAATGATGAAAAAAAAAGATATTTTATAGCATTTATAGAAGAAAATGTCACACACAAGGAAATTAAATGCTATTTTCCCATTACATTACTTCCAAAACAGAATAAGGAAATTAAGAGAACGAGAGAGAGACCTCTTAGGAGGAGAACTCTTGAATTTCCATAATAATGACTGCATCGAAAGCGTTGGCCATGTTGATGAGTGGTACCTGTGAGCATGACATCACTATGCAACACTCCTTGTTACATGGCAATTTGGGCAATTATTAGTATCATTCAGACCACAAACTATCTAGCATTTACTATGCCAAAAAAAAAAAAAAATTGTCTTTACAAGATTATTTTTTAGAGGAATCAATGAAGCTGAGAAGACAAGCTGTGCTATTAATTGTTAATAGAAATAAATGATGAACGCTGATTGAAAAACCTGATGACATAATTAATTTGGCATCAATTCCCAATACAGTTGGTAATCTCATATACTTGAATTACAAATCAGTTCAACTGGAAGTTCCCTATATCAAAGACAACCAACTTAACTAACAGAAAGTTTGAACATAAACGTTGTACCCTCACAGGAGGGAAACAAAATGCCATTTTATTTAGAGAAGAAAAAGAGGCCATAAGGAAAAGCCTAAAAAATTTGCACTTCCAGCTAATGAGAAGGATGTGTTACAGAAGGAAAACTCATAAATTGAATAATAAAAATGTTATTTTACAACATAAAGTTGAAAGACTTTAAAACTTATCTGTTGGACAAGAAGTTAGCCATGTCTGCAAACAGAATCCATGGACAGAACCTAGGAACATGCCAACATTAGACAACGCTCCTTTACATGTTGTAATAAGAATGGGATCCTCCAGATCGGGTTTTCAGGCAGAAGAAACATGCGACTAAATCAATATAAAACTCACTTTAACTTTTGACTCTTGAATTGTGGAATCGAGTTTAAGCTAATTTCATTCTTTACAAGTAAGTCCACAACAATTGAAAGTGTAGATCCATCTGGTATTACATTTCTCTCATCCATTCTGTGAAGGAGTTCAACAACTTTTGATGTCTCATTATTGCGGATGCAACCTAGCATAAGCGTGTTAAATGTGACACAATTAGGTGCTACACCTTTTGCTTCCATATCAAGAAACAAATCATGTGCCTTGTCCATTTTCCCATCAGTACAAAGCGCATGGATCATGATGTTATATGTTACAACATCTGCTATTAGGACTCCACGAGGCAAACTACGAAATAGTTCCCGTGCAATTTCGAGTCTGCCGGATTTACATAATCCATCAATGAGGCAGTTGTAGGCTCGAATATCAAGTTCACACTTGAGAATTCTCAAAGTACGAAATAGTTCAACTGCCTCTACAATATAACCATTCTTGCAGAGCCCATCATTAAAGGTTCTATATGTCCAGGTATCAGCTGCCACGCCATCACATTGCATCTCATCAAACAGCTTGAAAGCACGCTCAACCTGGTGTATTTCAAAAAGGCCAGTAAACAAGGTGTTATATATAACAACATCTGGCTTAATTCCTTTAGAGAGCATTTCGCTATAAAGGGTTAACGCTCCCTCTATTTCCTTATTCTTGCAGTAACCATTTATCAAAATACTGTAACTAAAAACAGTATGTTTGCAACCCATACTCTCCATAGAAACAAATAGTTCCTTTGCACGATTAACTCTACCTGTCAAACAAAACCCATCCATTAATGTGCTATAGACAAAAGCATTTGGACGCACACCACGCTGAATCATCAGGTCCAACAACCTACTTGCTTCATCCATCTTCCCATTCTTGCAGAGCTCATCCATGATCACATTGAAAGTCACAACATCAGGCTGTACCCCTTGATCCATCATCTCAATAAGCAAACAATTCGCCTCGTTCCAATCATTAGCGTAACAAAAACCGTGAATCAAAGAGTTATAAGTAACCACATCTGGGTTAATATTCTTATCCTTCATCTGCAGAAACAGTTCCTTGGCCTTGTCCACAAAACCTTCCTTACAAAGACCATCTATAATAGTACTGTATGTAATAGCGTCTGGCTTACAAACAACACCAAATTTCCCATTTCCATTGGCCGTCTCTTCAAATAAATTTAGAGCAACAATTGTATGGCCGGTTCGACACAATCCATTAATCAAAGTATTGTACGTAATGACATCAGGCTCACAACAAACACTCTAAGTTTCGTAAACAATGCGGCAGCCTCCATGATTCTACTCTCCGCACACAAACCTTTAATCAAAGAATTAAAGGTTACAGCATTTGGAGTAAAACAAGACCTGAGGATTCTCCCAAGAACAACAAAACCATGAGAAACTCGACCCATTTTGCAATAGCAGTTAATCAAGATATTGTAAGTATAACGATCTGGAAACAACCCAGTTGAATTGAGTCTCTTGAAGAGTGAAACGAGAGTATCATAATGTTTAGTCTTAGCAAGACAACCAAACAAAAGATTGAAGGAAGTGAGAGGAGGCGGAGAAGGGCGCATATTGAGCATGTAATCAAAGATACAAAAGGCTTCATTAGGAGTAATACTAGTAATATCACCTTCACCGGATGATTTGAACCTTTCTCTGAGGAAATTTTCGGGTGAGGCTCGGTCTTTGACCGTCAGTCGTAGCGACTCCTTAAGTTTAGCTGTTGTATTCGGATATGAGGGTTCATTTTCCAAAATTGAAGATGTGGGTTTTCCGGTATGAGGGAACGAAGATGAGAAATTACATCTAAGAGCTGATACTGAAATTGAAGTAAAATGAAAGGAACGAGTTGAGGATACGAAAGCCATTGGAGAGCTTTTGATTATTTGGGGTTGAAGAAGAAGAAAAGAATATTAATAGCCATTGGAGAGCTTTTGGAACCGTGACAAATTGTGTCTGCGTTTAAAATGGCTAAATAATAGTTAATTATTAAATTTCACCATTTCTAATTTAATTTAAATAGCGAACTTTATTCAGTTGGCACATAAATGTAAATTAAAGTACCAATTATCTTACATTATCCTTATACTCAAACATAATTTGACACGAAATTTTATGTTTAAATACGTTAAATGGGCATGGTTATTAAATGATCAGGTTTTATCACTCATTTTAAAATAATTTAATTTATAATATTTAAAATAATTTAATAATATGTAATTCGGTGCTAGTAATAACATCAACGATAACAACAACAATCGATCTTTGCACGGTACTCATGCGATTTTTATTTATTTTTTAATATTTAAAAGAAGGACAAAATGAAAATTATTACTCATAAGTTCCAGCAAATTTAATTGTATTGTTTTGTCTCAAGTTTAAATATCTTATTACTTGACTTTAAACCATCTTCATTCAAGAATACAGTAGGACGGTTGTAGAAATGATATTTGTATGACCTCCATTGTATGTGTATGCTGATTTGCAGCTGAAGTGTCTATTTTAATTTTGAAACCTCACTTGTGTGCATTTTCCTTGAGTTGTCCCTTTTATTTCTAACTTTCAGTTTGTCTTATGATGGATTAGATGCATGACTGAAGTATCTATCAGGTCTCTCAAACCTGACAAGTTTGAGCTTTAGAAGAAACAGTAACTGTGCGTTTACTTCTTCGGATTGAGGAATCGAAGAAATTATTGAGAGCATTTACTTCACAAAATAGAGTCAAGAATCGAAATTGAAATCGTTGAGTCTACCTCAATTTGGGAATGACAAATGGAAGATTAATTCCCAAGGGAGGCGGGAATGACTCTCCCATTCCTTGAAATGACCATTTTACCCCCTCACAAAATAAAAAATATTTATTTTATCCTTAGTTATAATTAATTAATGTATTATTATAATTAATCTATTAATCTATTAATAATTAATTAATTTAAATAATTTTCAATTAATTAAATATATGAACATATTATTAACAATAATAATATTAATTTTTGAATAAGTAATTACCATAATTAAAATATAAAATAATAATTATGACAATAGCTCATTAAGCACCTTTTAGTAAGTTGTTAAAATGTAATTCATTTTGATTTTAATTCCAAGACAAGATAGACACATCAATGACAATCTAGCTTATTTTGATTCTAATTTCTACAGTTCAAGTAAATAATTTATTCTAATTTAGGAATGACAGAAATCCCCATGGGGATGGGGGCTCTTGGGGATTTTCCCCATTTGGGGAGGGTACATGAACGATTTTATACCAAACTTCTTATTCGGGGAAGGGACGAGGACGATTTTTTACCCAATTACTTATTCAGGGAAGGGATGGGGATGAGGTGTAATCCCCGTCCCCTCCCCATTTTCCTATTTTAATATTTTATTTTATTTTTATTTTTATAGAATTATTAGTCAATAAATAATAAATTTTAAATTGTAAAATATAAAATATTGGTGTAAATAACAAATATCAAAATATTTATGCAAATATTATAAATAGTAGAATAACAAATATCAAAATATTTATACAAATAATATAAATATTAGTTAATATAAAATGTTTAATATAATTTAGACTTAATTACAACCAAAAGCACACAATCCCACAAGCTCATAACTCACAAATCAAACTCTAAATCACTTTCTCACAGTCTTGCTCATCATTTCCAAATTATTCATGCAGTGGTAAGCACCCAACTCGTCTTCATCTCATCATAACCCAGTAGCACGTTGTGTTGTTAGTGGCCGAGTAGCCTAACTCATCGCAACGTCAACTAGCAGCCACGTATGCGGCTTTGTTGCATCATAGTCGGTGATCAGCAGGTATCATTACTCATGGACAACAATCACGTCAATATGTATAAAAATCACATTATTTGAATTTTGTTTTGAAAATCATTATTTGAATATTATATATATCAAAAGTTTGAAGGAGTAGAATGAAATATAAGGCCCATTCATGATCATTTTCATTTTATTTTATATATTTTTAGGTTAATATGATTAAATTAAGTTTGAAAACTAAACAAATATATCAGTTATTTGGTGATTGTTATTATTCGAGAGAGTGAATCAAGAACGGGAAGGGAATGGAGATATATATAGAATATCAGGGATGGATACAGAGATGTTGGTCCCCTCCCCCCTCCCCATTGCCATCCTTATTTTAATTTGCATTCCCTATTTGTGTTTCAGTCAATTTCTATTACTATTTAGTAAACACTATGAAATTACGATAAAAGGAATTATGACATTTTTTGGCTTGATGATAAACTTGGAGAAATTGGACCTTGCAAGATGCACAAAAATTGATGATGGTCTAGTTCATCTATCTACTCTAATATTTAATAACTTAGTTAGAGGATAGAAGTTGCTCCTTGGATTTCAACTTTAGTTATTTTTTATTATTGATTTTTTTATATTTTAAATTATATTTGTTAATAAAGTGAGGTTTCGTTATATTTATAAAATATTATAGTACTTTTAATAGTCAACATAAGTCAATGGTTAAATCTAACCTTAAATTACGGGTTGAGTTAATACTTCCAACAAATTAGGAGTTGCATGGAAGCTTGTAAAATTAAGACAACATTATTCATACCAAAAACAAATTTCATGCAAAGCAACTACTAGGCAACTGACTACTTATTTTGAGTTGGTCAGCACCTACGTTACTTGTTCGATTGGAGCATGCATGGAACTTCAGGTAACTTCAAGTAAAAAGGGGAAAAAAAGAAAGAGTAATGATTGAACTTCCAACGAGAATGGTATTTGAGAACAATAAATAATGCATCAAACCATAGCCAACAGTAAAATGCAGAAAGTCAGAGTAATCCTGTGCCCGTGATAAGTAAAAGGTGCTCTACACCATTTGCTTTGTAGTCTTTTGCAGTTTCTTCAAATTCGCTCGAATTTTGAAACTACAGCTAATGAGAAAGATGCATCATAGAAGGAAAACTCATGAATTGAATAATGAAATAGTTATTTTTACAACAAAAAGTTGCCAGACTTTGAAACTTATCTGATGAAACGAGGAGTTAGCCATGTCTGCAAACAGAATCCGTGAACAGAACCTGGGAACATGCCAACAATACACAAACACTCCTTCACATGTTGTAATAAGAATGGGATTCCCCAGATCTGGTTTTAAAGCAGAAGAGACACGCTACTGAATCAAGATAAACTCATTAACTCTTGAATGGGAATCGAGTTTAAACCAATTTCATTCTTTGCATGTAAGTCCACAAAAATTTGGATAATTATTCTGGATGTTACCTTACTCCATAAGAAACCCGCCAAGCAATCGGCAGGCCTTTCCGGCCAGGCCAAACAAAGAAAGTTTATGCATATAGATTGGTTGCTGCTGAGTCTCCTCAAGAGGAAGACCATCTTACTTGCTTGAAGAAGGAACTGATCTCAAGGATGTGGTTTGAATGGAATGACTATTGTGGTTATAAAAATTTTCAAGTGGAGACAGTTGATGTGAACGATTGTGGTGATCTCTTCTAGGAAAGTCAGCTCTTAAAGGAAGGTGTGCGAGTTTTGTACAGGAAAAGTTAGTTTTCTTTTGTCATTTATCTCAGTTGAGTTCATCAATACGATTTCATCTGCTCTGTTTTAACTCCGATATTTGTATACTTTTCAGGTAGATCAAAGCATTTAGGATTGAAGCAATGGCCCGGGAACAACAATCTCTCACTTTCTAAATCTGACTGACTGGTGATCCTAATCTCCTCAAAGTTCATCTAAATATTGACTTCTTAAAGCCGGGTAGCCAAAAGCAGCCCATGTTCTGAATTGTGTTTCTGGTTGATCATCTTGGATGTCTGTTAACCATTTAAATTTTCCGAGTGAGTTGTATAGCATCTTCCTCATGGTAGGTACTTTTTAATCGGTAATTTCATAAATTTCCGCCGCTTTTCCTGTAAACAATTAAGTCTGTGTCGTGTTTCAAGCATTTTTTTCACGTTGTTTGAAGATTCATCGAAAGTGATAAATGTCTGTATGCGGGTGAGGGTAAATCATTTCAAAGAAGAGTCATAAGCCTAGGCCCTAGCAGCATGGAGAATGAATTATTTCACAGAACAGACATACACTGAAAGTTTACAACAATCTAAATAAAAAAGCTTACAGTTTGTATAAGGTTTTTCAGTTTTACATACTAGCAGCCCTCAAAGTAAGTATGCTAAGAGTACAGTAAGGATAAAATATGCTGTAAATTCAAAGCATAAAAGATGATCAAGTGCCAATAAAGTGACAAGCTTCAACTAATTCATTAGCTTCTAAAGCGATGGTTCATGAAGAGACAACAAGACAAGAGGGTGATTTTACAGTTTCTTGTGGCCAATCAATGGAAGCACAATAGTGAATAACAAGTTGAAAGATATGATAACATGCTAAATCTGGCATCAACAACCATGTACAGTTGGTGATCATGTACGCTACCTTGACCAGATCAGGATTTGTAATATGAATGAGACTCTCAAGATCACAAGAACAATCAAGAATCCATGAACAGTACCAGAGAGAACATTCTGTCACCAGGCAACATCATTTTGCAACGTGAATGAGATGCTGCAGATCAGGTTTTTAGGCTCAAAACACATGCTGCTGCTACTTGACATTTGACTCATCAACTTCCCCCTGTCGCTCGTGGACAGGAAATGACGGAAGTGAGTTCAGACTAAATTCATTCTTTACAAGTAAGTCGACAACGATTGAAACTGTAGACGCATCTGGCATTACTTTTTTCTCCTTCATCATGTGAAGAAGTTGAATAACTTCTGATGGTTCATTGATTCGGATAAAACCATGGATATGCGTACCAAATGTGATGAAATTGGACACCACAGCATTTTCTTCCATGTCAAGAAATAAATCATGTGCCTTGTCCATTTTCCCATCGTTACAAAGCGCATGGATCATGATGTTATATGTTACAACATCTGCCAATAGGACTCCACGAGACAAACTACTAAACAGTTCCCATGCAATTTCGAGTCTGCCGGATTTACATAATCCATCAATGAGGCAGTTGTAGGCCCGAATATCAAGTTCATACTTGAGAATTCTCAAAGTACGAAATAGTTCAACTGCCTCTACGATATAACCATTCTTGCAGAGGCCGTCAATAAGGGTAGAGTATATATATGTATCATCAAAAGTCCATCCCTGGCAAGCATATATGCTTTTGATAAATTTTATCTTATCATATTGTCTTCAATCTTCATAGAGAAAAGTTTGTCAGTTTCAAGAAACTTTGTCTTTCCAATACATAGTATAACAAATACCAATACACACAATCATGAGTCCTCATTCAATTGAATGCCATGTAACAATCTAGCATTTTCCATGCCCAAGAAAGATTGTCTTTACAAGATTATTTTTGAGAGGAACCAATGAAGCTGGAAGATTACAAGATTATTGTTAACAGAAATAAATGATGAACACTGATTGAAAAACCTGATGACATAATTAATTTGGCATCAATTCCCAATACAGTTGGTAATCTCATATACTCGAATTACAAATCAGTTCAACTGGAAGTTCCCTATATCAAAGACAACCAAATTAACTAACAGAAAGTTTAAACATAAACCTTGTACTCTCACAAGAGGGAAATAAAATGCCATTTTATTTAGAGCAGAAAAAGAGGCCATACAGGAAAAGCCTAAAAAATTTGCGCTTCCAGCTAATGAGCAGTATGTGATACAGAAGGAAAACTCATCTGTACATATTTTACAACATAAAGTTGAAAGACTTTAAAACTTATCTGTTGGACAAGAAGTTAGCCATGTCCGCAAACAGAATCCATGGACAGAACCTAGGAACATGCCAACATTAGACAACACTCCTTTACATGTGTTAATAAGAATGGGATCCTCCAGATCGGGTTTTCAGGCAGAAGAAACATGCGACTAAATCAATATTAAACTCACTTACCTTTGACTCTTGAATTGTGGAATGGAGTTTAAGCTAATTTCATTCTTTACAAGTAAGTCCACAACAATTGAAAGTGTAGATGCATCTGGTATTACATTTCTCTCATCCATTCTGTGAAGGAGTTCAACAACTTTTGATGTCTCATTATTGCGGATGCAACCTAGCATCAGCGTGTTAAATGCGACACAATCGGGTGCTACACCTTTTGCTTCCATATCAAGAAACAAATCATGTGCCTTGTCCATTTTTCCATCAGCACAAAGCGCATGGATCATGATGTTATATGTTACAACATCTGCTATTAGGACTCCACGAGGCAAACAATGAAATAGTTCCCATGCAATTTTGAGTCTGCCGGATTTACATAATCCATCAATGAGGCAGCTGAAGGATCGAATATCAAGTTCACACTTGAGAATTCTCAAAGTACGAAATAGATCAAGTGCCTCTACAATATAACCATTCTTGCAGAGCCCATCAATAAAGGTTCTATATGCCCAGGTATCAGCTGCCACGCCATGACGTTGCATCTCATCAAACAGCTTGAAAGCACGCTCAACCTGGTGTATTTCAAAAAGGCCAATAAACAAGGTGTTATATGTAACAACTGTTGGCTTTATTCCTTTAGAAAGCATTTCGCTATAAAGGCTTAACGCTCCCTCTATTTCCTTATTCTTGCAGTAACCATTTATCAAAATACTGTAACTAAAAACATTATGTTTGCAACCCATACTCTCCATAGAAACAAATAGTTCCTTCGCACGATTAACTCTACCTGTCAAACAAAACCCGTCCATTAATGTGTTATAGACAAAAGCATTTGGACGCACACCAATCTGAATCATCAGTTCCAACAACTGACTTGCTTCTTCCATCTTCCCATTCTTGCAGAGCTCATCCATGATCACACTGAAAGTCACAACATTAGGCTGTACCCTTTGATCCATCATCTCAATAAACAAACGCTTTGCCTCGTTCCAATCATTAGCGTAACAAAAACCACGAATCACAGAGTTATAAGTAGCCACATCAGGGTTAATATTCTTATCCTTCATCTGCAGAAGCAGTTCCTTGGCCTTGTCCACAAAACCTTCCTTACAAA
The DNA here is from genome assembly GCA_030449895.1 of Citrus mangshanensis. NCBI lineage: Eukaryota > Viridiplantae > Streptophyta > Magnoliopsida > Sapindales > Rutaceae > Citrus > Citrus mangshanensis. The sequence goes on along the minus strand of JASUUJ010000010.1, from coordinate 615,077 downwards.
GACCATCGATAATAGTAGTGTATGTAACAACGTCTGGCTTACAAACGACACCAAATTCCCCATTTCCATTAATCATCTCTTCAAATAAATTTAGAGCAACAATTGTATGGCCAGTTCGACACAATCCATTAAATAAAGTACTGTATGTAAAAACATTAGGCTCACAACCAAACACTCTAAGTTTCGTAAACAATGCGGCAGCCTCCATGATTCTACCCTCCGCACACAAACCTTTAATCAAAGAAGTAAAGGTCACAGCATTTGGAGTAAAACAAGACCTGAGGATTCTCCCAAGAACAACAAAACCAGGAGAAACTCGACCCATTTTGCAAAAGCAGTTAATCAAGATACTATAAGTATAAAGATCTGGAAACAACCCAATTGAATTGAGTCTCTTGAAGAGTGAAAGGACAGTATCATAATGTTTATTCTTAGCAAGACAACCAAACAAAATATTGAAGGAACAGACAGGAGGCGGAGAAGGGTGCATACGGAGCATGTAATCAAAGATACACAAGGCTTCATTAGGAGTAATAAGATTAATATCACCTTGACCTGATGATTTGCACCTTTCTTTGAGGAATTTTTCGAGTGAGGCTCGGTCTTTGACTGTCAGTCGTAGCGACTCCTTCAGTTTAGCTGTTGTAGTCGGACACGAGGGTTCATTTTCCGAAATTGAAGATGTGGGTTTTCTGGTATGAGGGAACGAAGATGAGAAATTACATCTAAGAGCTGATATTGAAATTGAAGCAAAATGAAATGAACGAGTTGTGGATACGAAAGCCATTGGAGAGCTTTTGATTATTTGGGGTTGAAAAAGAAGAAGAATAGAATTACCAAAATAGAATTTTACCAATAGAATTAAACTCAAACAGCTCCTAGTGAAGCCGCCAAGTGGCCTTTAGCTCCTTTATTTGTCTAATCATCTGAGTTGCAATCTTTAATAATAATAATAATAATAATAATAATAATAAGTTAAAATTTTATTTGACCTTTTCTTCTCATTTCCGAATATTAACAAATACCTCGATAATCCGTCCCCAAACCGCATTCTGCCGTTTATTGTGTAAGTAGGACGCATTACTCACAATAATGTTATGCTTTTGGGACCGCTACCGCCTACAAATAATGGCTCCCGATTGAATTAGTTCAAAAAATAGTTAATTATTAAATTTTATCCTTTTCTAATTTAAATTGTGAAATTTATTCAGTTGAATAAAAGTGCCACTTTTTTTACATTATCCTCCCACACAAACATAAGTCTACTGGAAATATCATGTTTAGATAGATTAAATGACCATAATTGTTAAAATGACCAGGGTTCCTCACTCAATCTAAAAATAATTTATAATATTTAAATTAATTTAATACGTAATTTGGTGCCAAAGGACTTGATTATCCTTATAAAATTACTGGTATTGTCATTTGTGTTTGTTTTTTTTTGTCATTTTATGAGCTAATTTTTGTCTTTCTAGTGAGCGATTGATATAAATTATAAATTAAGGTAAAAAAACTAAACAAGTTAAAGTTTTCATAGTATTTTTGGACACAAAGTAAATTTAGGGTAAATAACTAATAATTTCTTACATTATGAAAAAATACCTTGATTTCGTGTACTATAAAATTAGTAATTGAAATCGATTTAGATTGCATTTCTAATTTTTTGTAATGTGGAAAGAAGATATACTCACTAGTATACTATTTTTGGTATCACAAATTCATACGACATGGCCTCGAGGCTTTCTGTAAAATTTGTTCCTGATATTGCTTATTTATTCTTGAATACAAACTTTTTGTATTGCGGAAAAAAATCTAGTGTGATACTCACATATCAGTACAAAAAATTATGATATCACCACTACTTTCAAATACTTTTTTTTTTTTTTTTCTGTGAGACTGCCTCTATTCAACACCTATCTTTTAAGTCATAAATATTTAGTTTTGCTCAGGGGCGGACCTAAGAATTTATATTACCCCGGGCTAAATTTAAAATTTTATATTTTGAAGTGAACATAAATATTCATAAGTAAAAAGAAGTACATCAAATAATGGAGACACGAAAAACTCTACGAATATATACTCTAAACAAAAATAATTGTACAAAAATACTAGAAAACAAAAGATAATTCAAATATAAAAATACTATTTTTTAATTATTAAATCTAACATTGCAACCTATAATAACAGCTGATTATATAAGAATTAATAAATCTATTAAGAATTTTAAATTAGAATAAATCAATAAATGTAATTATAATCATTTAAAAAGTGCAAGTAGAACTTTATGTTTGAAAAATACTTAGGTTGCGTTTGGTTTTATGCAAATACTTGAATTGAATAGATCTGAATGTCTGAATCTGAATAATATGTTTGTTTTTTCGTCTGAATCTCGGAAAATAAGTATTAAGTTGTTTTTTTTTTCAACTGAAAAAGCTGAAAATATGTACTTTTACATTTGTAGCCTTATTAAATTTGAATGTCAAATAAATAATATATTAAATACCACAATATTTTAACATTTATAAGTAAAACTATATTCAAGTGAATACATAATTATTTTAGAATTTCAATATATAAAATACCATAAATTTCAAATTTTATCGTATATAATATAAGAAATAAAAAATAAGGATATTTGTATGTGGGGTAAATGTTCTATGGGTGAGTTTTGGGATAGACATGAAAAATAAATTATAAAACATGGATATTTTTGACATTAGTAAGTAATTGACTTAATTCAAACTTCTCCATTAAGTAAAAAGCCAAAAAATTGACTTATTTTATTAAGTCAAAATTATCTAAAAAGTCTAAGTTATAAAAACAAACACTTCTAATTAACTTAATTAATTAAATTAAGTCACTTTAAGTTATTAAGTTAAAAAACAAATGCCACCTTAGTTACCAAGCTTAAATAAATTAAACAATTAAAATCTATTCATCTTTTTAAATTATAAAAATAGTAGTCGTCAAGAGTTTCAATAATAAACTAAACTCTAACCTAGCAAAAATGTACTTGCGTACTGTTATTTCTTTGCCAGACACTCTGACTCTCTTTAAAAAATCAGATTAAAATACTCAAATTTTACTTTCTAACTTATCCTCTAAGTTAATGTAAATAATAAATAAAATGTCAACATTTACATAAAAAATTTATGAAATTATTAATAATTTTTATTATATATGTTTTTAGTATTTTTAATAATAGTGACGATGTTATATTATATTCACATACTTTGTTAAATTAAAATTTTTAAAAACAAATTAAAGTTGTAATAACACTTTAAACCCCTAATGTTTTCAATCTATTCAATAAATATATAATTTAATTATTTTATAAAATAAGTCATTAATTCCAGTTGGGAAAAAAATATAATTGAGTTAAGGACATATTTGAAAATAAAGTAAAAACTCTATTATTCTATGAAATTTGACAAAAACATAATTGTAACTGAATTGGGGACTTATATAAAACTAAAATAAAAAGTCTATCCTTATGTAAAATGAATCAAAAGACAAGGGGTTTAAATGATTTTTTCTAAACCTAGCTCAGTTGTAGATCCGCCACTGGTTTTGTTTATATTAACAATAAATTAATATATGTAATGTTTCTACTTAAGAGAGAACTTTGTGGTAAGATTGTTAATAGAGAGCTAGAAATAAGGTTCTTTTTTGTTACCAAAAGGGTGAAAATTTTTCACAATACCATTTGGAATGTTATTTGGAAGTTTGCCCTCCTCTCAATTATGGCTGGTTGAAAGCCAATGCGTATAATACTTCTAATGTTGAGAAGCAGGTAGCTGCAGGTTTGGAAGCTGTTATTAGAGAGGACACATATGTTCAAAGTGATAGTTAGTTCAACTAGGAAGGACTATTAGTTTCACAATAAAATTCCACTTACAAGGATGAGAATTCAGGCAAAATTTAGTTTATACTAATAAAGAAAAATAATAATTTAAATCTTGGTATATTTGTAATACAAAAATAGGATGTTCAAAGTATTTTTTAACAATGCAACGTATTCTACCTTGTAGTAAATTAAAACAATTTAACAAGAGAATTCAAAATCTAAACTCCATTGCGTGCTCTTTCTTCTGCAGTTGGCTGAATCAGATTATCTTTTTCCTCTCGTCTCTAATCAACATATATGTTTTTAAGAGAATAATATTAAAACCATTGGGGCCCAAAACAATCCAGCAGCTGTCATCAGTTTACTAGCCTTTCATTGCAAGAAAATTTTGGCCGCTAACCCATGCTTTGTATTGTAACTAGAGTCTTTGAGAGACTTTGACCTTGGATAATCAATGTTGTTTATGCAATCTGGTGCATAGAAGGAACATGGAATGGAACTTAAAGCATTGCTGTTGGTTGTGGTTCCTCTTAAAGAATAAATATTATGACCCTCTGCTATATTGAGATCCATGCCCCCCAACGTCCCCACCTCACATATAAATCTACAAAATAATGATAACAATAACACTTAATTAATTATCTATAGAATTATGGCCATTCAAAAATTTACAAGAAAGAAAAAGTAAAAAAATATATCCATTGATTGAAACGAGGAGTTATGCAATATGGAGCTAGTAAAGGTATGCGTACTTGAAACTTATCTAAAATAATAAATTCATTTCATGAGTTATTTTTTGGACCATTTATGGATTAAGGGCATCTCTAAGGAGAGGAAGCCTTCTGATAATCCAAAAATAGTGCAATTACAAAATTTTAAAATCTCAGTTTTTTTTATAATCACATGATATGTACAATTATAAATAAAAAGAATACAAGTTACACTACAACATCTGTATTTTATATAATTTTTTTTATTTCTTTATTATTGACACAACATTGTCTTCTCAGTTCATGCTTCAAATGTATAATACCACATTTTGTACAAATTCATAAATTGTACTTATAATTTTTTTTTAACAATAACAAAAAGTGTGGCTGATATTACTTATAGGAACCATGGCACCTACATATAAAGAAATCATGCAAAGTCTGGAGAGTCATTTTAAAACCCCAATAATTTAATTATTTATAGTATTAAGGATTTGTTGGTAATTATAGTGTTAAGTTGATTGATAGTATGCAACCATTTATAGCTATATTATTATTGTTCTCTTAATATCTATGAAACGACCCGCCCCGAATCCCCAGGACGAGTCTATCTAATCTCACCTAATCGAACTAATAATAATTCTAATATCTAAGAATTTTACCAAAAATTCGACAGTCTCCTATATAATTATGACATCCCCAAACCTACAATTTATACAATTAATACTCCAAAAAATAATACAATATTTAATCAACATCCACAACCAACTTCCTCAATTTAAATATCAGTATCCTTCAATCATATAATGTCAAGAATATAATGATTTATCCTTAATCACAAATAAGTAATAAATTATACAATTCAACATGTCCCAACAAAACATCTATGATTTCTAACACCATCACGTGGCCATGATTTCAATCTAACTATCGTTGTTGGGTCGACTGATGTACTTGCAAATCTCTTGTGGGAGGAAAAATATAATAAAAACGGGGTGAGTATAAAACTCCGTGAGCTCAGTGAGTGGATATTAGTTTTGGAAAAATAAATTTATTTAAAATGATTTAATATTTTCCAAGTTAATTTCATCAAAATATCATAAGAACTTACATAAACTTATTTAATTCAATTCATGCACTGAAATAACAATATTACATAAATATGCATAAAATCAATGAAATCATAATACTTATAATATCAAATACTAGATACCAAAAACTATCATCAAACAAGTACCCAGCGGAATAATCTCATCATATCCGGACCTCGACGGACGGGCAATCAGGGAACCATCATGCCCTGGAGCTACAATGGATATATAGGAAAATGTCATCTCATATCTCATGTATCTCAACATCTGTATCTATGTAATCATCATACTATATGCATAAGCCCCCAAAAGACAAAAGCGCCCAAACACACGGCCCAAACTCTTTGTGTGTGTTCAGACGGGCCCTAAAAACCTCTCATCTCATATCATCTGTATCAATGTATTCATATTATATTATCTGTATCTCTGTATTTGAAAGGGGAAAGGTACTTCCAATGATTTTCCAAACAATCTTTTATACACATGCACATAAACATATAATCTCATTTCCTTTTTATTCAACATATCTCAAATCCACTCAATTCTAATATCATGCATTTACTAAAAAAAATGATAATAAAATCATTAATCAAACTCATTTTCAATAATAATAAATATCAGCACGTAGAATGAAAATCAAATTTCTAGAAAATCATTAAATCAAAGCATCAAATATTTATTATAAAAACATGTTGCACTGTATGGTAAAATCAGAATATACTATTAAAATAAATTTTGTATATTCCACTCACAGTGACGATGTCCAGACTCAGTATCACCAACGTCCGTAGGTTGATTTTTGCTCGCGAGTCCTCCTAATTAAATAAACGACATAATTATTATCTGTATCATGAAATACGACTAACAGTACGAAATAAAGCTCAAAACCAAACTCCCGGATACATAAAATTTCAAAATTACCCTTATATCCAAATATTACCAAAATGCCCCTGACACCGAAATTTACCGAAGTACCATAAGAATCATAATTTATCGAATCATCTTAAATATCTTAATCTACCAAATTGTCTTCAATTCGGATAACAAAATTAATCACAAGTTTTGAATTTAAGAAATTACCCTCGAAGTGCGAAATTACCAGAATGCTCTTAATAACTTAAATTACTGAATTACTCTCGAAGTCTTAAATTACCTCACTGCCCTAACCTAAAATTACCAAATTACAAATCCGCCTTAAAGTCTTGTGAAATTACCAAATTGCCCCCACTGCTCAACGGTGACCGGACTTCAGTCAACGGCGATGGAAAGCTCAAGTCTGATAGTTCTGACCTCGGTGAGCCCAATGGCGTCGACGGTGACCTCCCACACGCGGCGATGGCGGCGGATCGTGCTCCCAAAGCCATGAGCTTTCCGACGGTTGTTCATGGCCAAAACGGAGGTTTCAGGTGGCGGGGTTAGTCGGAAATGAAAGCTGGTGACGTGAGGAGTTGAACCCAGCCGGTGGTGCAACCTAATTCCAACGAGATTGACGGCGATCACCGGCGTTGTGGCTATTTTCCAGTGATGATGACAGCGGAGATATGGCCAGTGTCGCTCAAGCTTCAGATTAGTACCAAGCTTGATCGGAATGGTGGCCAGAAGCGGGAGTTGGAGCCGGGTCAGTCTTGTGGGTCGGGTCAGGCTAAACGGGTCAACTTCTCTCTCTCTCTCTCCTTCTCTCTCGCGTGCCCCTATTTCTTTCCTTTTTTGAAAATCAGCTCCCCTCTTTCCATTTATAGAAACTAGCTCTTTTTTTTAAAGATTACTACTAACTAAGCTAATGCCGAATCCGTGTTGAAATAAAATCCAACTACAAGGCCATTGAATCGTATTCGAATTGTCTCAATTTTATGTCATGACAAATTTAAAATTAACATCGAATGGGAAAAATTAAATAATACACTTAATTAAGAAAATTAAAGTGCATATGTTACAATCTACCATAAGTTGAAGCAACGGTTAATAAAAAGTAAAGTAATACTACGACCATAAATTCTTATGAAAATTAATATTATTAATTTTTTTATATGCAATCACCTTATGGTTTACTTAATTGAGAATTTTATTTGACGTTTTAAACGGTGTTTACATTTTAAATTATAGTGGAAATGTTGAGAAGTGGGAATCTTGTGATTGAGAGTGTGGAGTGGGAGCAAGTTGTTTCCTCTCACTAGAATGTAGGGGAGTAAATGGTTTCAAATTACGGTTTTACCCGTATTTAAAGAGTTGTACCTTTTAACTACAAAATTAATAAAAAAATATATTTGAAATAAAATATTTATTTCAATGTATTTGTAAATTAACAATAATTATTAATATTATTAATTATGTAAATCATAATTTTTTATTAGTTTTAATTTTAATTATTTAAATTAAAAATTATTGATAAGAGCAACACAAATAAAACATTATTATTAATAGGGATATTATCATTTTCCCACCAAATCTATTCTGACACATCATGTCAGTACCACGATTTCATAAAAACATCATTTTACCACCAAACATTTATACTGTTAGCATTTTCCTACCATTCCGTTAACTAAATAAAAATTATGTTGACATCATAAGGGCATTTTGGACATCTCATACGAAGGCAAAACGTTGTGTTTTGCAATTGTAAAAAAACAAGCAATTTGGATATGGAAGCCCTAGAAATCGAAATCAACCCGCCTCTCTCTCGTTTCTTGTTCCATCTCCGCCCTCTCTCGCTTACTGTCACTGACCCATATCTCTCGCACTCTCGCAGCAATGTCGTCTTTTGGGGGTAATTTTGTAATTAAATCGTCTTTTGTTGTTCTCCATTTTTAAAGGGTAAAATTATCTTGTCGTCTTTTGGGGGTAATTTTGTAATTAAATCATCTTTTGTTATTCTTCCTTTTTAAAGGGTAAAATTATCTTTTATGCTCCAAGGGTAAAATTGACTTTTTATGCATTTTCCGTTAAATATTAACTGAGTTTTAACGGAATTATGGAAAAATACTAACAATTTAAACGTTTGGTGGTAAAATGATGTTTTTACCAAACTGTGCTACTAACATGATGTGTCAGAATAATTTTGGTGGAAAAATGATAATATCTCTTATTAATAATATAGTGCAAAATAAATATTTTCTTAGAATAAACTATTTATTAATATTAATTATTAATATTAAATAAATATAATGCTATTATTTTTAAATAAATATAATATTAATTTTATCTAAATAAGATTAATATTATTCTTTTTAATAAATAGAATTTTATTAAATAATATAATAATATTTATTAAATAAATATGATGTTATTTGTTTTATTTTACTAAATATGATTGTATTAAATTTAATAAAAGAAATGTAAAAAATAAAGTTGTGGGAGTGGACCTTCCCTTGTGGGAGTGGAAATACACTCCTTAATTCAAAATTGGGTGGGATCAACAGAGTGAGATTCCCACACCTCTTAGAATATGCAAGTAAACTCTAGAGTGGGAGGAATCTATACTTCTCATGCCAACTCCAATACGTAAACATAGTATTAATAACTTGGTAAAATGATAGAAGTTGTTCCTTCATCATATAAAGTAGACGACTTATTGTCACAACCTAAATTAATGAAATTTTATGCGTTTTGGTTTTCAAGTTTGGTTTAGGTATGGTTTTTTGGGTAATTTCTTGGATTTCAACTTTAATTATTTTGTTATTATTGATCTGTTTATATTTTTAAAATTTATTAGTTAATAAAGTGAGATTACAATATAGATGTTATAGTTACTTTCAAAAGTCAACATCAGTCAACGGGTTCGATATCAGTCAACAATAACTAGGGGGTTGGGCTGATACTTCTAATAAATCCAAGGGTGCATGTAAGCCTGTAAAACTAACACAACATTATTCGTACTAAAACTAAGTTCTTGTTTGGTATTGTTTCTGAATTAATATTTTCTAAAAAGAAAAATGAGAATAAAAATAGTGTTTGGCAGTTGCTGCATTTTGAATTAAATAGGCATCTGATATCATTTTCTATATATTGTATTTTAAAATTGAAAACAGTAACATGTGTTTGGTAAACACAATTGAAAAAGATAAAAATAGAGAAAATGTGTTCGGTAATACTATTTTCATGAACAATTTTTACTAAACATGTAAGTCATAGTTTTTTTAATAAAAACTAATTGTTTATTTAATTAATACACAAATATACCATAAATAATTTAATCAAAATAATTATAAAACATTGCATGATGATAAAGTTTTAGTATTAGCATTAATAAAAAAATTACATTGCCATTGTTTTTACACTATAATTAAGCTATATATTACAACACATATAAGTTAAACAAAATAATTATAAAAAAAAATTACATGATGCATGATCATCATGCATCAACACTTGTTGGGGATAATTCAAATTCAATAGTGTACAATGTACTTTCAAATTACACTTATTTTATGGAAACAAGCTCTAATGACAACAATGTCAACTATGAGCTTATGGTTTCGCCATGCAGCAAAGTCATTACTGATTAGGGTATGTCAACAAAATTTGACAAAATTGCAGCATGAAGTTTCCCACCAACACAAAACATAAAACTGCTACCATAGAAATAGAGAACAAAAAAGTTGGATGGAAGAAAAGCAAGTCCCATGAACAAAATTAGAGAACAAAGGATGAACTACAAGTGTTTATCCTTGAAATTGATTGATTCCGAATAAAATTGCGCAAACCATCAGTCCAAGCAAAGCCAAGAATCCATATTTCCTACACATGAATTATTAAAAATGAAATTAAATGCATATATAAATCATCAAAATTAACTAAGATTGCTCCACCGAGAGGAAGAGAGCTGTGAAGTAGACCTAGATAAAGGGGACGGGGAGAGAGAGATCGGTGCACAGTTCAGGTGGGTTGTGGTTAAAGTAGAAGTATCAACCATGAAGAAGGAAGAGTTGTGAAGAGATAATGAGAGGGAGGAGATAAGATTTTAGGAGAGGAAGATAACTTTTTAGATTTTATTTTGGAGTTTATGTTTTAATTTAATTTGAAATTTGTTTGAGAACATGTTCAATAGATTCTTAATTTTATAACTGTAAAAGTGAATATCAATTCTTTTTTATTCTTTATTTTTTGGATTCAACCCACTAAATATGTATTATATTTGTACTCCCAAAACAAAAATGAAAATAAGGCTTTTAAAACAGTACCGAACAAGCCCTAACTGCTTCTTTTAAATTGGTCATAACCTATGTTCCTAAAATATAATAATACTCTCTACTCTTTGGCAATTGATGCTTTTGTTAATCTTCTTTCTTTGTTTATGTTGTTTTTGTCTTTGATAAAGTAAAAAGTCAGTCCAAAGAAATATAAATAATCTACTGTGTAAGCGGTCTCCTACCTGTAGAAGTCTTTCTTCACAGGTTCTCCCTCTCTGAGCGGGAATCTAGAATGAAATGGTAGTAGCCCATAAGATTACGAAAGTCGCTCACGAGTTGGGTGTCTCTTTTACTTTTAAGTTTTTCATTTGAGTTGTTGAGTCTTAATTACAGAGGAAGTGGTAGATACTCAAGAGTTATCACAATGGATTTATATTTTAGTGCCTAATGAAAACAGAAGAACTAATTTGCAAGTGTAAAGTTATTATATTAGAAGAAGGAAAATAGAGTAAAGAAGTTGTTGGTAATGTCATGAAGGGGAATGAGAGAGAGCTAGTTGAGGTTTGTCTGCTGGGCAAAGCCTTACATCTAAGAGGAGTTACTAGAGAGGGTCTCAAGTGAGCATTACAACAAGTATGCAGAATAGTAGAATATGTGAAATTGAAAATCTGGGGAGTAAGATTTTTAAGTTAAATTTGCCTTTGAAGTTGATAAGATGAGAATTTTATCAAGTGGGCTGTGGCATTTTGAACGAGCTCTAATAGTTCTAAAAGAGGCAAGTGGAATTGGGGAAATAACAAAACAATCATTTACTCATGCTGCCTTTGGGTACAACTTCATAATGTCCCAGTTGGGTGTATAGACCAGCAAATAATCAGAGCATTGGGAGAGGCAATTGGTATAGTTGAAGAAGTTGATGCGGACGAGGAAGGAGAGTTCATTGGTTAGTATGCCAGAGTAAGTATCTCAATTGATATCACACAACCACTAAAGAAAATTATATATTTAGAACTTGAAGGTGAAGATGATGTTCCAATTACAGTAGTATATGAGAGATTGCCATATTTTTGCTTCTGTTGTGGTTTCATTGGGCACTAGTACAAGGAGTGTGACAAATATAAGGGGCAGCCAAAAGAAAAAACTTGCTTATGGAGTATCGATGCAGGTGGTTCCTTTATTTGAAAAAAAAAAAAAGTTGATCATAACCTATATTATTTGTTCTATTGGAGCAAGCATGGAACTTCAGATAATTTCGGACAACAAAAATAGCAAGTTAAAAGAGAAAAAAGTGAATGGACTCCCAACAATTGAGTCTCCATTTCATTCCCAACTGTTAAAGTGTTGTTCATCTATAAGATAGTAAATTTTATAATTGATAAAATTAATATCCTACCCTATACCAGATGAATATAATATCAAATTGAGACTCAATTGCTAGAATTTATAACCTTACATAAAAAAAAACTTTATAGTATTACCTCATGCCGAAGGACATGCTTAAAGCACGTTTTCTATTAAAATCATTTTTCTTTTAGTTTACATGTGTGCATACAAGTTCAATTTATCCATCAGGAAACATTTGCAAAACTTCAAGGCTACTAAATCAACATTCAACTCATCTAATTAATTCTCTCTTGAATTCTGGCATCAAGTTTAAACTAATTTCACTCTTAACCAGTAAGCGCACACCAATTGAAACTATAGATGCAGCTGGCATTACATTTCTTTTATCCATCGAGTGAAGAAACTTTTGATGTCTCATTCTTTCGCATAAGCATAGTAAATATGGCACAATTGGGCACCACACCCTTTGTGCCCTGAGAATGGTCTATCAAGAAATAAATCATGTGTCTTATCCATTTGCCCCATCGTCACAAAGCCCATGAATCATGATGTTACAACATTTGGCATTAGGCCTGTACGGGGCAAACTTTGAAACAGTTCCCAAGCAATTTTCAGTTTGCCTATTTTACGCAATTCATCAATGAGGCAACTGTAGGCAACGATGATAAGTTCACACTTCAAGGCTCCAACAATAGCTAATAATTGTATACAATATATAGGTTCTAAACTCACAACAATAGCTAATAACCGTTCACAATCTTCAATTCTTCATTGTCATGTGTATGCTTACTTTGGCAGGTTCTAAACTCACAAGACTGCAAGCTCAAGTTGTCGAAGCTAATAACTGTATACAATATATATATAATGAAACAAAATCCAAAAGCCAAAATAAAAAGGATTAACTTTGTCTTGCGAACACGTAGGTTCTAAAACCATTGCTTTCAAAAAGAAAATGACGAGTAAACCCTTCCCCTTCTTCATTGTCACTTGCACGCTTACTTTAGCAGGTTCTAAAACCACAAGACAGCAAGCTCAAATTGTCAACGCAAGTAAAAGTAGAAAAAAAAGGAAATACAATCCCTAGCAAAAAGGAAAAGGGGGGGGGGGGGGGTTACAAAAAAGGGGATTAACTGGCCTGCATAGAACTATGGCTGGAAATTAAAGAGAATTAATCTTATAATTCCAACGCTCTACACGCATCTCAAATACATGCTTCGAAGAATTGTCTTCTGGAAAAATCAGAAATGCTGTTTGCACAACAGGACCAACTGTAAAACATGGATACTCTGACAAAGTCTGAGTAATGTTGTGTGTGTGATAACAAAAAGGACCTTTCGATCATTTGCTTTGTAGACATTTGCAATTTTTTCAAATTTCCTCGTATTTGAAAGATTTGATTCCAGAGAGTGAACTCACTGCTACAATAGCCAATAGGCCTTGAGGCTTATGGCCAAGACTTTATATGTGGGTTGAAAAGAAAAGAGGAGACTCATCATGATCAAGATTTGTTAGCATAAGAATATGAAACAAGAATGGAAGGCGGAAAAAAGTTTCTCAGTTTCAACAGACTTTGTCTTGCCAATACATAGTATACCAATACCAAAACACACAATCATGATTCATGAGTCACCATTCAATTGAATGCTATGTCGCAAGGAATGAAAAACTTTGGACAATTAGTTAGATGTTTTGTATCACTGAAACCAAAAATAATCCAGCATGTCCAGAGCCAAAATGTTAACAGAAATAAAAGATGAACACGTTGAAAAACCTGATGCATAATTAATTTGGCATCAATTCCCATTACAGCCGGCAATCTCATATACTCAAAGTACAAATTAGTTCAACTAGAAGTTCTAGATATCAAAGACAATCAATTTAACTAACAGAAAGTTTCAGCATAGACCTAGTAGCCTCACAAACGAAAAACTAGATGCCATTTTATTTATTTAGAGAAGAAAAAGTGGTCACACAGAAAGAGCATAAAAACTTTGCACTTCCAGCTAATGAAAAAGATGCATTATAGACAGAAAACATATGACCTGAATAATAAAAAGTAATTTTACAACAAAAAGTTGCCAGACTTTGAAACTTATCTGATGAGTCATCCATATCTGCAAACAGAATCCATGAACAGAACCGGGGGACATGCCATCACTACACAACACTACTTCACATGTTGTAATAAGAATGGGTTCTCCAGATCCAGATTTTAGGCAGAAAAAAACATGCAAGTAAATCAGCATTCAGCTCATTGACTTACTTGTGTCTCTTGAATTGTGGAATCGAGTTTAAACTAATTTCATTCTTAACAAGCAAGTCCACAACAATTGAGAGTGTAGATGCATCTGGCATTACATTTCTCTTATCCATTCTGTGAAGGAGTTCAATAACTTTTGAGGTCTCATTATTGCGGATGAAACCCAGCATAAGCGTATTAAATATGACAAAATTGGGTTCCAAACCCTTTGCTTCCATATCAAGAAATAAACCATGTGCCTTGTCCATTTGCCCATCATTACAAAGCCCATGGATCATGATGTTATATGTTACAACATTTGCCATTAGGCCCACACGAGGCAAACTACTAAACAGTTCCCATGCAATTTCAAGTCTGCCGTGTTTACATAATCCGTCAATGAGGCAGTTGTAGGATACGATATTAAGTTCGTACTTGAGAATTCTCAAAGTACGAAATAGTTCAACTGCCTCCACAATATAACCATTCTTGCAGAGCCCGTCAATAAAGTTATTATACGTAAAGGTATCAGCTGCCACATGATTACGCCGCATCTCATCCAACAGTTTTAAAGCACGCTCAACCTGGTGTACTTCAAAAAGGCCAAGAAACAAGGTGCTATATGTAACAACTGTTGGCCTAATTCCTTTAGACAGCATTTTCCTATAAAGATTTAAAGCTTCCTCTACATACTTAGTCTTGCAGTACCCATTTATT
>JASUUJ010000001.1:0-105249 GCA_030449895.1 Citrus mangshanensis | reverse complement strand
CAGTATCACTTCGATTCAGATTCGTAGCCTTGGGCGGGGGCTGGCCAACGATCGCCCGGACTCGGAATGGGGTGAGTTTGCAGGCACCCTCCATTGCCAAAATGAAGCGCAGGCAAAGCGCGCGACTTCAAAGGCTCTCTGGCGAAGGTCACGTCCCCGAGTTCGTCACGCCCAGCAATGCTGACAGGTGGAGGGCTGCTTGGGGCGGGGCTGGCCAACCGTCTGCCGCAGGCTCGGAGAGGCGTTGCGGCGCCCTCCGTGGCGAAAAACCTTGTGAATTTTAATACAAAAATAATCTTGAAGGTCCACAAATCCCCAATGTTTATCCGCCCCATAAAAATACCAAAAATGGGTGGAGGCTATAGCTTTAAGTAGAGACAGCCATTCATCATCCAGGAATCGGAATGGGTGGGACTTTAAGAGCACACCCTCAAATGTACAAAAAAATAGGCTGCAGGCAAAGCGCGACCAAAACTCAACACCCGAAGGTCCGTCTAAGTTAAATCTTACACTTAAAAATGCCCAAAAACAGGTGGGCTATAGCCTTGGGGGAGGGAGCTGGCGAACTTCGTCGCCGGACTCGGAATGGGCGAGACTTTGCTTGAGGCGCCCTCATGGTGAAAATAGGCCGCAGGTACAGCGCACCAAAAATAATCCTTGAAGGTCCGTCCCAATGTTTATCCAGCCTTAAGAAATACCCAAAAGCGGGTGGGCTGGCTTTAGGGAGGGGCATGAAGCACCAAATCCAGCAGGAATCGCGGAATGGTGAGACTTTAAAGGCACCCTCCAATGTGTAAAAAATAGGCTCACGGGCAAAGCACGCGACCAAAAACAAGCACCCAGAGAGTCCGTCCCCAAGTTCGTCATGAAAAAATTTCCAAAAAACGAGTGGGCACTGGCCTTGGGGGCGAGGCAGCCAGCCCGTCCGCCGACTGGAATGGGCAGGACATTGCAGCGCCCTCTGGGTGCCATCTGGCTGGGCCGTGGCTGTGCCCAAAGGAAATAATGTCAGCGCCTGAAGGTCCACGTCCGAAATTAAATGCTTGCATAAATGCCCAGCCGGTGGGTTTCTGTGCCAGGGAGGCTGCTTAACCTTCGTCCGCCCAGTTCCGGAATGAGCGAGACTGCAGGGCACACTCCGTGTGTGCCAAATGGGCACTGACACAGCCGCGCCTTCCCAAAAACAAAGCGCGAAGGTCCAGTCCCCATGTTTGTCAGCATAGTACCCAGCAGGTGGGTTATAGCAGCAGGGGAGAGGCTGGCCAACCGTCCGCCCGGACTACAGATAGAGGCGAGACTTTTGAAATGCCCTCCGTTTTAAAAAACAGGCCCCCGGACACAGCGCGCCCAAAATAAGCACCCCGAAGGTCCACGTCCCCAAGTTCGTCACACATAAAAATGCCCAGAAACCCGGGTGGAAGCTGGCGCTTAGGGCAGGGGGCTCTAACCGTCCGCCCGACTCCGGAATGGGCGAGACATTGCAGCGCCCCTCGGAGTACCTGCTGCCATAAATATTACCATTAGGCACAGCGCGCCCAAAAATGGCACCGAAGTCCCGTCCCAAAATGAAATCCGCCTTGTAAAGCTGCCATGGGTGGGCCATAGCCTTAGGGGAGGGCTGGCCCGCCAAATCCGCGGACTGGAGATAGGAGTGAGACTTTGCAGGCACCCTCCATGTGCCAAAAAATAGGCGTAAAGACTAAGCCGCGAGACCAAAAATGTGCCGAAAGGTCCCGTCCCCAAGTTAATCCATGTAAAATGGCCCCAGCAGGTGGGCTAAGCCTTGGGGAAGGGCAGGGCTGGCCAGCCCGTCCGCGGACTCGAGATAGGGCGAAGAGACTTTGTAGGCGCCCTCCGTCATGTAAGATAGGCCAAAGGGCAGCCATGCACAAAACAAGCACCCGCCAGGTCCCGTCCAAATAAGTTCATCCACATGAGCCTTTGATGCGCGGGTGGGCTATAGCCTTGGGAGAGGGCTGTCCAGCCAAATCCGCGGTTCCGGAATGGGGCGAGACTTTGCGATCGCCCTCCGTGTGCATAAAAATAGACCGCAGGCACAGCCAGCCACCTTGTCAAAATAAGTGCCCGATGGTCCCATCTCCATGTGTTAAATCCTTGTGAAGCTGGCCGTTAGGCTATAAGCCTTGGGGAGGGGCTGGCCAACTTCGTCCGGCCGGACCTGGAATGGGGTTGAGACCTGCGACACTCCGTGCCCCAAAAATAGACACATGTATAGGCATAGCCACACCCAAAAATATGTCACATGCCCAGGAGTCCCGTCCACAAGTTAAATCCCACTTGTAAATGCCATGGGTGGGCTATAGCCTTAGGGGAGGGGCTGGCCAACAAATCCTTCGTACTCGAATGGTATGAAAAGAGTTTGCGAGCGCCCTCTATGTACTAAAAATAGGCCGAAGAGGGCACAGCCGCGTCAAGCAAAGCGCCCGAAAGGTCCCAAGCACAAGTTAAACTCGCTGCAAATGCCAAAAGCGGGTGGGCTATAGCCTTGGGGGAGGGCTGGCCAACCGTCCGCGGACTACGGAATGGGGCGAGACTTTACGGCGCCCTCAAATAATGTAGATAGGCCCTTGGGCACAGCCACGCACAAAACAAGCACCCGAAGGTCCCGTAGTAAGTTCATCACTTACGCAAAAATGCCCAAAGCGGGTGGGCTGCCTTGGGGGAGGGGGCTGTGTCCCGTCGCCCGGACTCGGAATGAGGCAGACTTTGCGAGCACCCTCCATTAACCTTCACCAAAAATAGACGCGAACACAGCGCGCCCAAAAATAAAGCGCCAGAAGGTCCGTCCCCATGTTTGTCCTTAAAAATGCCCAAAAAAGCGGGTGGAAGGCTGTTTCTATAGCCTTGGGGCGAGGCTGTAACCGTCAGCGAGGACTGGAATGGGGCGAGACTTTGCGATCGCCTTTCGTATGCGCACTAAAAATGAGCGCGGGCACAGCGCATCAAAAATAAGTGCCCGATGGTCCCATCTCCATGTTAAATCCGCCCGCCAAAATGCCCAAAAAGCGAATTAGGCTATAAGCGCCAGGGAGGGCTGGCCAACCCGTCCGACGGACTCGGAATGGGTTGAGACTTTGCGTGCACCCTCCGTGTGTGCCAAAAAAATAGGCCATGGCATAGCCACACCCAAAATAAGCGCGAAAGGTCACAATCCCCAAGTTCAATCGCCCGCCAAAAATGCCCAGCGGGTGGGCTATAGCGGCATGGGGAGGGCTCGCCAACAAATCCGCCCATTACTCGGAATGGTGCCTTGAAGAGTTTGCGGCGCCCTCTGTGCCAAAGCCGGCCGAGGGCACAGCCGCGTCAAAACAGCGCCGAAGGTCCCAGCCCCAAGATCGTCCACTGCAAAAATGCTACCCAAAAGCGGGTGGGCTGGCACAGCCTTGGGGGAGGGGCTGGCCAGCACCAAATCCATGGACCGGAATGGGGCGAAGAGACTTTGCAGGCGCCTCCGTGTGTGCCAAAGATAGACCGCAGGCTGTCACGCACAAAAACAAGCACGGGAGTCCCGTCAAGTAAGTTCATCCGCCGCCTTACATGAGAAATGCTGAAAAGCGGGTGGAGGAGCGTGGCTATGGCACGGGGCAGGGGCTTGGCCAACTTCGTCCGCGGACTGGGATGGCGAGGACTGCGATCGCCCTCAATGTGTGCTAAAAAATGAAGAGCGCGGGCCTGGCGCATCAAAAATAAGTGCCACGATGGTCCCATCTCCATGTTCGTCGCCCATGAAAATGCCCAGCGGGTGGGCCTGGCCTTGGGGAGAGGGGCTGGCCAACCGTCGGCGGACTGGAATGGAGTTGAGACTTTCGTGCACCCTCCGTGTGCCGTGGGCATCAGACATAGCCACGCGCTTTAAAAATAAGCGCCAGTCCACGTCCCCATGTTTTGTCCGCCATAGCCACCCCAGCGGGTGGGTTATGCTTGGGGAAGGCTGGCCAGCTCCAAATCCATGGTTCGGAATAGGGCGAGACACCAAACTGCCCTCCACGTTTACCAAAAATAGGCAGGTTTGTAGCCCAAAATAAACACCAGTCATTACAAGTTAAATCCCTTTATAAAATGCCCAACGGGTGGGCTATAGCCTTGCAGGGCGGGGCTCAGCCAGCTTCGTGGCTCGGAATGGCGCGAGGCGTTGCAGGCGCCCTCAAGTGCCAAAAATGAGCCGTGTGCATGGCGCCCAAAATGGCCTTGAAGGTCCCGTCCCCAATTTCGTCACTTGCAAAAATGCCATGGGTGGGCTGTGGGGAGGGGCTGGCGGGCTTAAATCCCATCCACAGGACTTAGTGGGTAGGGTAACCTCATGGCGTTCATTGGGTGAAAAGCGCTAAAAAAATGTGTGGTCGTCCCTTTGTCGCCGTCGCACCGTTAGCGGTTGACTCCTCATGCTTTGGCAAAGAGTTGCGAGCCTTCAATCATGGACCGGATGAACGAATGTACGACCTTTCATTAATGTAGAAACATTCGCGGAGCCACAAGCGGGTAAACTAGCCTTTGGGTGCGTCCACTACAGGTTGAAATCGCGCTAAAATCTTTGAAACCGCAGTGACTCTTCATGCAGCGTGCAGAGGGGCATTTGAACGAAACCAAGTCGTGCGTGGGGATGAGCTGAAGCGTTCAAGCCGCTCGGTCATGTATCAGCAGAGCATTGGGCGCAGCGCTTCAAAATATCAGCCCGGTTAAATTTTTTGAGCCAGGAAGTGGCAAATGTAGATAAATGTAGGCATGGGGAGGGACTGGTGACTGCATGCAGCTTGGACTCAGGTCAGGCGAGACTTTGCGAGCACCCTCCGTATGCCAAAAATAGGCCGCGAAAACTGCTTAGCCCAAAAACTATCTTGAGTCCCGTCCCCATGTTTGTCCATGGCAAAAATGCCCCGAAAAAAGCGGGTGGGTTATAGCCTTGAGAAGTAGCCAACCGTCCGCGGACTCGGAATGGGGTGGAACTCACCGACTGTACCCTCCGTTTTCTGCAAAAATAGAGCCCTTGGTTGACACAGCCGCCCAAATCATGCAGAAGGTCCAGTCCCCAGTTCGTCCACCGCAAAAATGCCCAAAAGCGGGTGGAGGCTATAAGCCTTGGGGGGCTGCAGACCCACTTCGTCCGGACTCGGAATGGGGTGAGACTTTGAAGCACCCTCAAATGTGTGCCAAAAATAGACCGCGAGCTCATTCAAAACAAGCCCGAAGGTCCACGTCCCCAAAGTGCATTCACTTGTAATGCAGCCGGTGGGCTATAGCCTTGAGGGCGAGGCATGCTCAGTGTATGACTCAAGATGAGACGAAGGTTATTGCAGCGCCTCCGGTGCCATAAATGGGCCGTGGGCTGGCCGCCCAAAATAGCGCCCGAAGGTCAGTCCCCCCACAATCGTATGGCAATGCAGCAGGTGGGCTATAACGCCTTGGGGGAGGGCTGGCCAACCGTCCGCCCGGACTCGGAATGGGCGCTGAGCACCCTCCGTATGCAAAAATAGGCGCGAGCACAGCGCTTAAAGCTATCGCCCGAAGGTCGTCCCCATGTTTGTGCATGAATGCCTTAGCGGGTGGGTTATGGCGCCTGGGGAGAGGCTGTGGCCAACTGTCCGCGGACTCGGAATGGTGGAACTTTTGACTTCCTCCGTTTGCAAAAATGACGCGGACACAGCGCGCGCCCAAAATAAGCACACCGAAGGTCAAAATCCCCAAAGTTCGTCACATGAAAATGCCCAAAAAAGCGGGTGGAAGCTCATAGCCAGCCCTGGGGGCGGGGGCTAACCCATAAATCCGCGGACTCGGAATGAGTGAGACTTTCTGAAGCACCCTCCATTCACTTAAAAATAGACCGCGGGCTAAGCTCGACCAAAAACAAGCCGAAGGTCACGTCCCCATGATTCGTCGCCGCAAATGCCCCAGCCGGGTGG
This sequence comes from Citrus mangshanensis, assembly GCA_030449895.1. Classification (NCBI taxonomy): domain Eukaryota; kingdom Viridiplantae; phylum Streptophyta; class Magnoliopsida; order Sapindales; family Rutaceae; genus Citrus; species Citrus mangshanensis. Next base: position 99,331 of record JASUUJ010000001.1, on the reverse strand, counting down.
GGCTGGCCTTGGGAGCGCTGTGTCGTCCGCGGCCGGACTCGGGTGGGCGAGACTGCGATCGCCCTCCGTCTATAAAATAGGCCCATGGGCACAGCGCTATACAAAAATAAAGCGCCCGATGGTCAATCCCGTATTCGTCGCCCATGAAAATGCCAGCAGGTGGGCTGCTTGGGGCGGGTGCAGCCTTCGTCAGCGGAATGGAATGCGAGAGGTGGAACTTTGGGGCACCCTCCGTGTGCCAAAAATAGGCTCACGGGCAAAGCTCGACCAAACAAACACCGAAGGTCCGTCCCGAAGTTAGAGTAAAGCGCACTTGAAAATGCCCAGCGAAAAAGCGCGGGTGGAGGAAACACCGCCTTGAAGGCGAGGGCTAGCCAGCCAAATCCGCCCTGACTCGGAATGGGACGAGACATTGCGGCGACCTCCGAGTTCCATAAATAGGCCCGTGGGCACAGCCCGCGCCCAAAAATGTCGCCTGAAGAGTCCGTCAAAAATTCATCCAACCGCAGCAAAAATCGCTTGGGTGAAATTTTATAGCCTTGAGAGGCGCCCACTTCGTCATGGACCGGTTAGGCGAGACTCTGACACCCTCGTGTATGCCATGGCCGCGTCCACAGCCTTCCGTGGCCTTGATCCGTCCCGTATTTATCATAGCAAAAATGCCCCAGCCAGGTGGGTTATAGCCTTGGAGGCTGGCCAACCATCCGCCGGACTCTGGAGATGAAGTAAGTTTCGACTGCCCTCTGTTTGCAAAAATGACCGGTTACAGCCGCGCCCGTCTGTACCCGAAGTCCGTCCCACAGAAGTTCGTCACTTTGAAAAATGCAGCGGGTGGGCTATAAGCCTTGGCGAGGCCTAGCCATGATCCAGCGGACTCGGAATGAGTGGGCTTTGGCCTCGTGTAGCTGTACCAAAAAAGCCGACATGGTGGCCGCGACCAAAAACAAGCGCCCCGAAGGTCGTCCCCCCCGAAGGTTAAGTACTTATGAAAATGCCCAGCGGGTGGGCTATAGCCCAGGGAGGCTGTGGCCCAATCAGCAGGATGTAGTGGGCGAGACTTCACACAGTGCCCTCCGTGTGCCAAAGATGAGCCCACGGGCACAGCCACGCACAAAAACAAGCACCCGAAGGTCCGAAGTAATAAGTTAATCCACTTAGAACATACCCGATAAGCCGGGCAGGCTATGGCGCAGGGGCAGGGCTGGCCAACACGTCCGCCCGACTGGAATGGGCCGAGACATTACGAGCGCCCTCCGGAGTGCACCATAATGACCGTGGGCTGACGCCCAAAATAAAGCGCCGAGTCCGTCCCAAAATTAATCCGCTTGTAAAAGTACCCAGCGGTGGGCTACTGTGGGGAGGGCTGGCCAACTTCGTCCGCCGGACTGGAATGGGGCGAGACTTTGTGACACCCTCAAATGTGCATAAAACTGTTTGACACAGCGCCTTCCCAAAACTCTCTCTGCGCGCGCCAGTCCACCGTCCCATGTTTGTCCACGTAGTACCATGAAAAATGAGTGGGTTCACCTGTGGGGGGAAGGCTGGCAGCCAACCGTCCAGCGGACTCGGAATGAGGGCGAGACACTACGACTGCCTCCGTTTGTAAAAATAGGCCGCGGACACAGCCGCGCCCGTCTTCTGAGAAAGGTCCCGATAGTAAGTTATTACTTGTGAGCATACCCGATACATGGGTGAGGCTCTGTAAGCTTGCTTGTAGGGGGAGGGCTGGCCAACCGTCACGGACTGGAATGGGGCGAGACTTAGTCGCCCTCCGTGTACTAAAAATAGGCCGGGCACAGCGCCAAAATAAGTGCCCGATGGTCCATCTCCATGTTGATCCGCCCCATGAAAATGCCCCAACGTGGGTGGGCTGCCAGCCAGCAGGGAGGGGCTGGCCAACTTAAATCCGTGACGGACTCGCGGAATGGGGGCGAGACTTTCCCAGGCACCCTCGTGTACCAAAAAAAAAATAGGCTGTGCAGGCACAGCCACGCCCAAAAATAGGGCCCGGAAGGTCCGTCCCAGAAGTTCGTTAGCGCAAGTACTGAAAAAAGCGGGTGGAGGCTACTATCTTGGGGAGGCTGGCCCTCGTCTTCGGACTAAGATAGGCGAGACTTAGAGCACCCTCCGTGGCTCAAACCATTGCAGGCTGTGCCCAAAAACAAGACACTGAAAGTCCCGTCCCCAAGTTCGTTGGCAGCATTTTAGCAGGGTGGGCTATGCCCCTTGGGGAGGGCTGGCCAACCAAATCCACTTGGACTCGGAATGAGGCGAGGCGTTGCAGTAGCGCTCCGTGTGCGAAAATAGGCAGCGAATTTACAGCGTGCCAAAAATAATGTCGCCCAGCGAAGGTCCCGTCCGATGTTTGTCCGGCGAAAATGCAGCGGTGGGCTGGCTTTGAGAAGGGGGCTGGCCCGCCCGTCCGCGGAATGGAATGGAGTGAGACACTGCAGGCACACCTCAGTGTGCCAAAAAAATAGGCTACGGGTAAAGCCGCTGACCAAAACAAACGCCCAGAGGTCCCGTCCCCAAGTTAAATCCGCCAGCAAAAAATCACATGGGTGCTCAGCTAGGGGGCGAGGGCTGGCCAACTTCATCTGCCCATTTCGGAATGGGGCCAGAGACATTGGGCGCCCTCCGGAGTGCCATAAATGGGCCGTGGCTGGCACGCAAAAATAAGCTCGAAGGTCACGTCCACAAAGAGTGCAGCCCCGCCGCGAATGCCCCAGCGGGTGGGAGCACATGGCGCTGAGGGAAGGCTGCTTAGCAAATCCGCGGTTTCGGAATGGGTGAGACTTTGTAGGCGCCCTCAATGAAGCGAAAATAGGCCGCGGTGCAGCCAGCAAAAATAAGCCACCCGAAGGTCCGTCCCCGAAAGTTCGTCCGCCCCTTGAAAATACCAAAGAAAAAGGGTGGAAATATAGCCTTGGGTGGAGAGGCTGGCCTTCTTCCGCGGACTCGGAATGGGGAGACTTTGTGGAAGGTGCCTCAAGTATGAGTAGAAAAATAGGCCTTGGGTAAAGCCACGCCCAAATCAAAGCGCCGAAGGTCGATCCGAGTTAATCCGCCCGCGAAAATCAGCAGGAGGCTATAGCGCTTGAGGGAGAGGGCGGCCAACTTCCGTTCCGCGTTACGATTGCTCGCCGCCGGAGCGGGGAGACTGCAGCGCCCTCCATTATTGTGCAAAAATAGACGCGGGGACAACGCTTCAGCCCAGAAATAAGAGCCCGAAGCGTCCCGTCCCCATGTTAATCCGCCGCAAAAATGCCTAAAAAACTGGTGGGCGAAATCAGCCCAGGGGGAGGGCTGGCCGCTCGTCCCGCCGGACTCGGAATGGGCGAGACTTTGCAGCGCCTCCGTGTGTGCCAAAAAAAATAGGCTGCGGGCATAGCCAGCCCATTAAAAATAAAGCCCAAAGTCCGATACGTCCCAAGTTCGTCCGCTTGTAAAAAAATGCCCAGCAGGTGGGTATAGCCTTGGGGAGGGCTGGCCAAAAACTTCCGTCCGCCTGACTCGGAATGGGCGAGAAGGTTCGGGCGCCCTCCGTGTGCCAAAAATGGGCTTCGCGGGCACTGGCCGCACACAAAAACAAGCACCCGAAGGTCCCGTCCCCAAGTTCGTCACGCCGCAAAAATGCCAAAATGGGTGGGCTATAGCCTTGGCCAGGGAGGGGCTGGCCCGGCCGTCCGCCCAGACTGGAATAAGGGCGAGACTTTACTGGCGCCATCCGTGTGCCAAAAATAGGCGCAGGCACAGCCGCTGTGCACAAAAACAAGTGCCGAGGTCCCGTCCCCTGAGTTCGTCCATGCTTAAAATGCTCAAAAGCGGGTGGGCTATAGCCTTGGGGAGGCTGCTAGAAACGAATCCGCCGGACTTGGTTTCGGAATAGAGGGTGAGAGTTTGTGAGCGCCCTCGTGTATAAAAATAGGCCGCGGTTACAGCAGCCCATAAAAATAGCGCCGAAGGTCCCGTCCCCAAGAGTTAAATGCAAAATGCAAAAAAGCGGGTGGGCTATAGCCTTGGGGAGGGGGCTGGCCAACAAATCCATGACGGACTCGGAACAATGAGGCGAGACTTCTGCGAGCACCCTCCGTGTACCAAAAGATAGGCCCGCAGGCACAGCCACCTTACAAAAACAAGTGCCGAAGGTCCCGTCCGTAAGTTAAATCCGCCCATGTAAATGCCCAAAAATGGGTGGGCTATAGCCTTGGGGGGGCTGGCCAACTTCGTCCGCCGGACGGACTCGGAGATGGGAGACTGCGGCGCCCTCCGTGTCTCAAAAATAGGCGCGGGCACAGCCGCTTGCAGCCAAAAGTGGCGCCAGGTCCCGTCCACCAAGTTCGTCCGCCGCAAAAATGCCCAAAAGCGGGTGCTGCTATAGCCTTGGGGAGGGGCTGGCCAACTTCGTCCGCCCATTTACCTCGGAATGGTATGAGAGTTTGCGAGAGCCCTCTGTGTGCCAAAATAGGCCCAGGCACAGCAGCCACCCGTAAAAAAATCAGCGCCCGAAGGTCACCGTCCCCAAGTTAGTCGCTGCAAAAATGCCCAAAAGCGGGTGGGCTATAGCCTTGGGGAGGGAGGGCTGTCCAACTTCGTCCGCCGGACTCGGAATGAGAAGTGAGACTTAGCGAGGAGCACCCTCCATGTACCAAAAATAGACCTTGGGCAGAGCCCGCCAAAAAATAAGCCCCCAAAAAGTCCCGTCCCCAAGTTTCCACGTCCGCCGCAAAATGCCCAAAAGCTGGTGGGCTATAGCCTTGCAGGGAAGGGATGGCTCGTCCGCATAGGACTCGGAATGGGGCGAGACTTTGTGAACGCACCCTCCGTGTACTGCCAAAAATAGGCCCTTGAGTACAGCCGGACCCAAAATAAGCCCCGAAGGTCGTCCCCACCCCAGGCAAGTTCGTCCGCAAAATGCCCAAGCGTGTGGCTTATGGCCTTGCGGGGCAGGAGGGCTGGCCAACCAAATCCGCCGGACTCGGAATGGGGCGGCGAGACATTGCAAGCGCCTCGTGTGCCAAAAATAGGCCACCCAGGCTGTGGCGCCCAAAAATAAGATCAGGAGGTCCACGTCCCCAAGTTCGTCCACCGTAAAGAATGCTGAAGAAAAAGCGGGTGGGCTATAGCCTTGGCGGGGAGGGCTGGCCAGCTAAATCCGCCGGACTCGGAATGGGCCGAGACTGCGAGCCGCCCTCCGTGTACCAAAAATAGGCCGCAGGCTCAGCGCACCCAAAAATAAGCCCCGAAGGTCCACCGTCCCCAAGTTCGTCGCCCGAAAATACCTGAGCCGGGTGGGCTATTGCACTTGGGGGAGAGGGCTGAAAGCCATGTAACTAAATCCGCCGGACTCGGAATGGGATGAGACTTTACGGCGCCCTCCATGTGTATGCCAAAAATAGGCGGCCGGGCACAGCTGCCCCCAAAAATAAGCCCCGAGAAGGTCCGTCCCCAAGTTCTTCCGCCGCAAAATACCCAAAAGCGGGTGGGCTATAGCCTTGGGGAGAGGGCTGGCCAACCGTCCGCCCGGACTCGGAATGGGGCGAGACTATGCGGCGCCCTCCGTGTAAAAATAGGCCGCGGTCACTGCCGCGCCAAAAACAAGCTCCCTCCGACGGACGGGAAGTTAGCCAGCCCTCCCAGGCTACTAGCCCACCGTTTTGGGCATTTTGCAGCCCGGACGAACAGGGGCAGGTGGGACCTTCGGGCACATATTGTGCCTTGCGGCTGTGCAGCAGCCTCTTACTGCACACAGGAGGAGCTCGGGAGGAAATCTCACCCCCATTCGAGTCAGGCGGACGAAGATTGCCCGCCCGTCCCAAGGCTATAGCCCACCGTTTTTAGGCATTTTGCGGCCAGAGAACTTGGGGCCCGAGACCTTAGGGGCTTATTTTGGGCGTGTTGTGCCCACCGCTATTTTGGCACCTGAGAGGTTCTGCATAAGTCTCGCCCCATTCCGATGTCAGGGTGAGTTAGCCATCCCTCCCCCAAGGCTAGCCACCGTTTTTATTGGGCATTTTGCGGCGGGCGAACTTGGGGACCAGGATTGTCCAGGGCTTTGCAAGGCGGCTGTGTCCGTGGCCTATTTTGCTGTCCACACGGAGGCTGCAACAATCTTGCCCCATTTCAAGAGTCCGGCGGATCAAGTTGGCCAGCCCATCCCCCAAGTATGGCCACCCATTTTAGGCATTTTACAGTGGGCGAACTTGGCATGCCAGGAAATTCGAGGGCTTATTGCTGTGCGTGGCTGTGCCCGCAGCGGCTATTGGCACACGGAGGGCGCTCGGAAATCTCACCCCATTTCCAATGGGAAGTGACAGTTGGCCCGCCTCCCCAAGGCTATAGCCCACATTTTTGGGCATTTTACGGCGGACGAACTTGGGAGGCCGGGACCTTCGAGGGCTTATTTTGGGCGCGTGATGTGCCCACCGCCTATTTTGGCTTCCCCCACGCAGAGGTTCTCAAAGTCTCGCCCCATTCAAGAGTCGGCGGAGATGAGTTGGCCATCCCTCCCAGCTATAGCTACCGTTTGCGTTTAGGCATTTTGCGGCAGGCGAACTTGAGGCTTGTGGCGCGGACTCATCGTGGCTCTCCCCAGGCATGGCGTAATGTGTCCGTGGCACTGCGGAGCGCTCGCAAAGTCCCCACCCCCATTCGGAGTCAGCGGCGGATGAAAGCCAGCCCATCCCCAGGCTATAGCCCACCCGTTTTGGGCATTTTGCGGCGGCTCTTTGGGGCGAGAAACCGAGTCGGGGCTTATTGTGTGTTGCCAGCTGCTGCTGTGACTATTTTTGGCACACGAGAGGCGCTCGGAAATCTCACCCCATTCCGAGTCAGCGGAGGCGAGACCGCCACCACGTCCCCAAGGCTACAGCCCACGTACAGGCATTTAGGCTGACTGGCTGAAAGCCCAGGACCTTGGGGAAACTTATTTTGGGCGCGCGGCTGTCTTTCCGCCGCCTGCGCCCGGCACACGAGGCCTTCGAAAGTCTCGCCCCATTCAGTCAGGCCGGACAGTCAAGCCTCTCCCAGGCTATAGCCCAGTTTTGCTAGGCATTTGTGTAGAGACGAACCAGCTCTGAGGCCAGGAAGTCAAGGCATATTTTTGCAGGTTAAGCGTTTCTACAGCCCCTATTACAGCACATGGAGGGTCTTTCAAAGTCTCGCCTGCGCCTCGTCCGAGGAATCCGAGGACGAATGGCCAACCCCCTCCCAGGCCTGAACCCACCACAGGCATTTGCGGCGTGCTTGGCCTAAGGCAGGACATTTGTTCGGGGGGCTTTCCCTGGCGTGGCTGCGCCCATGGCCTATTTCAGCACCACAGTGCCTGTAGGCAGAATCTCGCCCCATTAGAGACCGGCGGACGAGATTGGCAGACCCTCCCCCGGAAAGACTACAGCCAGCCACCATTTTGGGCATTTTCTTTGGCGGATAGGACAGAGACCAAATTCGAGGAAATTCCCAGGTGCAGCTGTGCCCGTGGCCTTGGCACATGGCATGGAAAGTGCTGTAAAAATCTCGCCCCATTCGAGTCGGCAGGCGAGGGCCTTCCAGCCCTCCCCCGAGGCATAGGCCACCCGTTTGGAGGCTTTTGCGGCGGCGAACTTGAGAGCGGGACCTTCGGTGGCTTACCTGTTTTGGGCGCGGCTGTGTCCCAGGCACATGGAGGAGTACTCTGCAAAGTCTCACCCCATTCGAGATCCGGCGGCGAGACAGTGTAGCCCATCCATCCCAATTTATAGCCCTGAACCCGTTTTCCCAGGCATATTTGGCGGAAGAACTGGGGACGAGGGGTGGGAGGCTTATTGTGGGGGCGCGGCTGTGCCGCGGCTTTATTTTAGCACGAATAAAGTCTCACCCCCATTCCGAGTCGTGGGACAGGCTCACCATCCCAAGGCCAGCCCATGCTTCCCGTTTGGGCATTTGCGGTGAATGAACGAGCAGGGGCCAAGGACGCCGGGAAAGCTTATTTCAATAACCACGGTTGTGCTCCGCCGCCTATTTTGGCACCACGGAGGGTTCTCATGAAATGTCGCCCATTCCCAAAGAGTCAGCGTGACAGGTAGCCATCCTCCCCCAGGCGCTGGCCAGCGTTTTAGGCAATTTCTGCGGCGGAGCGTGCTGAGGACCAGGACGGAGTTTTCTTCGTTGAGTGCGGCTGTGCCCCGCGGCCTATTTGGCACACGGAGAGCGCTCAAAAATTCTGCCATTCCGGAGTCCGGCAGGCCCGAGTTGGCCGCCCTCCCCAGGCTATAACCAGCCCCGTTTTGGGCATTTTGCGGGCCGAACGGATAGGCCACTCCAAACCGAACTGTATTTTTGATGCGGCAGTGTCCGTCCAGCCCGCCTGGCACCACGGAAAAGCCTTCGCAAAGTCTCGCCACATTCAGTCGGCGGGCAATTGGCCAGCCCTCCCCGGCGCAATGCCGTTTTTGGGCATTTGCGGCGGACGAAACTGGGAAAACGGGACCTTCGAGGCTTATTTTGGCGCGGCTGTACATGACCTGGCGTATTCACCCAGCACACGGAGGCACTTTCTCGCCCCATTCAGGAATCAGAAGTCGGGGCCGAGCAGGGGTTAGCCCAGCCTCCCCAGGCTATACCCACCGATTTTGGGCATTTTGCGAGGCGGACGAACTTGGGGGCCAGGACTTTGAGGCTTTATCTTTGGGCGTGGCTCAATGCCCAGCCCTATTTTGGGACGCAGTGCGCTTGCAAAGTCTCGCGCCTATTCCGAGTCCGGGCGAAGTGGGCCAGCCCCTCCCCAGGCTATAGCCCCGTTTGCATTTTAGGAGGGCAGAAGAGGCGGACCTTCGGGGGCTTATTTAGCGCGGCTGTTACGGCCTGGCAGACCTGGAGTATTTCTGTCTCGCCGATAAGCGGACTTCCTGCCTTCGCCCCGATGAACAGCGAACCTTCTGGCTGACACCCGGCGGTAGCGCAGGGGGACCCCAGGGCTTATTCCACAAATGCGGCTGTGCCCTCTATTTTGGCACACGGCGAGGCGCTATAGTCTCGCCCCATTCCGGAGTCGGCGGACGAACTTGGCCAGCCCTCCCCCAGGCTATGCGCCCCACCGGGTTTAGGCATTTTGGCAGCAGAACTTGGGCAACCCGAGGAGCTATTTTGGGCGTGGCTGTGCCCATGGCCTATTTTGCTGTATGGAGTGCACTCGCAAAGTCTCGCCCCCATTAGCGAGTCCGAGGCGGACGGGAGGGTGGGCCAGCCCCTCCCGAGGCTATAGCCCACGTTTTTACAGGCATTTTGCGGAGGGCGAACTTGGGAGGCGGAACCTTCGGGGGCTTATTTTTTTGGGCGCGGCTGTTCCCACGGCCTATTTTGGCACACGGAGGCGCTGCAAATCTGCATGTCGAGACCGAGCAGACCTTTGCCAGATCTCCAGAGCCCCAAGGCTCACAGCCAGCCATTTTTAGGCATTTTTGAACTTAAGCAGGACCTTGCCGAGAACTGTGGGTATAGGCGGCTGTGGGCGCAGCGGCCTATTTTTTTCCACCAGGCCTATTTTGGCAATCTCGCCCATTCGAGCTCCGGACGAACAGGCCCGACCACTCCCCCGAGGCTATAGCCCGTTTTTGGGCGTTTTGTGCATGAGGGGGGCCTCCCCAGGGACATTTTAGGCGCCGAGCTGGGAGATTTTTGCAGCGTGGCTGTGCAGCCTATTCCCAGCACACGCTATCTTGCTTTCACAAAGGTCCGAAGCAGGAGGTCAGCGGTAGCCCTCCCCCAAAGGCTATATTACCGCATTTTCCTGAGGCTTTACCATTTGGCAGGGCAGCAGGGCCGGACAGACGGGGGCTTATTACAGGCGCGGCTGTGCCGTGGCTATTTTTGGCACATGGTGCTGCGCAAATCTCGCCCATTAGAAATCCGGCGGAAGAGGGGTTGGACAACAACCAGCCCATCCCCCAAGGCTCTGGCCAGCCGTTTTGGGCATATTTGCGGCGAGAAGAAGCTTGGGGACGGGAGATTGAGGAGCTTGTGTGGGCGCGGCTGTGCCCGCGGCTGACTCTTCGCACGGAGCGTTCGCAAATTCTCACCCCATTCCGAGTCCGAAGCGGACAGTGGGCCCCCGTCCCAAGGTTATAGCCCACCCGTTTTGGGCATTTTGCGGCGGGAACTGGCTCAGAACCTTGAGGCTTATTAGGCGTGGTTGTATCTCGCCCCGCCTAGTTTTGGCACACGGAGGGGTTCTCGCAAGTCTCGCCCCATTCGAGTCCGGCGGACGAGATTGCCATCCCTCCCCCAAGGCTATACCACATTTACCGTTTTGGGCAATTTTGCGGCGGACAAACTTGAGGGCGAGGACGCCGGCTTATTTTGGGCGCAGCTGTGCCGGCGACCTATTTTGGCACACGGAGCGCTCGAAAATTCGCCCATTCCGAGTCCGGCGGGTCAGTTGGCCAGCCCTCCCGAGGCTATAGCCGCCACGTTTTTAGGCATTTTTTTGCGGCGGAATGGGAGGGACGGGACCTTCAGCATATTTTTGGGTGCGGCAGTGTCCGCCCAGCCTATTTTGGCACCACGAGGCGCTGTGAAAGTCTCGCCGCATTCGAGTCGGCCGGTGTGCCCTCCCAAAGGCTATAGTCCTTCCCGTTTTTGGGCATTTTGCGGGGAGAACTTGGGGCAGGACCTTCGGGCTTATTTTTGGGCGCGGCTGCCTGACCTATTTTTTAGCACAGGAGCGCTCGCATGGTGTCGCCCCATTCCGAGTCCAGCGGAGAACTTGGCTAACCAGCCCCTCCCCCCAAGGCGATACCCACCCGTTTTGGGCATTTTGCGGCGGACGAACTTGGGGACGGGACTTTGAGGGCTTTATTTTTGGGGTGTGGCTATGCCCTAGCCTGGCCCCCAGCACCGCGGAGTGCGCTGCAAAGTCTCGCCCCATTCGAGTCCGGTGGGCGAAGTGGGCCAGCCCCTCCCCTGAGCTATAAGCCGCCCCGTTTTACTGAAGGCTTTTGCCGGGAGGACGAACTTGAGGCGGGACCTTGGGGCTTATTTTTAGGCGCGGCTGTACCCACGGCTATTTTGGCACACGGAGCGCTCGCAATGTCTCGCCCCATTCCGAGTCAGGTAGGACGAGTTGGCCCAGCCCCTCCCCAAGGCTATACCCACCGTTTTTGGGCATTTTGCGGACCGAACTTGGGGACGGGACTTTGGGCTTTATTTTTTGGGCGTGGCTATGCCCGCAGCCACTGCCAGCCCTGGCCACAGCACCTGGCAGTGCGCTTGCAAGTCTCGCCCCATTCAGTCCGGGTGAAGTGGCCAACCCTCCCCCAAGGCTGCATAGCCACGTTTCTGCAGGCATTTTGCGGAGGGCTGAACTTGGGGCCAGGACCTTCGGGAAAGCTTATTTTTGGCGCGGCTGTTCCACGGCTATTTTGCCACCCAGCACACGGAGGCGCTCGCAATGCTCTCGCGCCCCATTCCGAGACCGAGCGGGCCAGACGAAGTTGGCCAGACCCTCCCAAGGCTGCAGCCCGCTGGTGCCCTTTTTATTTTTGAGGCATTTTGCGGCGGATGAACTTGGGGCCGGGACGACCTTCGGGGGGCTTATTTTTGGGTACGGCTGTGCCACGGCTGGCCCAGCACGGAGGCGCTCGCATAGTCTCGCCCCATTCGAGTCCGGCGGACAGCTTGGCCAGCCCCACCCCCAAGGCTATAGCCCACCCCGTTTTTGAGGCATTTCAGGGACGAACTTGGGGCCGGGACCTTCGGGGGCTTATTTTGGGCGCGGCTGTGCCGTGGCCTATTTTTGGCACACGGAGGCGCTTGCAAAGTCTTACTTATTCAGTCGTCCATCGGCCCGGACAGAGATTGGCCAGCCCATCCCCAAGGCTATAGCCCACCGTTTTACCCAGGCATTTTTGCGGCGGGCGAACTTGGGGAGGCGGGAAGATTCGGGAGCTTGTGTTGGGCGCGACTGTGCCCGCGGCCTGACCCCACAGCAAACGGAGCGCTCCCAAAGTCTCACCCCATTCCCGAGTCCGGCGGACGAGTGGGCCCGCCCCACCCCCAAGGCCATAGCCCACCCGTTTTGGGCATTTTTGCGGCGGAGAACTTGGGCCAGGAATGGGGACCTTAGGGCTTATTTCAGGCGCGCTGTACCGCAGCCTATTTTGCAGCACACGGAGGGCACTTGCAAAGTCTCGCCCCATTCCGAGTCCGAGCGGACCCAGAAGTTGGCCAGCCCCTCCCCCAGGGCTATAGCCCACCCGTTTTTGGGCATTTTGCGGCGGACGAACTTAGGGAGCGGGACTTTCAGGGGCTTATTTTTGGCGTGGCTGTGCCATGGCCTATTTTTTTCGGAGTGTTTGGCAAAAGTCTCGCCCATTAGTCACGGACGGTGAGCCACTCCCCCAAGGCTATAGCCACCACGTTTTAGGCATTTTGCGGCGGATGAACTTGGGGACGGGACCTTGGGCTTATTTTACGCTCGGCTGTTCCAGCCTATTTTGGCACACGGAGCGCTCTTAAAGTCGCCCCATTCGAGGACCGGCCCGGACAGGGTGGCCAGACCCTCCCAGGCTACAGCCCCACCATTTTAGGCATTTTACGGCGGATGAACTTTGGGGCGGGACCTTCGGGAGCTTATTTTGGAAGTCACGGCTGTGCAGCCTATTTTGGCACACGGAGGGTGCTCGCATGTCTCGCCCCATTCAAGGTCAAGCGGACAGAACTTGGCTCCAGCCATCCCCTCCCCCCAAGGCTAGCCCACCCGTTTTTGGGCATTTTACAGGCGTGGACGAACTTGGGGGCGGGACCTTCGGGGCTTATTTTTGGCAGCTGGCTGTGCCCGTGGCCTATTTTTGCTACAGAGGCGCTTGCAAAGTCTTGCCCCATTCCCAAGGAGTCCGAGGCGAGACCAGATGGCCAGCCCATCCCCCAGGCTATAGCCCACCGTTTTAGGCATTTTGCGGCGGACCCGAACTTGGGACGGGGAAATTCGAGGGGAGCTTATTATTGGGCGCGGCTGTGCCCATGGCCTATTCAGCACACGGAGGCGCTGCAAAGTCTCGCCCCATTCGAGTCCAGCGGACGAAGTGGGCCCGCCCCACCCCCAAGGCTATAGCCCACCCGTTTTTGGGCATTTTAGAGCGGAGCCCGAACTTGGGGGCCAATGGGACCTTCCAAGGGGAGGCCTATTTTTGGGTGCCGCTGTGCCTGCGGCCTATTTTTGCACCACGGAGGCGTTCGTGTCTCTCGCCCATTCCTGAGTCCGGCGGACGAAGTTGGTCAGCCCTCCCCCAAGGCTATAGCCCACCCCGTTTTTAGGCATTTTTGCTGCGGGACGAACTTGGGGACGGGACCTTCGGGGGCTTATTTTGGGTGCACGGCTGTGCCCCGCGGCCCTATTTGCACACGGGCGCTCGCAGTGGATCTCGCCCCATTCCGAGTCGAAGCGGACGGGAGCACCAGCCCCCCCTAAGGCTATAGCCCACCGTTTTTGAGGCATTTGCGGCGGACGAACTTGGGGGCCAGGACCTTGGGGCTTATTTTTTGTGGCTGTGCCGTGGGCTACACACGGAGGCTCTCGCAAATTCTCGCCCCATTCCGAGTCAAGGCGGACGAGTGGGCCAGCCCATCCCCCAAGGCTATAGCCACCCGTTTTAGGCATTTTAGTGGACGAACTTGCAGGACGGGGGAAATTTGGGGGCTTATTATTGGCAGGCGCAGCTGTGCCCGCGGTATATTTTGGCACACGGAGGCGCTCGCAAAGTCTCGCCCCATTCAGAGTCCGGCGGACGAGAGTTAGCCCGCCCTTCCCGAAGGCTATAGCCCACCCGTATTTTAGGCATTTTGCGTGATTGGGCGAACTTGGGGGGCCAGGGACTTTCGGAGGGCTTATTTTTGGCGTGGCTGTGCCCGTCGCCTATTTTAGCACATACCCAGGGTTTCAAAGTCGCCCATTCCGAGTCCGGCGGAGGGGACAGGTCAGCCCACCCCCAAGGCTATAGCCACCCGTTTTTGGGCATTTTGCTGCGGACGAACTTGGGGACTGGACCTTGGGCCTTATTTTGGGCGCGACTGTGCCCATGGCCTCTTTTCAGCACACGGAGGGTGCTCATAATGTGCTTCACTTCATGCTGTTCCAGTGGACAGAAGTTGATCAAACCCCAAGGCTATAGCCCACCCGTTTTTGGACATTTTTGGCTGTGAACTTGGGGACCAGATGGGGCTTGGGGGAAGCTTATTTTGGGTGGTGGTTGTACCCGTCGCCTATTTTGGCACCACGCGGGTTCTGTAAAAGTCTCGCCCCCATTCCGGAGTCCGAAGGCGGAAGAGAGTTGGCCATCCCCTCCCCCAGGGCTATAGCCACCGTTTTTGGGCAATTTTGCGTGAGGCCGAACTTAAGGATGGGACCTTCGGGGGCTTATTTTAGGGCACGGCTGAGCCCGCAGCCTATTTGGCACACGGAGGCGCTCAAAAAGTCTCGCCCATTCCGAGTCCAGGCCGAGAGTTGGCCCAGCCCCCCCAAGGCTATAGCCCACCCGTTTTGAGGCATTTTGCGGCGGAGGCGAACTTGGGACTGGGACCTTCGGGGGGCATATTTTTGGAGTGCAGCAGTGCCCGGCCTATTTTGGCACACGGAGGCGCTGCAAAGTCTCGCCACATTCCGGAGAGTCCGAGCGGACGAAGTTGGCCAACCCCCTCCCAAGGCTATAGCCCACCCGTTTTTAGGCATTTTTGCGGCGGACCAGGGGCCCGGGACCTTCGAGGGCTTATTTTTGGCGGCAGCTGTACGGCCAGCGGCCTATTTGGCACGGAGGCGCTTGCAAGTCGCCCCATTCTGAGTCAGCGGACGAGTTGGCCAGCCTCCCCAGAGGCTATGGCCATTTCACGGGCATTTTGCGGCGGGCGAACTTGGGGCCACGGGACCTTCGGGGAGGCTTATTTTTGGGCGACGCTGTTCGGGGCCTATAACCACACTTTGGCCCACGGCACGGAGGCGCTCGCAAAGTCTTGCCCCATTCGAGTCCGGCCAGGCGGAAGTTGGCCAGCCCTCCCCAAGGCTATAGCCCACCATTTTTGGGTTTTTTGCGCACAAGCGGATGAACTTGGGGCCAGGACCTTGGGAGCTTATTTTTGGAAGTCGGCTGTGCCCGCGGCCTATTTTGGCACGGAGGCGCTCGCAGAGTCTCGCCCCATTCGGAGTCCGGACGAACTTGGCCAGCCCCTCCCCTAAGGCTATGGCCCACCGTTTTTAGGCATTTTACGGCGGACGAACTTGGGGGCCAGGACCTTGAGGGCTTATTTTTGGCGCGGCTGTGCCGTGGCCTGGCTGCTGAGGCTCTCGCAAATTCTCGCGCCCCATTCCGAGTCCGGCGGACAGTGAGCCAGCCCATCCCCCAAGGCTATAGCCCACCCGTTTTAGGCATTTTGCGGCGAGACGAACTTGGGGGCTGGGGGTCGGGGCTTATTGTTAGCGGCTGTGCGCGGTATGGCCCTTGGCACACGGAGCGCAAAGTCTCGCCCATTCGAGTCAAGCGGACAGAAGTTGGCCCGCCCCCTCCCGAAGGCTATAGCCCACCCGTATTTGGGCATTTTGCGGCGGAGGCGAACTTGGGGACTGGACCTTGGGGGCTTGTTTTTGCTACAGCTGTGTCCGCGGCCTATTTTTGGCACGGGCGCTCGCAAAGTCTCGCCCCATTCCGAGTCCGGCGGACGAAGTTGGCCAACCCTCCCCCAAGGCTATAGCCCACCGTTTTTGGCCATTTTTGAGGCGAGACGAACTTGGGGCGGGACCTTGGGCGGTTATTTTTGGGCACGGCTGTGTCTGCCACCTCTTTTTGGCACCACGGAGGCGCTCGCAGAAGTCTCGCCCCATTCCGAGTCGAGGCGGACAGAAGTGGGCCAGCCCCTCCCCCAAGGCTATAGCCCACCGTTTTTGGCCATTTTGCGGCCCGAACTTGGGCCAGGACCTTCGGGGCACTTGTTTTGGATGCGGCTGTGCACGGCTCTTTTAGCGCAGCGCGGAGGTGCTGTAAAGTCTCGCCCCATTCGAGGTCCGGCGGACGTAAATTGTAAGCCAGCCTCCCGCTTAAAGGCTATATAGCCCACCCGTTTTTGGGCATTTTGCGACGGACAGACTGAGACGGGACCTTGAGGGCGCTTATTTTTGGAGCAGCTGTGCCATATACAGCCTAGTTTTGGCACACGGAGGACGCTCGTAAAGTCTCGCCCCATTCCGAGTCCAGGCGGACGAAGTTGGCCAGCCTCCCCAAGGCTATAGCCCACACCCGTTTTTAGGCATTTGCTGGAGCGGGCGTGCTTGGGGCCGGGTCCTTGGGCGCTTGTTTTTGGAGTGCAGCTGTGCCCGCGGCCTATTTTGGCACACGGAGGGTGTTAGGCCGTGAGTCTCGCCCCATTAGTCAGGCGGACAGAGTTGGCCAGCCCCTCCCCCAAGGCTATAGCCCACCCGTTTTAGGCATTTTTGCGGCGGGGAGCCAGACTTGGGGGCGTGACATCAGGAGCTTATTTTTGAGGCGCGGATATTCCGAGGCCTATTTTGGCACACGGAGGCGCTCGTAAAGTCTCGCCCCATTTCCGATTCCGGCGGACAGTTGGCCAGCCCCTCCCCCAGGCTATAGCCACCCGTTTTTAGGCATATTTGCGGCGGGCCCGAACTTGGGGCGGGACCTTCGGGCACTTATTTTGTGCTGTGCACTGTGCCACTGGCCTATTTTGGCCTACGGAGGAGCTGCAAAGTCTCGCCCCATTCCAGTCAGCGGGACCGAAGTTGGCCAGCCTCTCCCCAGGCTATGGCCCACCCCCTCCCCCAAGGCTATAGCTTGCGTTTTTGGGCATTTTGCGGCGGACGAACTTAGGGGAGGCGGGACACCTTGGGCGCTTGTTTTTTAGGTGCGGCTGTGCCCGCGGCTATTTGGCACACGGAGGGTGCTGGTAAGTCTCGCCCCATTCCGAGTCCGAGGCGGACGAGTTGGCCCCTCCCCAAGGCTATAGCCAGCACCGTTTTTGGGCATTTTACGAGGCGGATGAGACTTGGGGACGGGACCTTCGGGGGGCTTATTTTTGGGTGCAGCTGTGCCCGCGGCCCTATTTTGGCACACGGAGCGCTCGCAGGAGTCTCGCCCCATTCGTCCGGCGGACAGAACTTGGCCAGCCCCTCCCCCTAAGGCTAGCCCACCCGTTTTTAGGCATTTTGCGGCGGACGAACTTGGGAATGCGGGACCTTCGGGGCTTATTTTTGGCGCGGCTGTGCCGTGGCCTGGCCCCACAGCACACGGAGGCTCGCACTTGGATTCTCGCCCCATTCCCGAGTCCGAGGCGGACGAAGTGGGCCATTAGCCATCCCCCAAGGCTATAGCCCCACCGTTTTTTAGGCATTTTTGCAGGCGGACGAACTTGGGGGCGGGAAATTCGGGGGCTTATTGGCGCGGCTGTACCCGTTATATTTTAACTACAGCCGGAGCGCTCGCAAAGTCTCGCCCCATTCCGAGTCATGGACAGAGTTGGCCCACTCCCGAAGGCTATAGCCACCAGTATTTTGGGCATTTTGCGGACGAACTTGGGGACTGGACCTTGAGGGCTTGTTTTTGCTACAGCTGTGTCCATGACTATTTTTAGCGGAGGCGCTCGCAAAGTCTCGCCCCCATTCGAAGTCAGTGGACCAGGTTGGCCAGCCCACTCCCCAGCTATAGCCCACCCGTTTTTGGCCATTTTACGAGCGGAATGAACTTGGGGCTAGGACCTTCGGGGATTATTTTTGGGCACGGCTGTGTCTGCGGCCTATTTTGCTTTGCACACGGAGCGCTGTAAAGTCTCGCCCCATTCCGAGTCAGCGGACACAGAAGTGGGCCTGGCCCACTCCCAAGGCTATAGCCCACCGTTTTTAGCCATTTTGCAGCAGGACGAACTTGGGGCGCAGGACCTTGAGCACTTGTTTTTTGATCTACGGCTGCCCGCGGCCTATTTTAGCGCACGGAGTGCTGCAAAGTCTCGCCCCATTCCGAGTCGGCAGGACGAAGTTGGCCAACCCCTCCCCGCCAGGCTTTACCCGTTTTTGAGGCATTTTGCGGGCGAGACGAACTGGGGGGCGGGACCTTCGGGCGCTTATTTTGGGCTGGCGGCTGTGCCCGCATGGCTAGTTACAGCACACGGAGGACGCTGCGTAAAGTCTACGCCCCATTCCGAGTCCGGCGGGACGAGTTGGCCAGCCCCTCCCCCAGGCTACATAGCCCCACCCGTTTTTAGGCATTTTTGCGGGCGGGCGTGCCCACTTGGGGAGCGGGTCCTTGGGCGCTTGTTTTTGGAGTGCAGCTGTGCCCCCGCGGCCTGTTAGCACCACGGAGAGGTGTTCGTAAATCTCGCCCCATTCCGAGTCCGGCGGACGAAGTTGGCCAGCCCCCTCCCCAAGGCTATAGCCCACCCGTTTTTTGGGCATTTTGCGACGGGCAGAACTTGGGGACGTGACCTTCGGGAGCTTATTTTTGGCGCGGATATTCCCGCGGCCCTATTTTACAGCACCACGGAGGCGCTCGTAAAGTCTCGCCCCATTCGATTCCGGCGGACGAGTTGGCCAGCCTCCTCCCGAAGGCTATAGCCACCCGTTTTAGGGCGTATGTTGCGGCGGACCCAGAACTTGGGGGCAGGGACCTTCGGGCACCCTTATTTGTGCGCGGCTGTGCACCTATTGGCACACGGAGGAGCTCGCAAAGTCTCGCCCCATTCCCGAGTCAGCGGACGAAGTTGGCCAGCCACTCCCCCAAGGCTATAGCCCACCCCCTCCCCAAGGCTATAGCCCGCCCGTTTTTGGGCATTTTGCGGCGGGACCGAACTTGGGGGACGGGACCTTCGGGCGCTTGTTTTGGAGTGCGGCTGTGCCCGCGGCCTGAAGTTTTGCAGCACGGAGGTGCTGGTAAAGTCTCGCCCCATTCCGAGTCCGGCGGACGAGTTGGCCAGCCCCTCCCCCAGGCTATAGCCCACCGTTTTGGGCATTTTTGCAGCAGACTTGGGGCGTGACCTTTGGGGCTTATTTTTGGGGGCGCGGATGTGCCCGGACCTATTACAGCACACGGAGGCGCTCGTAAAGTCTCGCCCCATTCCGATTCCGAGCGGACGACAGTTGGCCAGCCTCCCAAGGATATAGCATTATTTGGGCATTTTTGCGGCTCAGACGAACCTGGGGCGGGACCTTCGGGCGCTTGTTTTGGCGCGGCTGTGACCGCGGCTTATTTACAGCACACAGAGGGCACTCGTAAAGTCTACCCCCATTCCGGCTCGGGGCGGATGAAGTTGGCCAGCCCCTCCCCCAGGCTATAGCCACCCGTTTTTAGGCATTTTGCGGCGGGACGAACTTGGGCGGGACCTTCAGGCACTTGTTTTGGGTGCGGCTGTGCCCCAGCTTATTTTGTTACACAGAGGGCACTCATAAAGTCTCACCCCCATTCCGAGTCGAGGCGGATGAGAGTTGGCCAGCCCCCTCCCCCAAGGCTATAGCCCACCCGTTTTGGGCATTTTGCGGCGAGACGAACTTGGGGCCACGGGACCTTCGGGCACTTATATTTGGGCGCGGCTGTGCCCGGCCTATTTTGGCCACAAGGCGCTCGCAAAGTCTCACCCCATTCCAGTCCAGGCGGACGATGTGCAGGCCAGCCCCACTCCCCCAAGGCTATAGCCCACCCGTTTTGGGCATTTGCGGTGGAGCCGAACTTGGGGGCCCGGGACCCAGCCGCGCTTATTTTTGGGCAGCTGTGCCCGCGGCCTATTTTGGCACCACATGCGCTCCATGAAGTCTCGGCAAATTCCGAGTCCGGCGGACGAAGTTGGCCGGCCCTCCCCCAAGGCTGTGGCCCCGTTTTTAGGCATTTTGCGGCAGAGCGAACTTGGGAGGCGGGACCTTGGCGCTTATATTTGATCGCGGCTGTGCCACTGCGGCCTATTTTTAGCACACAGAGGTGCTCGCAAAGTCTCGCCCCATTCCGAGTCCGAGGCGGACCAGTTGTGCCAGCCTACCCCAAGGCTATAGCCCCCCGTTTTGGGCATTTTGCGTGGACGAACTTGGGGCGGGACCTTCGGGCACTTGTTTTTGGGTGCGGCTGTGCCCACCTTACAACTTATTTTGGCACACAGAGGCACTCGTAAAGTCTCGCCCCCATTCAGTCAGGCGGATGAAGTTGGCCAGCCCCTCCCCCAAGGCTATAGCCCGCCGTTTTTAGGCATTTTGCGTGCGGACGAACTTGGGACGGGACCTTGGGCACTTATATTTGGGCGCGGCTGTGCCCGCGGCCTATTTTGGCACCCAGGCGCTCGCAAAGTCGCCCCATTCGAGTCAAGCGGACAAGTGGGCCAGCCCCTCCCCAAGGCTATAGCCCACCCATTTTGGGCATTTTTGCGGTGGGCCCGAACTTGGGGGGCGGGACCTTCGGGCGCTTATTTTTGGGCACGGCTGTGCCGCGGCTGTTGGCACCATAGGCACCATAAAGTCTCGGAAAATTCGAGTCGAGCGGACGAGATTGGCCAGCCCTCCCGCCCATAAGGCTATAGCCCACCGTTTTGGGCATTTTTGCGCCGGACGAACTTGGGGAGGGACCTTGGCGCTTGTTTTTGTAGCGCGCTGTGCCCGCGGCCTATTTGGCACGGAGGGTGCTCGCAAGAATCTCGCCCCATTCCGGAGTCCAGGCGGGCGAGTGGGCCAGCCCCCTCCCAAGGCTATGGCCGTTTTTTCGGCATTACGGCCCAAGGACGAACTTAGGGGCAGGACCTTCGGGTGCTTGTTTTTGGGCGCGGCTCTGCCCACGGCCTATTTTTACACACACGGAGGAGTTACGTAAAGTCTCACCCCATTCGAGCCGGCGAGGCCAGTTAGCCAGCCCCTCCCCCAAGGCTATAGCCCACCCGTTTTGGGCATTTTCACACGAGACCGAACTTGGGGACCAGGACCTTCGGACGCTTATTTTGGGAGGCGGCTTTCCCGCAGCCTATTTTGCTGCACACGGAGGCGCTCGGAAAGACTCGCCCCATTCCGAGTCCGGCGGACAGGAGTTGGCCAGCCCCTCCCAAGGCTATAGCCCACCCGTTTTTGGTCATTTTTGTGCAGTGGACGAACTTGGGAGGCGGGACCTTGGGCCCTTTTTGCCCACCCAGGTGTGGCTGTGCCCACGGCTATTTTTGGCCCACAGCACACGGGGCCGCTGCGCAAAGTCTCGCCCCATTCCGAGTCCGAGGCGGACAGACCAGTGGGCCAGCCCTCCCCCATGGCTATAGCCCACACCACCCATTTTTGGGCATTTTGCGACGGACGAACTTGGGGATGGGACCTTGGGCCCTTTTTTTATACGGCTGTCGGCCTACACACCACGGAGGCGCTCATAAGTACTCGCCCATTCCGATTCCGGGGACGAAGTTGGCCAGCCCCCTACCCCAAGGCTATAGCCAACCCGTTTTTAGGCATTTTGCGGCATATTGGGCCAGAACTTGGGCACGGGACCTTCGGGCACTTATTTTTGGCGCGGCTGGGGCCCACAGCCTTTTTGGCACACCCGGAGGCGCTCGCAAAGTCTCCCCATTCCGAGTCCGAGCGGGACGAAGTTGGCTAGCCCCTCCCCAAGGCTATAGCCCACCCGTTTTTGGCCATTTTGCGGCGGGCGAACTTGGGGCCGGGACCTTCAGCACTTATTTTTGGCGCGGCTGGGGCCGCAGCCTATTTTTGAAGTACCCGGAGGCGCTGCAATGTCTCGCCCCATTCCGAGTCCAGCGGACAGAAGTTGGCCAGCCCTCCCCCAAGGCTATTGCCCACCGTTTTAGGCATTTTACAGGCGGACGAACTTGGGACGGGACCATCGGGCGCTTATTTTGGGCGCGGCTTTTCCCACAGCCTATTTTTGGTACACGGGTGTGCTCGCAAAATCTCGCCCCATTCCGAGTCCGGCGGACGAAGTTAGCTAACCCCCTCCCCCAAGGCTATAGCCCACCCGTTTTTAGGCATATTTGCGGCGGACGAACTTGGGGCCAGGACCTTGGGCACTTATTTTGTGCGCGGCTGTGCCATGACCTATTTTGGCACACGGAGGAGCTCATAAAGTCTCGCCCATTCCGAGTCAGCGGACGAAGTTGGCCAGCCCCTCCCCCAAGGCTATAGCCCACCCCTCCCCCAAGGCTATAGCCCACCCGTTTTGGGCATTTTGCGGCGGACGAACTTGGGGGGCAGGACCTTGGGCGCTTGTTTTGGAAGTGCGGCTGTGCCCGCGGCCTAGTTTTGGCACACGGAGGGTGCTGGTAAAGTCTCGCCCCATTCCGAGTCCGGCGGACGAAGTTGGCCAGCCCCTCCCCCCAAGGCTATAGCCCACCCGTTTTTTGGGCATTTTTGCAGCGGACGAACTTGGGGACGTGACCTTTGGGAGCTTATTTTTGGGCGCGGATGTGCCCGCGGCCTATTTTTGGCACACGGAGGGCGCTCGTAAAGTCTCGCCCCATTCCGATTCCGGCGGACGAAGTTGGCCAGCCCCTCCCCCCAAGGATATAGCCCACCCATTATTTGGGCATTTTTGCGGCGGACGAACCTGGGGACGGGACCTTCGGGCGCTTGTTTTTGGGCGCGGCTGTGACCGCGGCTTATTTTTGGCACACAGAGGGCACTCGTAAAGTCTCGCCCCATTCCGACTCGGGCGGATGAAGTTGGCCAGCCCCTCCCCCCAAGGCTATAGCCCACCCGTTTTTTGGGCATTTTTGCGGCGGACGAACTTGGGGCGGGACCTTCGGGCACTTGTTTTGGAGTGCGGCTGTGCCCCAGCTTATTTTTTGTTACAGAGGGCACTCGTAAAGTCTCACCCCATTCCGAGTGGGCGGATGAGTTGGCCAGCCCCTCCCCCAAGGCTATAGCCCACCCGTTTTTGGGCATTTTGCGGCGGACGAACTTGGGGCGGGACCTTCGGGCACTTATATTTGGCGCGGCTGTGCCGCGGCCTATTTTGGCACACACAGGCGCTCGCAAAGTCTCACCCCATTCCGAGTCCGGACGATGTGGGCCAGCCCCTCCCCCAAGGCTATAGCCCCACCGTTTTTGGGCATTTTTGCGGTGGCGAACTTGGGGGGCGGGACCTTGGCGGCGCTTATTTTTGGGCACGGCTGTGCCCAGCAGCCTATTTTTGGCACCCGGCGCTGCATAAAAGTCTCGGCAAATTCCGAGTCAGTGGACCGAAGTTGGCCAGCCCCTCCCCCCAAGGCTATGGCCCACCCGTTTTTTTGGCATTTTTGCGGCAGACGAACTTGGGACGGGACCTTCGGGCGCTTATATTTGATTGCGGCTGTGCCTGCGGCCTATTTTTGGCACACAGAGGGGGCTCGGAAAGTCTCGCCCCATTCCGAGTCGGGCGGAGGAAGTTGGCCAGCCCCTCCCCCCAAGGCGATAGCCCACCCGTTTTTTGGGCATTTTGCGGCGGACGAACTTGGGCCGGGACCTTCGGGCCCTTGTTTTTGCGTGCGGCTGTGCCCGCGGCTTATTTTTGGCACACAGAGGGCTCTCGTAAAGTCTCGCCCCATTCCGAGTCGGGCGGATGAAGTTGGCCAGCCCCTCCCCCCAAGGCTATAGCCCACCCGTTTTTTGGGCATTTTTGCGGCGGACGAACTTGGGGACGGGACCTTCGGGCACTTATATTTGGGCGCGGCTGTGCCCACGCTGGCCTGGCACACGGGCGCTCGCAAGTCTCGCCCCATTCCGAGTCCGGCGGACAGAGTGGGCCAGCCTCCCCCAAGGCTATAGCCCACCCATTTTTGGGCATTTTGCGGTGGACGAACTTGGGGACGGGACCTTCGGGCGCTTATTTTGGGCATGGCTGTGCCGGCCTGTGTTGGCACCCGCGGGCGCTCATAAAGTCTCGGAAAATTCCGAGTCCGGCCGAAGTTGGCCAGCCCCTCCCGCCAAGGCTATAGCCCACCCGTTTTTGGGCATTTTTTGGGCGAACTTAGGGGGCCAGGACCTTGGGCGCTTGTTTTGGGCGCGGCTGTGCCCGCGGCCTATTTTTAGCACACGGAGGGTGCTGAAATCTCGCCCATTCCGAGTCCGGCGGACGAAGTGGGCCAGCCCCTCCCCAAGGCTATAGCCCACCCGTTTTCGGCATTATTGGCGGACGAACTTGGGGACCAGGACCTTCGGTGCTTGTTTTGGGCGCGGCTCTGCCCACGGCCTATTTTAGCACACGGAGGAGTTCGTAAAGTCTCACCCCATTCCGAGGCCGGCGGACGAGAGTTGGCCAGCCCCTCCCCCAAGGCTATAGCCCACCCGTTTTGGGCATTTTTCACGGACGAACTTGGGAGGCGGGACCTTGAGCCAGCTTATTTTTGGGAGCGGCTTTGCCACAGCCTTTTGCACAGCACACGGAGGCGCTCGGAAAGACTCGCCCCATTCCGAGTCCGAGGCGGACCGAAGTTGGCCAGCCCCTCCCCCAAGGCTATAGCCCACCCATTTTTGGGCATTTTGCAGGTGGGCGAACTTAGGGACTGGGACCTTGGGCGCTTATTTTTGGGCACGGCTGTGCCCGCGGCCTGTTAGCACCGCAGGGCTGTAAAGTCTCGGAAAATTCCGAGTCCAGGCGGACGAAGTTGGCCAGCCCCTCCCGCCAAGGCTATAGCCCACCCGTTTTTGGGCATTTTGCATGAGCAGAACTTGGGGGCGGGACCTTCGGGCGCTTGTTTTTGGCGCGGCTGTGCCCGCGGCCTATTTTGGCACACGGAGGGTGCTCGCAAGAATCTCGCCCCATTCCGAGGTCCAGGCGGACGAAGTGGGCCAGCCCCTCCCAAGGCTATAGCCCACCCGTTTTCGGCATTATTGCGGCGGACGAACTTGGGGACGGGACCTTCCGGGGTGGTTGTTTTGGGCGCGGCTCTGCCCACGGCCTATTTTGGCACACGGAGGAGTTCGTAAAAGTCTCACCCCATTCCGAGCCCGGCGGACAGAAGTTGGCCAGCCCCTCCCCCAAGGCTATAGCCCCCCGTTTTGGGCATTTTACGGCGAACTTGGGGCGGGACCTTCGGACGCTTATTTTTGGGAGCGCTTTGCCCGCAGCCTATTTTAGCACACGGAGGCGCTCGGAAAGACTCGCCCCATTCCGAGTCCGAGCGGACGAAGTTGGCCAAGCCCCTCCCCCAAGGCTATAGCCCACCCGTTTTTGGTCATTTTTGCAGCGGACCCGAACTTGGGGCGGGACCTTGGGCCCTTTTTGGGTGTGGCTGTGCCCACGGCCTATTTTAGCACACGGAGGCGCTCGCAAAGTCTCGCCCCATTCCGAGTCCAGGCGGACGAAGTGGGCCACCCTCCCCCATGGCTATAGCCCACCCATTTTTGGGCATTTTTTTTGCAGACCGAACTTAGGATGGGACCTTGGGCCCTTTTTTTGGCTGCGGCTGTCCCCGCATGGCCTATTTTTGGCACACGGAGGCCGCTGCATAAATGTCGCCCCATTCCGATTCCGGGAAGTTGGCCAGCCCCTCCCCCAAGGCTATAGCCAACCCGTTTTAGGCATTTTGCGGCCCGGACGAACTTGGGGCCAGGACCTTCGGGCACTTATTTTTGGGCGCGGCTGGGGCCACAGCCTATTTTGGCACCCGGAGGGCGCTGCAAGTCTCGCCCCATTCGAGTCCGAGCGGACAGAAGTTGCTAGCCCCCTCCCCCAAGGCTATAGCCCACCCGTTTTGGCCATTTTGCGGACGAACTTGGGGACGGGACCTTCGGGCACTTATTTTTCGGCGCGGCTGGGGCCGCAGCCTATTTTTGGTACCCGGAGGGCGCTCGCAATGTCTCGCCCCATTCCGAGTCCGGCGGACGAAGTTGGCCAGCCCCTCCCCCCAAGGCTATTGCCCACCCGTTTTTTGGGCATTTTTACGGCGGACGAACTTGGGGACGGGACCATCGGGCGCTTATTTTTGGGCGCGGCTTTTCCCACAGCCTATTTTTGGTACACGGAGTGTGCTCGCAAAGTCTCGCCCCATTCCGAGTCCGGCGGACGAAGTTGGCTAGCCCCTCCCCCCAAGGCTATAGCCCACCCGTTTTTTGGGCATTTTTGCGGCGGACGAACTTGGGGACGGGACCTTCGGGCGCTTATTTTTGGGCTCGGCTGTGCCCGCGGCCTATTGTTGGCACCCGCAGGGCGCTCGCAAAGTCTCGGAAAATTCCGAGTCCGGCGGACGAAGTTGGCCAGCCCCTCCCGCCAAGGCTATAGCCCACCCGTTTTAGGCATTTTGCGCCGGCCAGACGTGGGGGCCAGGACCTTGAGCGCTTGTTTTGGGCGCGGCTGTGCCCGCGGCCTATTTTTGGCACACGGAGGTGCTTGAAATCTCGCCCCATTCCGAGTCCGAGGCGGACAGTGGGCCAGCCCCCTCCCAAGGCTATAGCCCACCCGTTTTTTCGGCATTATTGCGGACGAACTTGGGGGCGGGACCTTCGGGTGCTTGTTTTGGGCGCGGCTCTGCCACGGCCTATTTTTGGCACACGGAGGAGTTCGTAAAAGTCTCACCCCATTCCGAGCCCGGCGGACAGAGTTGGCCAGCCCCTCCCCCAAGGCTATAGCCCACCCGTTTTGGGCATTTTGGACGAACTTGGGGACGGGACCTTCGGACGCTTATTTTTGGGAGCGGCTTTGCCGCAGCCTATTTTGGCACCACGGAGGCGCTCGGAAAGACTCGCCCCATTCCGAGTCCGGCGGACGAGATTGGCCAGCCCCTCCCCCAAGGCTATAGCCCACCCGTTTTGGTCATTTTGCAGCCCGGACGAACTTGGGGCGGGACCTTGGGCCCTTTTTTTGGGTGTGGCTGTGCCACGGCTATTTTGGCACGGAGGCCGCTCGCAAAGTCTCGCCCCATTCCGAGTCCGGCGGACGAAGTGGGCCAGCCCCTCCCCCCATGGCTATAGCCCACCCATTTTTTGGGCATTTTTGCGACGGACGAACTTGGGGATGGGACCTTCGGGCCCTTTTTTTTGGCTGCGGCTGTCCCCGCGGCCTATTTTTGGCACACGGAGGCCGCTCGCAAAGTATCGCCCCATTCCGATTCCGGCGGACGAAGTTGGCCAGCCCCTCCCCCCAAGGCTATAGCCAACCCGTTTTTGGGCATTTTGCGGCGGACGAACTTGGGGGGCCAGGACCTTGGGCACTTATTTTTGGGCGCGGCTGGGGCCCACAGCCTATTTTGGCACCCGGAGGCGCTCGCAAAGTCTCGCCCCATTCCGAGTCCGGCGGACGAAGTTGGCTAAGCCCCTCCCCCAAGGCTATAGCCCACCGTTTTTAGCCATTTTTGCGGCGGGACGAACTTGGGACGGGACCTTCGGGCACTTATTTTCGGCGCGGCTGGGGCGCAGCCTATTTTAGTACCCGGAGGCGCTCGCAATGTCTCGCCCCATTCCGAGTCCGGCGGACGAGAGTTGGCCAGCCCTCCCCCAAGGCTATTGCCCACCCGTTTTTGGGAATTTTACGGCGGACGAACTTGGGGCCAGGACCATCCGGGCGCTTATTTTTGGCGCGGCTTTTCCCAGCCTATTTTTGGTACACGGCAGTGTGCTGCAAAATCTCGCCCCATTCGAGTCCGGCGGACGAAGTTGGCTAACCCCTCCCCAGGCTATAGCCCACCCGTTTTTGGGCATTTTGCAGCGGACGAACTTGGGAGGCGGGACCTTCGGGCACTTATTTTTGGGCGCGGCTGGGGCGCAGCCTATTTAGCACCGGAGGCGCTCGCAAATCTCGCCCCATTCCGAGTCCGGCGGACAGAAGTTGGCCACCCCTCCCCCAGGCTATAGCCCACCCGTTTTAGGCATTTTAGGCGGACGAACTTGGGGCCAGGACCTTCGGGCGCTTATTTTGGGCCAGCGGCTGTGCTCGCGGCCTATTTTTTGTTACCAGAAGGGTGCTCGCAAAGTCTCGCCCCATTCCGAGTCCGGCGGACGAGTCGGCCAGCCTCCCCAAGGCTATAGCCCACCCGTTTTTGGGCATTTTACGGCGGACGAACTTGGGGACGGGACCTTGGGCGCTTATTTTTGCGCAGTTGTCCCAGCCTAGCCTATTTTACACGGAGGGCACTCGCAAAGTCTTGCCCCATTCGAGTCCAGGCGGATGGGGATTGGCCAGCCCCCTCCCCAAGGCTATTGCCCACCCGTTTTTGGGCATTTTACGGCGGATGAACTTGGAGGGCCAGGACCATCGGGCGCTTATTTTTGGGCGCGGCTGTTCCCACAGCTATTTTTGGTACATGGTGCGCTCGCAAAGTCTCGGACCCATTCCGAGTCCGGCGGACGAAGTTGGCTAGCCCCTCCCCCCAAGGCTATAGCCCACCCGTTTTTGGGCATTTTTGCGGCGGACGAACTTGGGAGGCGGGACCTTCGGGCACTTATTTTTGGGCGCGGCTGGGGGCGCAGCCTGGCCCAGCACCGGAGCGCTCGCAAAGTCTCGCCCCATTCCGAGTCCGAGGCGGACAGTTGGCCAGCCCCTCCCCCAAGGCTATAAGCCCACCGTTTTTAGGCATTTTGCGGCGGGACGGAACTTGGGGCGCAGGACCTTCGGGCGCTTATTTTTGGGCGCGGCTGTGCTGGCCCTGCAGCACCACGAAGGGTGCTCGCAAAGTCTCGCCCCATTCCGAGTCCGGCGGGACGAAGTCGGCCATCCCCTCCCCGAGGCTAGCCCACCGTTTTGGGCATTTTAGGCCGAACTTGGGGGCGGGACCTTCGGGCACTTATTTTTGGCAGCGGCTGTGCCCGGCCTTCTTCCCAGCACACGGAGCGCTCACAAAGTCTCGCCCCATTCCGAGTCCAAGGGCAGTCGGCCAGCCCCTCCCCCAAGGCTATAGCCCACCGTTTTTGGGCATTTTGCGGCGGACCGAACTTGGGGCGGGACCTTCGAGGCACTTATTTTTGGGCGCAGCTGGGGCGCAGCCTGGCCCCCAGCACCCGGAGGCGCTCGCAAAGTCTCGCCCCATTCGAGTCCGGCGGACGAGAGTTGGCCAACCCCTCCCCAAGGCTATAGCCCACCCGTTTTAGGCATTTTGCGGCGGACGAACTTGGGGATGGGACCTTCGGGCGCTTATTTTGGGCGCGGCTGTGCTGCGCTGCCTATTTTCAGCACACGAAGGGTGCTGAAAGTCTCGCCCCATTCCGAGTCCGGCCCGGACAGTCGGCCATCCCTCCCCCAGGCTATAGCCCACCCGTTTTTGGGCATTTTACGGCGGACGAACTTGGGGACGAGACCTTCGGGCACTTATTTTTGGCGCGGCTGTGCCCGTAGCCTATTTTGGCACACGGAGGCGCTCACAAAGTCTCGCCCCATTCGAGTCCGGCGGAAGTCGGCCAGCCCCCCTCCCCCAGGCTATAGCCCACCCGTTTTTGGGCATTTTGCGGCGAGACGAACTTGGGGCGGGACCTTCGGGCACTTATTTTTTGGCGCGGCTGGGGCGCAAGCCTATTTTGGCACCGGGCGCTGCAAAGTCTCGCCCCATTCCGAGGCGGACGAAGTTGGCCAGCCCCTCCCCCAAGGCTATAGCCCACCCGTTTTGGGCATTTTGCGGCGGACGAACTTGGGGCCGGGACCTTCGGGCGCTTATTTTTGGGCGCGGCTGTGCTCACGGCCTATTTTGGCACACGAAGGGTGCTGCAAAATCTCGCCCCATTCCGAGTCCGAGCGGACGAAGTCGGCCAGCCCCTCCCCCAAGGCTATAGCCCACCCGTTTTTGGGCATTTTTTACGGACGAACTTGGGGACGGGACCTTCGGGCACTTATTTTGCCGCGGCTGTGCCAGCCCTGTGCCACAGCCACGGAGGCGCTCACAAGTCTCGCCCCATTCCGAGTCCGGCGGACGAAGTCGGCCAGCCCCTCCCCAAGGCTATAGCCCACCCGTTTTTGGGCATTTTACGGCGGACAGACATGGGGACGGGACCTTGGGCGCTTATTTTTGGCAGCGGCTGTGCCCGCAGCCTATTTTGGCACACGGAGGCGCTCACAAAGTCTCGCCCCATTCCGAGTCCGAGCGGATGAGATTGGCCAACCCTCCCCCAAGGCTATAGCCCACCCGTTTTTAGGCATTTTGCGGCGGACGAACTTGGGGCCAGGACCTTCGGGCGCTTATTTTTGGGCGCGTCTGTGCTCGCGGCCTATTTTGTTACGAAGGGTGCTGCAAAGTCTACGCCCCATTCCGTGTCCGAGCGAGACGAATTCGGCCAGCCCCTCCCCCAAGGCTATAGCCCACCCGTTTTTGGGCATTTTACGGCGGACGAAGGCAGGGACGGGACCTTGGGCACTTATTTTTGCAGCGGTTGTGCCCGCAGCCTATTTTAGCACACGGAGGCGCTCGCAAAGTCTCGCCCCATTCCGAGTCCGGCGGATGAAGATTGGCCAGCCCCTCCCCAAGGCTGTGCCCACCACGTTTTTAGGCATTTTGGCGGACGAACTTGGGGACGGGACCTTCGGGCACTTATTTTTGGGGCGCGGCTGGGGCACCAGCCCAGCACCCGGAGGCGCTGCAAAGTCTCGCCCCATTCCGAGTCCGGCGGAGGAAGTTGGCCAGCCCCTCCCCAAGGCTATAGCCCACCCGTTTTTAGGCATTTTAGGACGAACTTGGGGGGGACCTTCGGGCACTTATTTTTGCCGCGGCTGTGCCCGCAGCCTATTTTAGCACACGGAGGCGATCGCAAAGTCTCGCCCCATTCCGAGTCCGGCGGATGAAGTTAGCCAGCCCCCTCCCCCAAGGCTATTGCCCACCCGTTTTTGGGCATTTTGGCAGTAGACGAACTTAGGGGCGGGACCATCGGGCGCTTATTTTTGGCACGGCTGTTCCCCAGCCTATTTTTGGTACACGGAGGCGCTCAAGTCTCGCCCCATTCCAAGTCCGAGCGGATGAAGTTGGCTAGCCCACTCGCCCCAAGGCTATAGCACACCGTTTTTGGGCATTTATGCGGCGGACGAACTTGGGGCCGGGACCTTCGGGCACTTATTTTGGGCGCGGCTGGGGCGCAGCCTATTTTAGCACCCGGAGCGCTCGCAAGTCTCGCCCATTCCGAGTCCGGCGGACAGAAGTTGGCCAGCCCCTCCCCCAAGGCTATAGCCCACCCGTTTTTAGGCATTTTGCGGCGGGAACTTGGGAGGCGGGACCTTGAGCGCTTATTTTTGGGTGCGGCTGTGCTCGCGGCCTATTTTTGGCACGAAGGGTGCTGCAAAGTCTCGCCCCATTCCCGAGTCCAGGACGGGAAGTCGGCCAGCCCCTCCCCCAAGGCTATAGCCACCGTTTTTGGGCATTTTTACGGCGAGACGAACTTGGGGGCCAGGACCTTCGGGCGCTTATTTTGGCCGCGGCTGTGCCCGCAGCCTATTTACAGCACACGGAGGCGCTCGCAAGTCTCGCCCCATTCCGAGTCAGCGGATGAAGTTGGCCAGCCCCTCCCCCCGAGGCTATTGCCCACCCGTTTTTTGGGCATTTTTTGGGCGGACGAACTTGGGGACGGGCCCAGCGGGCGCTTATTTTTGTGCGCGCTGTTCCCACATCCTATTTTTGGTACACGGAGGGCGCTCGCAAAGTCTCGCCCCATTCCGAGTCCGGCGGACGAAGTTGGCTAGCCCCTCCCCCCAAGGCTATAGCCCACCCGTTTTTTGGGAATTTTTGTGGCGGACGAACTTGGGACGGGACCTTCGGGCGCTTGTTTTGGGCGCAGCTGTGCCTGACCTATTTTTGGCACATGGAGGCGCTCGCAAAGTCTCGCCCCATTCGAGTCCGGCCCGGACGAAGTGGGCCAGCCCCTCCCCCCATGGCTATAGCCCACCCATTTTGTGGGCATTTTTGCGACGGACGAACTTGGGGACCGGACCTTCGGGCCCTTTTTTTTTGGCACGGCTGTGCCCGCGGCCTATTTTTGGCACACGGAGGCCGCTCACAAAGTATCGCCCCATTCCGAGTCCGGCGGACGAAGTTGGCCAGCCCCTCCCCCCAAGGCTATAGCCAACCCGTTTTTTGGGCATTTTTGCGGCGGACGAACTTGGGGACGGGACCTTCGGGCGCTTGTTTTTGGGTGCGAATTTGCCCGCGGCCTATTTTTGGCACACGGAGGGCGCTCGCAAAGTCTCGCCCCATTCCGAGACCGGCGGACGAAGTTGGCCAGCCCCTCCCCCCATGGCTATGGCCCACCCGTTTTTTGGGCATTTTTGCAGCGGACGAACTTGGGGACGGGACCTTCGGGCGCTTGTTTTTGGGTGCGACTGTGCCTGCGGCCTATTTTTGGCAAACGGAGGACGCTCGCAAAGTCTCGGCCCATTCCGAGTCCGGCGGACGAAGTGGGCCAGCCCCTCCCCCCATGGCTATAGCCCACCCGTTTTTTGGGAATTTTTGTGGCGGACGAACTTGGGGCAGGACCTTGGTGCTTGTTTTTGGGCGCGGCTGTGACATAGCCTATTTTGGTACACGGAGGTGCTCGCAAAGTCTCGCCCCATTCCGAGTCCGAGGACGAAGCTGGCCAGCCCCTCCCCCATGGCTATAAGCCGGCGTTTTGTGCATTTTGCGGTGGGCCGAACTTGGGGATGGGACCTTCGGGCTCTTCTTTTTGGCGCAGCTGTGCCCACGGCCTATTTTGGCACATGGAGGGCTCGCAAAGTCTCGCCCGTTCGAGTCCAGCGGACGAAGTTGGCCAGCCTCCCCATGGCTATAGCCTACCCATTTTGTGGGCATTTTTGTGCGGACGAACTTGGGGACCGGACCGGGCCCTTTTTTTTTAAGCGCGGCTGTGCCCACCTGGCCACTAGCACACGGAGGCCGCTCGCAAAGTATCGCCCCATTCCGAGTCCGAGGCGGACCGAAGTTGGCCAGCCCCTCCCCCAAGGCTATAGCCAACCCGTTTTTGGGCATTTTGCGGCGGACGAACTTGGGGGCGGGACCTTGGGCGCTTGTTTTGGGTGCGACTGTGCCGCTTTGCCTTTTGGCACACGGAGGCGCGCTAGTCTCGGCCCATTCGAGTCCGAGCCGAAGTGGGCCAGCCCTCCCCATGGCTATAGCCTACCCATTTGTGAGGCATTTTTGCAGACGAACTTGGGGACCGGACCTTGGGCCCTTTTTTTAAGCGGCTGTGCCCACGCGGCCTGAGGCGCTGCATAAAAGTATCGCCCCATTCCGAGTCCGGCGGACGAAGTTGCCAGCCCCTCCCCAAGGCTATAGCCAACCCGTTTTTAGGCATTTTGCGAGGCGGACGAACTTAGGGATGGGACCTTGGGCGCTTGTTTTGGGTGTGGCTGTGCCAGGCCTAGCACACGGAGGGCGCTGCAGAGTCTCGCCCATTCCGAGTCGAGGCGGACAGGTTGGCCAGCCCCTCCCCCAAGGCTATAGCCCACCCGTTTTTGGGAATTTTGCGGGCGGGACGAACTTGGGATGGGACCTTGGGGTGCTTGATTTTGGGCGCAACTGTGCCCTTGGCCTAGCACACGCTGGTGCGCTCTCAAAGTCTCCCCATTCCGAGTCGAGCGGACGAAGTGGGCCAACCCCTCCCAAGGCTATGGCCCACCCGTTTTTAGGCATTTTAAGCGGACGAACATGGGGCCAGGACCTTCGGGCGCTTATTTTTGGCGTGGCTGGGGCGCAGCTTATTTTGGCACCCGGAGGCGCTCGCAAATATCGCCCCATTCCGAGTCCGGCGGACGAAGTTGGCCAGCCCCTCCCCCCAAGGCTATAGCCAACCCGTTTTTTGGGCATTTTTGCGGCGGACGAACTTGGGGACGGGACCTTCGGGAGCTTGTTTTTGGGTTCGACTGTGCCCGCGGCCTATTTTTGGCACACGGAGGGCGCTCGCAAAGTCTCGCCCCATTCCGAGACCGGCGGACGAAGTTGGCCAGCCCCTCCCCCCAAGGCTATAGCCAACCCGTTTTTTGGGCATTTTTGCGGCGGACGAACTTGGGGACGGGACCTTCGGGAGCTTGTTTTTGGGTGCAACTGTGCCCGCGGCCTATTTTTGGCACACGGAGGGCGCTCTCAAAGTCTCGCCCCATTCCGAGTCCGGCGGACGAAGTGGGCCAGCCCCTCCCCCCAAGGCTATAGCCCACCCGTTTTTTGGGCATTTTTACGGCGGACGAACATGGGGACGGGACCATTTGGCGCTTATTTTTTGGCGCGGCTGGGGTGCCCAGCCTATTTTAGCACCGGAGGCGCTCGCATAGTCTCGCCCCATTCGAGTCCGGCGGACGAAGTTGGCTAGCCCTCCCCCAAGGCCATAGCCCACACCGTTTTTAAGAATTTTGTAGGCGGACCGAACTTGGGGGACGGGACCTTCGGGCGCTTGTTTTGGGCAGCCGCTGTGCCACAGCCTATTTTGGCACATGGAGGCGCTCGCAAAGTCTCGTCCCATTCCGAGTCCGAGCGGACCGAGAGTTGGCCAACACCTCCCCCATGGCTATAGCCCATCCATTTTTGGGCATTTCTGGCAGACCCGAACTTGGGGACCGGACCTTCGGGCCTTTTGCCGTGGCTGTGCCGCGGCCTATTTTGGCACCACGGAGGCGCTGCAAAGTCGCCCATTCCGAGTCCGGCGGACGAAGTGGGCCAGCCCCTCCCCCAGGCTATAGCCCACCCGTTTTTGGGCATTTTGCGGCGGACGAACTTGAGGCGGGACCTTGGGTGATTATTTTTAGGTCGGCTCTTCCACGGCCTATTTTGGCACAGGAGCGCTCGTAAAGTCTACGTCCCATTCCGAGTTCGGCGGAAGAAGTTGGAAAGCCCCTCCCACCAAGGCTATATCCCTCCCGTTTTTGGCATTTTTGCGGACGAACTTGAGGGCGGGACCTTGGGCGCTTATATTTGCCGCGGCTGTGCCCGCGGCCTATTTTGGCACGGAGGGTGCTCACAAAGAATCTCGTCCCATTGAGTCCGGCGGACGAAGTTGGCCAACCCCTCCCAAGGCTATAGCCCACCCGTTTTTTGGCATTTTGCGGCGGACGAACTTGGGGACGGGACCTTAGGTCGATTATTTTTGGCGCGGCTGGGGCCACAGCCTATTTTGGCACATGGAGGCGCTCGCAAGTCTCGCCCGTTCGAGTCCGGCGGGCCGAGTTGGCCAGCCCCTCCCCATGGCTATAGCCTACCCATTTTGTGGGCATTTTTGCGAAGAGACGAACTTGGGGACCGGACCTTCGGGCCCCTTTTTAGGCGCGGCTGTGCCGCGGCTGGCCTACAGCACACGGAGGCCGCTGCAAGTTTCGCCGCATTCCGAGTCCGGCGGACGAAGTTGGCCAGCCCCTCCCCCCAAGGCTATAGCCCTCCCGTTTTAGGCATTTTGCGGCGGACGAACTTGGGGGCCACGGGACCTTGGGCGCTTATTTTGGGCGCGGCTGTGACGCTGACTATTTTAGCACACGGGCGCTCGCAAAGTCTCGTCCCATTCCGAGGTGACAGGCGAGAGTTGGCCAGCCCCTCCTCCCAAGGCTATAGCCCACCCGTTTTGGGCATTTTTCAGGCAGCGAACTTGGGGACGGGACCTTCGGGTGCTTGTTTTTGGGCGCGGCTGTGCCTGCAGCCTATTTTGGCACATGGAGGGCGCTCGCAATGTCTCGCCCCATTCGAGTCCGGCGGACAGAGTGGGCCGCCCTCCCTAAGGCTATAGCCCACCCGTTTTTGGGCATTTTGCGGCGGACAAACTTGGGGGACAGGACCTTCGGGTGCTTATTTTAGGGGTGCGGCTGTGCCCGTGGACTATTTTGGCACATGGAGCGCTCGTAAAGTCTCGCCCCATTCCGAGTCAGCGGGCCAGTTGGCCAGCCCCTCCCCACGGCTATAGCCGCACCGTTTTGGGCCTTTTTGCGGCCGGACGAACTAGGGGACGGGACCTTCGGGCGCTTATTTTTGGTGCTGCTGTGCCCCGCGGCCTATTTTGCACACACCACGGAGGGTGCTCGCAAATCTCACCCCATTCCGAGTCCAGGCGAATGAAGTTAGCCAACCCATCCCCAAGCCTATAGCCCACCGTTTTTGGGCATTTTGCGGCGGACGAACTTGGGGACGGGACCTTCGGGCTCTTCTTTTTGGGTGCGGCTGTGCCCGTGGACTATTTTTGGCACATGGAGGGTGCTCGCATAGTCTCGCCCCATTCCGAGTCCGGCGGACGAAGTTGGCCAGCCCCTCCCCCCAAGGCTATAGCCCACCCGTTTTTGGGCATTTTGCGCGGACGAACTTGGGGCAGGACCTTCGGGCGCTTATTTTTGGGCGCGGCTGTGACCGCGGCCTATTTTGCAGCACACGGAGCGCTCGCACAGTCTCGCCCCATTCCGAGTCCGGCGGACGAAGTGGGCCAGCCCCTCCCCCCAAGGCTATAGCCCACTCGTTTTTTGGGAATTATTGCGGCGGACGAACTTCGGGATGGGACCTTCGGGCTCTTCTTTTTGGCGCGGCTGTGCCCGCGGCCTATTTTGCACACGGAGCGCTGCAAGTCTCGCCCCATTTCGAGTCCGAGCGGACTTCAAGCCCCTCCCCCAAGGCTATAGCCCACCCGTTTTTGGGCATTTTGCCAGGCGCACGAACTGGGGATGGGACCTTCGGGCGCTTGTTTTTGGCGCGGCTGTTCCAATAGCCTATTTTTGGCACAGGAGGGTGCTCGCAAAGTCTCCCCCATTCCGAGTCCGGCGGACGAAGTTGCCAGCCCTCCCCCAAGGCTATAGCCCACCCGTTTTTGGGCATTTTGCAGCGTACGAACTTGGGGCGGGACCTTCGGGAACTTATTTTTTGGGTGTGGCTGTGTCCATGGCCTTTTTAGCCAGCACACGGAGCGCTGCGCAAAGTCTCGCCCCATTCGAGTCCGGCGGACAGGAGTTGTCAGCCCCCTCCCCATGGCTATAGCCCACCCATTTTTGGGCATTTTTACTGACGAACATGGGGACGGGACCTTCGGGCGCTTATTTTGGAGTCCGGCTCTGCCGCGGCCTATTTTGCAGCACACGGAGCGCTCGCAAAGTCTCGTCCCATTCCCGAGGTTCGGCGTACGAGTTGGCCAGCCCCTCCCCCAAGGCTATAGCCCACCCGTTTTTGGGCTTTTTGCGGCGAGACGAACTTGGGGAGGAGGGGACCTTCGGGCGCTTATTTTTGGGTGCGGCTGTGCCACGGCCTATTTTGGCACTCGGAGGCGCTAGTAAGTCTCGCTTCTTCAAGCCGGAGGCGAGTTGGCCAGCCCCCTCCCCCAAGGCTATAGCCCACCCGTTTTTGGGCATTTTCACGGCGGACAAACTTGGGGACGGCACCTTGGGTGCTTATTTTTTGGCTGTGCCGCGGCCTATTTCTGGCACACGGAGGTGCTGCAAGTCTCGCCCCATTCCGAGTCGGCCGGCAGAAGTTGACCAGCCCCTCCCCAAGGCTATAGCCCACCCGTTTTTTGGGCATTTTTGCGGCGGTCGAACATGGGGACGGGACCTTCGGGGGCTTATTTTTGGGCGCGGCTATGCCCGTGGCCTATTTTTGGCACACGGAGGGCGCTCGCAAAGTCTCGGCCTATTCCGAGTCCGGCGGACGAAGTTGCCAGCCCCTCCCCCCAAGGCTATAGCGCACCCGTATTTTGGGCATTTTTGCGGCGGACGAACTTGGAGACGGGACCTTCGGGCACTTGTTTTTGAGTGCGGCTGTGACCGCGGCCTATTTTTGGTACTTGGAGGGCGCTCGCAAAGTCTCGCCCCATTCCGAGTCCGGCGGACGAAGTTGGCCAGCCCCTCCCCCCAAGGCTATAGCCCACCCGTTTTTTGGGCTTTTTTGCGGCGGACGAACTTGGGGACGGGACCTTCGGGCACTTATTTTTGGGTGCAGCTGTGCCCACGGCCTATTTTTGGCACTCGGAGGGCGCTCGTAAAGTCTCGCCCTATTCCAAGCCCGAAGGACGAAGTTGACCAGCCCCTCCCCCCAAGGCTATAGCCCACCCGTTTTTTGGGCATTTTTACGGCGGACAAACTTGGGGACGGCACCTTCGGGTGATTATTTTTGGCCGCGGCTGTGCCCGCGGCCTATTTGGCACCGGAGGGTGCTCGCAAAATCTCGCCCCATTTGAGTCCGGCCCGTGAGTTGGCCAGCCCCTCCCAAGGCTATAGCCCACCCGTTTTTAGGCATTTTGCGAGGCGGACGAACTTGGGGACGGGACCTTCGGGCACTTGTTTTTAGGTGCGGCTGTGCCCGCGGCCTTCCCAGCACACGGAGGCGCTCGCAAAGTCTCGGCCTATTCCAAGTCCGGCGGACAGAGTTGGCCAGCCCCTCCCCCAAGGCTATAGCGCACCGTTTTTGGGCATTTTGCGGTGGACGAACTTGGGAGGCGGGACCTTCGGGCGCATGTTTTGAGTGCGGCTGTGACCGCGGCCTATTTTTGGCACACGGAGCGCTCGCAAGTCTCGCCCCATTCCGAGTCAGCGGACAGTCGAGCCCCTCCCCAGGGCTATAGACCTCCCGGTTTTAGGGCATTTTGCGGCGGACGTAGGGGCCAGGACCTTGGGGACGCTTATTTTAGGGCGCGGCTGTGCCAGCATTCTACTTTGGCACCACGGAGGTCGCTCATAGCAAAGTCTCGCCCCATTCCGAGTCCGGCGGACAAAGTTGGGCAAGCCCTCCCAAAGGCTATAGCCCACCCGTTTTTGAGCATTTTTGCGGCGGACGAACTTGGGGACAGGACCTTGGGTGCTTGTTTTGGGGAAGCGGCTGTTCCTGCGTCTATTTTTTACCACCACGGAGCGCTGCAAAGTCTCGCCCCATTCCGAGTCTGCAGCGGACCAGTGGGCCAGCCCCTCCCCCAAGGCTATAGCCCACCCGTTTTTGAGGCATTTTACGGTGGACGAACATGGGGCGGGACCTTCGGACGCTTGTTTCTTTGTGACTGTCCCCGCGGCCTATTTTTACAGCACCACGGAGGGTGCTCGCAAATCTCGGCCTATTCCGAGTCCGGCGGACAGAAGTTGGCCAGCCCCTCCCAAGGCTATAGCGCACCCGTTTTTGGGCATTTGCGGCGGACAAACTTGGGGCAGGACCTTCAGGCGCTTGTTTTTGAAATACGGCTGTGACATGGCCTATTTTTGGCACACGGAGGGTGCTCCCAAAGTCTCGGCCCATTCCGAGTCCGGCGGACGAAGTTGGCCAGCCCCTCCCCCCAAGGCTATAGCCCACCCGTTTTTTGGGCATTTTTGCGGCGGACGTACTATGGGACGGGACTTCGGACGCTTGTTTTTGGGCGTGGCTGTGCCCGCGGCTTCTTTAGCACACGGAGGCGCTCGTAAGTCTCGCCCCATTCCGAGTCCAGCGGGCCAGAAGTGGGCCAGCCCCTCCCCCAAGGCTATAGCCCACCCGTTTTTGGGCATTTTGCGTAGACGAACTTGTGGACAGGACCTTCGGGCACTTGTTTTGGCGCGGCTGTACCAGCAGCCTATTTTTGGCCACACGGAGGCGCTGCAAAGTCTCGGCCTATTCCGAGTCCGCCGGACGATTGGCCAGCCCCTCCCCCAAGGCTATAGCCTACCCGTTTTTGGGCCTTTTTGCGGCGGGCGAACTTGGGGACAGCACTTCGGGCACTTGTTTTGGGCACGGCTGTGCCATGCCTAGCACACGGGCGCTCGCAAAGTCTCGGCCTATTCCGAGTCAAATGGGGACGAAGTTGGCCAGCCCCTCCCCAAGGCTATAGCGCACCCGTTTTTGGGCATTTTGCGGCGGACGAACTTGGGGCCACGGGACCTTCGGGCGCTTGTTTTTGAGTACGGCTGTGACGCGGCCTATTTTTGGCACCACGGAGGGCACTCGCAAAGTCTCGCCCCATTCCGAGTCCGAGGCGGACAGAAGTTGGCCAGCCCCTCCCAGGCTATAGCGCACCCGTTTTTGGGCATTTTTGCGGCGGACGAACTTGGGGCCCGGGACCTTCGGGCGCTTATTTTGAGTGCGGCTGTGACCGCGGTCTATTTTAGCCAGCACACGGGCGCTCGCAAAGTCTCGCCCCATTCCAGAGTCCTGCGGACGAGAGTTGGCCCAGCCCCTCCCCGGGCTATAGACCTCCCGGTTTTTAGGCATTTTGCGGCGGACGTGCTTGGGGGCAGGACCTTGGGCCGCTTATTTTGGGGCGGCTGTGCCGCGGCCTATGGCACACGGAGGCGCTCGTAAAGTCTCGCCCCATTCCGAGTCCGGCGGACAGAGTTGGCCAGCCCCTCCCCCAAGGCTATAGCCCACCCGTTTTTAGGCCTTTTGCAGGCGGACGAACTTAGGGGCGGGACCTTCGGGCGCTTATTGTTGGGCGCGGCTGTGCCCATGGCCTATTTTGGAACACGGAGGCGCTCGTAAAGTCTCGCCCCATTCCGAGTCCGGCGGACGAAGTTAGCCAGCCCCTCCCCAGGCTATAGCCACCGTTTTTTGGGCATTTCACGGCGGACAAACTTGGGACAGGACCTTCGGGCGCTTGTTTTTGAGTGCGGCTGTGACCGCGACCTATTTTGGCACACAGGGTGCTAAGTCTCGCCCCATTCCGAGTCCGGCGGACAAAGTTGGCCAGCCCCTCCCCAAGGCTGGCCCACCTGTTTTTAGGCATTTTGCGGCGGACGTACTATGGGGCGCAGGACCTTGGACGCTTGTTTTGGGCGCGGCTGTTCCAGCCTGGCCTATTTTTACACACGGAGGGTCCTCGCAAAGTCTCGCCCCATTCCGAGTCCGGCGGACAAAGTTGGCCAGCCCCTCCCCCCAAGGCTATAGCCCACCTGTTTTTTGGGCATTTTTGCGGTGGATGAACTTGGGGACGGGACCTTCGGGCGCTTGTTTTTGGGGGCGGCTGTGCCAGCATTCTACTTTTGGCACACGGAGGGCGCTCGCAAAGTCTCGCCCCATTCCGAGTCCGGTGGGTGAAGTTGGGCACCCTCCCCCAAGGCTATAGCCCACCCGTTTTTGAGCATTTTGCGGCGGACGAACTTGGGGACAGGACCTTCGGGCGCTTGTTTTTGGGAGCGCTGTGCCCGCAGCCTATTTTGCCACACGGAGGCGCTCGCAAAGTCTCGCCCCATTCCAAGTCTGGCGGACAGAGTGAGCCCGCCCCCTCCCCCAAGGCTATAGCCCACCCGTTTTTGGGCATTTACGGTGGGAGCATAGAGGGCGGGACCTTCGGGCGCTTGTTTTTGCGGCTGTGCCCGTGGCCTATTTTTGCACCACGGAGCGCTCGCAAAGTCTCGGCCTATTCCAGTCGGCCCGGATTAAGTTGGCCAGCCCCTCCCCAGGCTATCGCACCCGTTTTTGGGCATTTTGCGGC
The DNA here is from genome assembly GCA_030449895.1 of Citrus mangshanensis. Classification (NCBI taxonomy): domain Eukaryota; kingdom Viridiplantae; phylum Streptophyta; class Magnoliopsida; order Sapindales; family Rutaceae; genus Citrus; species Citrus mangshanensis. The sequence continues at coordinate 58,125 of JASUUJ010000001.1, read as the reverse complement.
GGACAAACTTGGGGAGGCCAGGACCTTGGGCGCTTGTTTTGAGTGCGGCTGTGACGCGGCCTATTTTGGCACCACGGAGGTCGCTCACAAAGTCTCGCCCCATTCCGAGTCCGAGGGAAGTTGGCCAGCCCCTCCCCCAAGGCTATAGCCCACCCATTTTTGGGCTTTTGCAGTGGACGAACTTGGGGACGGGACCTTGGGGGCTTATTTTGGGTGCGGCTGTGCCCGCGGCCTTTGGTACGGAGGCGCTTGCAAAGTCTCGCCCCATTCCGAGTCCGGCGGACGAAGTTAGCCAGCCCCTCCCCCAAGGCTATAGCCCACCCGTTTTTAGGCATTTTTGCGTTAAAGCGAACTTGGGGACGGCACCTTCGGGGCTTATTTTTGGGCGTGGCTGTGACGCGGCCTGGCACACGGAGGGCACTGCAATGTCTCGCCCTATTCGAGTCCAGTGAGCAGAGAGTTGGCCAGCCCCTCCCAAGGCTATAGCCCACCCGTTTTGGGCATTTTGCGTTCGCAGAACTTGGGGGCGGGACCTTCGGGGGCTTATTTTTGCGCGGCTGTGTGCGCGGCCTATTTTGGCACACGGAGGCGCTGCAAAGTCTCGCCCCATTCCGGAGTCCGGCAGACAGTTGGCGGCCCCTCCCCAGAGGCTATAGCCCACCGTTTTTAGGCATTTTGCGTTAAGCGAACTTGGGGGCGGCACCTTGAGGCTTATTTTTGGGCGTGGCTGGGGCCGGCTATTTTTGTACACGGAGGGCACTCGTAAAGTGTCGCCCCATTCAGTCGGCGGACGAAGTTGGCCAGCCCCTCCCCAGGCTATATAGCCCACCCGTTTTAGGCATTTTGCAGCGGACGAACTTTGGGACGGGACCTTCGAGGGGGTAATTTTTGGCGGCTGCGCCCGCGGCTCTTTGGCACATGGAGGGCACTCTCAAGTCTCCCCCATTCCAGTCCAGAGGACAAAGTTGGCCAACCTCCCCTCGAGGCTATAGCGCACCCGTTTTTGGGCATTTTGCGGACGGACTTGGGGACGGGTCCTTGGGGGCTTATTTTTGGGAGCGGCTGTGTCCATGGCCCTATTTTTGGCACATGGAGGGCGTTATAAAAGTCTCGCCCCATTCGAGTCCGGCGGACGAAGTGGGCCAGCCCCTTCCCCCAAGGCAATAGCCCACCGGTTTTTTGGGCATTTTTCCGCCGGACGAACTTGGGGACGGGACATGCGGGGCCAGATTTTTGGGCGCGGCTGTGCCGCGGCCTTTTCGCACACGGGCGTTCGCAAAGTCACGCCCCATTCCGAGTCCGGCGGACGAAGTGGGCCAGCTCCTCCCCCCAAGGCTATAGCCCACCGTTTTTTGGGCATTTTTGCGGCGGACGAACTTGGGGACGGTACCTTCGGGGGGTTATTTTTGTGTGCGGCTGTGCCGAGGCCTGGCAGCACACGGACGGCGCTCGTAAAGTCTCGCCCTATTCCGTGTCCGGCGGACGAAGGGGGCCAGCTCCGCCCCCCAAGGCTATAGCCCACCCGTTTTTTGGGCTTTTTTGCGGCGGACGAACTTGGGGACGGGACCTTCGGGTGGTAATTTTTGGGCGCGGCAGTGCCCGCGGCATAGTTTTGGCCCATGGAAGGCGCTGCAAAGTCTCGCCCCATTCCGAGTCCAGGCGGGCCAGTGGGCCAGCCCCTTCCCCCAAGGCTATAGCCCACCCGTTTTGGGCATTTTGCGGCAGAGCGAACTTGGGGCAGGACCTTCGGGGGGCTAATTTTTGGGCCAGCGGTTGTGCCTCACGGCCAATTTTTCACGCACGGGGCGCTCGCAAAGTCACGCCCTATTCCGAGTCCGAGCGGGCCGAAGTTGGCCAGCTCCTCCCCCAGGCTATAGCCCACCCGTTTTTAGGCATTTTGTGGCGGACGAACTTGGGGCGGGACCTTCAGGAGCTTATTTTCTGCGGCTGTGCCCGCGGCCTATTTTTGGCACACGGAGGCGTTCGTAAGTCTGGCTCATTCCGAGTCCGGCGGACGAAGTTGGCCAGCCCCTCCCCCAAGGATATAGCCCACCCGATTTTGGGCATTTTACGGCGGACAAACTTGGGTTGGGACCTTCGTGGGCTAATTTTGGGCGGCTGTGCCGCGGCCTATTTTGGTACTCGGAGGCGCTCGCAAAATCTCGCCCCATTCCTAGTCCGAGCGGACCAGTGGGCCAGCCCCTTCCCCCAAGGCTATAGCCCACCCGTTTTTGGGCATTTTACGGCGGACGAACTTGGGGACGGGACCTTCGGGGGCTTATTTTTGGGCGCGGCTGTGCCCGCGGCCTATTTTTCGCACACACGGGGCGTTCGCAAAGTCATGCCCCATTCCGAGTCAGCGGGACCAGTAGGCCAGCCCCTCCCCCAAGGATATAGCCCACCCGATTTTGGGCATTTTGCGGGACAGAACTTGGGAAGGGACCTTCGGGAGCTAATTTTTGGCGCGGTTGTGCCAGCGGCCAATTTTCACACACGGGCGCTCGCAAAGTCACGCCCCATTCCGAGTCCAGGCGGACGGTTGGCCAGCTCCTCCCCCAAGGCTATAGCCCACCCGTTTTAGGCATTTTTGTGGCGGGCGAACTTGGGGACGGGACCTTCAGGGAGCTTATTTTCTGCGCGGCTGTGCCCGCGGCCTAGCCTGGCACACGGAGGCGTTCGCAAAGTCTCGGCTCATTCCGAGTCCGAGGCGGACGAAGTGGGCCAGCCCCTCCCCCCAAGGATATAGCCCACCCGATTTTTGGGCATTTTTACGGCGGACAAACTTGGGTTCGGGACCTTCGTGGGCTAATTTTTGGGCGCGGCTGTGCCCGCGGCCTATTTTTCGAACTCAGGGGGCGGTCGCAAAGTCGGGCCCCATTCCGAGTCCGAGCGGCCAGAAGTGGGCCAGCCCCTTCCCCCAAGGCTATAGCCCACCCGTTTTTTGGGCATTTTTGCGGCGGACGAACTTGGGGACGGGACCTTCGGGGGCTTATTTTTGGGCGCGGCTGTGCCCACGGCCTATTTTTCGCACACAGGGGGCGATCGCAAAGTCAAGCCACAATCCGAGTCCCGCTGACGAAGATGGCCAGCCCCTCACCCCAAGGATATAGCCCACCCGATTTTTGGGCATTTTTGCGGCGGACGAACTTGGGGAAGGGACCTTCGGGGGCTAATTTTTGGGTGCGGCTGTGTCCGCGGCATATTTTTGGCACATGGAGGCGCTGCAAGTCTCGCCCCATTCCGAGTCCGAGGCGGACGAAGTTGGCCAGCCCCTCCCCCAAGGCTATAGCCCACCCGATTTTGAGGCATTTTGCGGACGAACATGGGGACTGGACCTTCGGGCGCTTATTTTTTGGTGAGGCTGTGCCCGCGGCCTATTTTTTGCACACGGAGGGCGCTCGCAAAGCCTCGTCCCATTCCGAGTCCGGCGGACGAAGCTGGCAGCCCGTCCCCCCAAGGCTATAGCCCACCCGTTTTTTGGGCATTTTTGCGGCGGACGAACTTGGAGACGGGACCTTCGGGGGCTTATTTTTGGGCGCGGCTGTGCCCGCGGCCTATTTTAAGCACATGGAGGGTGCTCGCAAAGTCTCACCCTATTCCGAGTCCGCCGGACGAAGTTGGCCAGCCCCTCCCCCCAAGGCTATAGCCCACCCGTTTTTTGGGCATTTTTGTGGCGGACGGACTTCGGGACGGGACCTTGGGGGGCTAATTTTTGGGTGCGGCTGTGCCCGTGGCCTATTTTTGGCACACGGAGGGCGCTCGCAAATTCTCGCCCTATTCCGAGTCCGGCGGACGAAGTCGGCCACCTCCTCCCCCCAAGGCAATAGCCCACCCGTTTTTAGGCTTTTGCAGGCGGACGAACTTGGGGGCCGGGACCTTCGGGGGTAATTTTGGGCGCGGCTGTGCCCACGGCATATTGGCCCATGGAGGCGCTCGCAAAGTCTCGACCCATTCCAGTGCAGGGCGAAGTTGGCCAGCCCCTGCCCCCAAGGCTATAGCCCACCCGTTTTTTGGGCATGTTTGTGGCGGACGGACTTCTGGACGGGACCTTCGGGGGCTTATTTTTGCGCGGCTGTGTCCACGGCCTATTTAGGACACCCGGAGGGCGCTCGCAAAGTCTCGCCCCATTTCGAGTCCAGCGGATGAAGTGGGCCAGCCCCTTCCCCCAAGGCTATAGCCCACCCGTTTTTTTGGCATTTGTGCGGCGGACGGACTTAGGGACGGGACCTTGAGCTTATTTTGGTTGCGGCTGTGTCCGCGGCCTATTTTACACCACGGAGGGCGCTCGCAAAGTCTCGCCCCATTTCGAGTCCCGGACGAAGTTGGCCAGCCCTCCCCCAAGGATATAGCCCACCCGATTTTGGGCATTTTGCAGTAGACGAACTTGGAGGCGGGACCTTTGGGGGATAATTTTTTGAGTGCGGCTGTGCTAAGCGGCATATTTTTGGCACATGGAGGCGCTGAGTCTCGCCCCATTCCGAGTCCGGCGGACGAAGTTGGCCAGCTCCTCCCCCCAAGGCTATAGCCCACCCGTTTTTTGGGCATTTTTGCGGCGGACGAACTTGGGGATGGGACCTTCGGGGGCTAATTTTCGGGCGCGGCTGTACCCGCGGCCTATTTTTGGTACTCGGAGGGCGCTCGCAAAGTCTCGCCCGATTCCTAGTCCGGCGGACGAAGTTGGCCAGCCCCTTCCCCCAAGGCTATAGCCCACCCGTTTTTTGGGCATTTTTGCGGCGGACGAACTTGGGGACGGGACCTTCGGGGCCTTATTTTTGGGCGCGGCCATGCCCGTGGCCTATTTTTGGCGCACAGAGGGTGCTCGCAAAGTCTCGCCCCATTCCCAGTCTGGGGGACGAATGTTGGCCAGCCCCTCCCCGCAAGGCTATAGCCCACCCGTTTTTTGGGCATTTTTGCGGCGGACGAACTTGGGGACGGGACCTTCGGGGCTTATTTTTGGGTGCGGCTGTGCCCGCGGCCTATTTTGCGCACACGGGGGGCGCTCGCAAAGTCACGCCCCATTCCGAGTCCGCCGGACGAAGTTGGCCAGCTCCTCCCCCCAAGGCTATAGCCCACCCGTTTTTTGGGCATTTTTGCGGCGGACGAACTTGGGGACGGGACCTTCGGGAGCTTATTTTTGGGCACGGCTGTGGCCACGGCCTATTTCTGGCACACGGAGGGCGCTCGCATAGTCTCGGCTCATTCCGAGTCCGGCGGACGAAGTTGGCCAGCCCCTCCCCCCAAGGATATAGCCCACCCGATTTTTGGGCATTTTTGCGGCGGACGAACTTGGGGACGGGACCTTCGGGGGATAATTTATGGGCGCGGCTGTGCCCGCGGCATATTTTTGGCACATGGAGGGCGCTCGCAAAGTCTCGCCCCATTCCGAGTCCGGCGGACGAAGTGGGCCAGCCCCTCCCCCCAAGGCTATAGCCCACCCGTTTTTTGGGCATTTTTGCGGCGGACGAACTTGGGGACGGGACCTTCGGGGGCTAATTTTTGGGCGCGGCTGCGCCCGCGGCCTACAGTACACGGAGGCGCTCGCAAAGTCTCGCCCCATTCCTAGTCCGGCGAGAGGTTGGCCAGCCCCTTCCCCCAAGGCTATAGCCCACCCATTTTTAGGCATTTTGGCGGCGGACGAACTTGGGGCGGGACTTTCGGGGGCTTATTTTTGGGGCGGCTGTGCCCACGGCCTATTATACCGCACGGAGGCGCTAAGTCTCGCCCCATTCCAGTCCGGCGGACAAAGTTGGGCAGCCCACCCCCAGCTATAGCCCCACCCGTTTTTGGCATTTTCGTTCGCGAACATGGGGCGGCACCTTCGGGGCTTATTTTTGGCGCGGCTGGGCCGCGGCCTATTTTAGCACACGGAGGCGCTCGCAAATTCTTGTCCCATTCGAATCCGAGCGGACGAAGTGGGCCAGCCTCCCCCAAGGCTATAGCCCATCAGTTTTAGGCATTTTGCGGCGGACCCGAACTTGGGGCGGGACCTTCGGGGGCTTATTTTTGGCGCGGCTGTGCCCACGGCTATTTTGGCACAGGAGGCGCTGCAAAGTCTCGCCCTATTCCGAGTCCGCCGGACGAAGTTGGCCAACCCCTCCCCCAAGACTATAGCCCACCCGTTTTTGGGCATTTTCGTCCGACGAACTTGGGGCCCGGCACCTTGGGCTTATTTTTAGGCGCGGCTGGACCCGGCCTATTTTTACAGCACACACGGAGGCGTTCGCAAAGTCTCGGCTCATTCCAGTCCGAGCGGACGAAGTTGGCCAGCCCTCCCCCAAGGATATAGCCCACCGATTTTGGGCATTTTGCGGCGGAGAAACTTGGGTTCGGGACCTTGTGGGCTAATTTTTGGGCAGCGGCTGTGCCAGCGGCCTATTTTGGTACTCGGAGGCGCTGCAAAGTCTCGCCCCATTCCTAGTCCGAGGCGGACCAGTGGGCCAGCCCCTTCCCCCAAGGCTATAGCCCACCCGTTTTTGGGCATTTTTGCGGCGGGACGAACTTGGGGACGGGACCTTCGGGGCTTATTTTTGGGCGCGGCTGTGCCGCGGCCTATTTATTTTCGCACACAGGGGGCATTCGCAAAGTCATGCCCCATTCGAGTCCGAGCGGACGAAGTTGGCCAGCCCCTCCCCCAAGGATATAGCCCACCCGATTTTGGGCATTTTTGCGTGGACCAGAACTTGGGGAAGGGACCTTCGGGGGCTAATTTTTGGGTGCTGCTGTGTCCTCGGCATATTTTTGTCACATGGAGGGCGCTCGCAAAGTCTCGCCCCATTCCGAGTCCGGCGGAGGAAGTGGGCCAGCCCCTCCCCGCAAGGCTATAGCCCACCCGTTTTTGGGCATTTTGCGGCGGACGAACTTGGGGCCGAGACTTTTGGGGGCTTATTTTGGGCATGGCTTTGCCACGGCCCACACAGCACACGGTGGAGTGTTTGCAAGTCTCGCCCCATTCCGAGTCCGGCGGACCGAGGTTGGCCAGCCCCTCCCCCAAGGCTATAGCCCACCCATTTTTGGGCATTTTGCGGCGGACGAACTTGGGGCCGGGATCTTCGGAGGCTTATTTTGGGTGCGGCTGTGCGCGCGGCCTATTTTCGGCACACGAAGGTGCTGGGCAAATTCTCGCCAAATTTCGAGTCCAGCGGACGAAGTTGGCCACCCCTCCCCAAAGGCTATATCCCACCCGTTTTTTGGCATTTTGCGGCGGACCGAACTTGGGGCCAGGACTTTCGGGGCTTATTTTTGGGTAAGGCTGTGCCGCGGCCTATTTTGGCACACGGTGGGCGTTTGCAAAGTCTCGCCCCATTCCAAGTCCAGGCGGAGAGTTGGCCAGCCCCTCCCCCAAGGCTATAGCCCACCCGTTTTTAGGCATTTTGCGGCGGACGAACTTGGGGACGGGACCTTCGGGGCTTATTTTTGAGTGGCTTTGCCGCGGCCTATTTTCGGTACACGTGGGCGCTCGCAAAGTCGCCCCATTCCGAGTCCGAGGCGGACAGAGTGGGCCAGCCCCTCCGCAAGGCTATAGCCACCCGTTTTTGGGCATTTTTACGGCGAGACGAACTTGGGGACGGGACTTTCGGGGGCTTATTTTTGGGCAAGGCTGTGCCCTGCCCGGCCTATTTTGGCACACGAGTGGGCGTTTGCAAAGTCTCGCCCCATTCCAAGTCCGGCGGACGAAGTTGGCCAGCCCCTCCCCCAAGGCTATAAGCCCACCCGTTTTTAGGCATTTTGCGGCGGACGAACTTGGGGGCGGGACCTTGGGGCTTATTTTTAGTGCAGCTGTGCCTATTTCGGTACACGTAGGGCGCTCGCAAAGTCTCGCCCCATTCGAGTCCGGCGGACAGAGTGGGCCAGCCCCTCCCGCAAGGCTATAGCCCACCCGTTTTTGGGCATTTTGCGGCGGACGAACTTGAGGGGGGACTTTCGGGGGCTTATTTTTGGGCAAGGCTGTGCCACGGCCTAGCACACGGTGGGCGTTTGCAAGTCTCGCCCCATTCCGAGTCCGGCGGACGAAGTTGGCCAGCCCCTCCCCCCAAGGCTATAGCCCACCCGTTTTTTGGGCATTTTTGCGGCGGACGAACTTTGGGACGGGACTTTCGGGGGCTTATTTTTGGGCGCGGCTGTGCCTGCGGCCTATTTTTGGCACACGGAGGGTGCTCACAATGTCTTGCCCCATTCCGAGTCGGGCGGATAAAGTTGGCCATCCCATCCACCCAAGGCTATAGCCCACCCGTTTTTTGGGCATTTTTACGGCGGACGAACTTGGGGACGTGACTTTCGGGGGCTTATTTTTGGGCGCGGCTGTGCCCGCAGCCTATTTTTGTCACACGGAGGGTGTTCGCAAAGTCTCGCCCCATTCCGAGTCCGAGCGAGACGAGTTGGCCATCCCTCCCCCAAGGCTATAGCCCACCCGGTTTTAGGCATTTTGCGGCGGAGGAACTTGGGGCCAGGACCTTCGGGGCTTATTTTTGGGCGCAGCTGTGCCTGCCTATTTTGGCACACGGAGGCGCTCGGAAAGTCTCGCCCCATTCCGAGTCCGGCGGGTGAAGTTGGTCAGCCCCTCCCGCAAGGCTATAGCCCACCCCTTTTTGGGCATTTTTGCACGGACGGAACTTGGGGACAGGACCTTCGGGGGCTTATTTTTGGGCGCGGCTGTGCCCGCGGCCTATTTTGGCACACGGAGGCGCTCGGAAAGTCTTGCCCCATTCCGAGTCCGGCGGACAGAGTTGGTCAGCCCCTCCATGGGCTATAGCCCACCCTTTTTGGGCATTTTGCGGCGGACGAACTTGCGGAAAGGACGTTCGGGGGCTTATTTTTGGGCGAGGCTGAGACCGAGGCCTATTATGGCACACGGAGGCGCTCGCAAATCCCATTTCGAGTCCGGCGGACGAAGTTGGCCATCCCCCCCCCCCAAGGCTATATCCCACCCATTTTTGGGCATGTTTGCAGCGGATGAACTTGGGAGCGGGACCTTGGGGCTTATTTTTGGGCGCGGCTGTGTCCAGCCTATTTCAACACACGAAGGTGCTGTAAATAAATTCTCGCCAAATTTCGAGTCCGGCGGACGAAGTGGGCCAGCCCCTCCCCCCAAGGCTATAGCCGACCCGTTTTTTGGGCATTTTTGCGGCGGACGAACTTGGGGATGGGACTTTCGGGGGCTTATTTTTGGGCGCGGCTGTGCCCGCAGCCTATTTTTGTCATACGGAGGGTGTTCGCAAAGTCTCGCCCCATTCCGAGTCCGGCGGATGAAGTTGGCCATCCCCTCCCCCCAAGGCTATAGCCCACCCATTTTTTGGGCATTTTTGCGGCGGACGAACTTGGGGATGGGACCTTCGGGGGCTTATTTTTGGGCGCGGCTGTGCCCGCCGCCTAGTTTTGGCACACGTAGGCCACTCACAAAGTCTCGCCCCATTCCGAGTCCGGCGGACGAAGTGGGCCATCCCATCCACCCAAGGCTATAGCCCACCCGTTTTTTGGGCATTTTTACGGCGGACGAACTTGGGGCAGGACTTTGGGGGCTTATTTTTGGCGCGGCTGTGCCGCAGCCTATTTTTTCATGGAGGGTGTTCGCAAAGTCTCGCCCCATTCCAGTCCAGCGGATGAAGTTGGCCATCCCTCCCCCAAGGCTATAGCCCACCCATTTTTGGGCATTTTAGGCGGACGAACTTGGGGCCAGGATCTTGGGGGCTTATTTTGGGCGCGGCTGTGCCACGGCCTGCCCCAGCACACGGAGGCGCTCGGAAAGTCTCCCCCATTCTGAGTCCGGCGGACGAGAGTTGGACAACCCCTCCCCCAAGGCTATAGCCCACCCGTTTTTGGTCATTTTGCGGCGGATGAACTTGGGGCCGGGACCTTCGGGGCTTATTTTTGGGGCGCGGCTGTGTCATGGCCTATTTCAACACCACGAGGTGCTGCAAATTCTCGCCAAATTTGAGTCCGGCGGACGAAGTGGGCCAGCCCCTCCCCAAGGCTATAGCCCACCCGTTTTTGGGCATTTTGCGTAAAGACGAACTTAGGGATGGGACCTTCGGGGCTTATTTTTAGGGCGGCTGTGCGCCGCCTATTTGGCACCACGTGGGCCACTCGCAAAGTCTCGCCCCATTCCAGTCCCGGACGGTTGTGGCCATCCCATCCACCCAAGGCTATAGCCCCACCCGTTTTTGGGCATTTTACGGGCGAACTTGGGGCGGGACTTTCGGGGCTTATTTTTGGTGGCTGTGCCCGCAGCCTATTTTGTCATACGGAGGGTGTTGCAAAGTCTCGCCCCATTCCGAGTCCGAGGCGGGACGAAGATGGCCATCCCTCCCCCAAGGCTGCTAGCCCACCCATTTTTGGGCATTTTTGCGAACTTGGGGCGGGATCTTCGGGGCTTATTTTTGGGCGCGGCTGTGCCACGGCCTATTTTGGCACCACGGAGGGTGCTCGGAAAGTCTCGCCCCATTCCGAGTCCGAGGCGAAGTTGGTCAGCCCTCCCCGCACTTGAGGCTATAGCCCACCCTTTTTGGGCATTTTGCGGGCGGACGAACTTGGGACAGGACCTTGGGGAGCTTATTTTTGGCGCGGCTGTGCCCGTGGCCTATTTTGGCACAGGAGGCTCGCAGACTCGTCCCATTCCGAGTCCAGCGGACGAGTTAGCCATCCCTCCCAAGGCTATAAGCCCACCTGTTTTTGGGCATTTTTGCGTGGCGGACAAACTTGGGGACGGGACCATCGGGGGCTTATTTTTGGGCGCGGCTGTGCCGTGGCCTATTGGCACACGGAAGGTGCTCGTAAAGTCTCGCCCCATTCGGGCCCGGCTGACGAGTTGTGCCAGCCCTCCCCCAAGGCTATAGCCCACCCATTTTTGGGCATTTTGCGGCGGGGAACTTGGGGCCAGGACCTTCAGGGCTTATTTTTTGCACGGCTGTGCGCGCGCCTAGTTTTGGCACCACGGAGGCCACTCGCAAGTCTCGGCCCATTCGAGTCCGGCGGACAAGTTAGCCATCCCTCCCAGGCTATAGCCCACGTTTTTAGGCATTTTGCGCGAGACGAACTTGGGGCCGCGGGACCTTCGGGGGCTTATTTTTGGGCGGCGGCTGTGCCCGCCGCTAGTTTTGGCACCACGTGGGCGGTCGTAAAGTCTCGCCCCATTCGAGTCCGGCGTGACGAAGTTGGCCATCCCATCCTGGCTATAGCCCACCCGTTTTAGGCATTTTCACGGCGGACGAACTTGGGGCCAGGACCTTCGGGGGCTTATTTTTGGAGTGCGGCTGTGCCGCAGCCTATTTTCGGTACACAGAGGGCGCTCAAAGTCTCGCCCCATTCCGAGTCCAGCGGAAGTGGGCCAGCCCCTCCCCCAGGCTATAGCCCACCGTTTTTGGGCATTTTGCGGCGGACGAACTTGGGGACAGGACTTTTGGGGGCTTATTTTTGGGCAAGGCTGTGCCCGTGGCCTATTTTGGCACACGGTGGGTGTTTGCAAAGTCTCGCCCCATTCGAGTCCGGCGGAAGTTGGGCCCCTCCCCAAGGCTATAGCCCACCTGTTTTTTGGGCATTTTGCGGCGGACGAACATGGGGGCAGGATCTTGAGGGCTTATTTTTGCAGCGGCTGTGTCCATAGCCTATTTTGGTACACGGAGGCGCTGCAAAGTCTCGCCCCATTCCGAGTCCGAGGCGGACACTTGGCCAGCCCCCTCCCCCAAGGCTATAGCCCACCCGTTTTTTGGGCATTTTTGCGGCGGACGAACTTGGGGACGGGACCTTCGGGCAATTATTTTTGGGCGCAGATGTGCCCGTGGCCTATTTTTGGCATACGGAGGGCGTTTGCGAAGTCTCGCCCCATTCCGAGTCCGGCGGACGAACTTGACCAGCCCCTCCCCCCAAGGCTATAGCCCACACATTTTTTGGGCATTTTTGCGGCGGACGAACTTGGGGACGGGACCTTCGGGTGCTTATTTTTGGGCGCGGCTGTGCCGGCAGACTATTTTTGGCACACGGAGGGTGCTCGCAAGGTCTCATCCCATTCCGAGTCCGGCGGACGAACTTGGAGAGCCCCTCCCCCCAAGGCTGTAGCCCACCCATTTTTTGGGCATTTTTGCGGCGGACGAACTTGGGAACGGGACATTCGGGCGCTTATTTTTGTTCGTGGCTGTGCCCACGTGCTATTTTTGGCACACAGAGGGTGCTCGCAAAGTCTCGCCCCATTCCGAGTCCGGCGGACGAACTTGGCCAACCCCTCCCCCAAAGGCTATAGCCCACCCGTTTTGGGCATTTTTGCGGCCAGACTTGGGGATAAGGACCTTGGCGCTTATTTTTGGGTGCGGCTGTGCCCGCATCCTGACCCCATTTTGGTACACAGTGGGCACTCGAAAGTCTCGCCCCATTCCTAGTCCAGTGGACGACCAGCCTGCCCCTCCCCCAGAGGCTATAGCCCACCGTTTTTGGGCATTTTTGGCGGACGAACTTGGGAGCAGGACCTTGCGCTTATTTTGGGCATGGCTGTGCCCAGCGGCCTGTCCCAGCACACGGAGGCGCTCGCAAGTCTCGGCCCATTCCGAGTCCGAGCGGACGAACAGCCAGCTCCTCCCCAAGGCTATAGCCCACCCGTTTTTGCTCATTTTTGCAGCGGATGAACTTGGGGGCAGGACCTTCGGGCACTTATTTTTGGGCGGCTGTCCCCGGCCTATTTTTGGCACAGGGCGCTCGCCAAGTCTCGCCCCATTCCGAGTCCGAGCGGGACCGAACTTGGCCAGCCCACTCCCCTCAGGCTATAGCCCACCCGTTTTTGGGCATTTTTGCAGCACGGACCGAACTTGGGGACGGGACCTTCAGGCGCGGCTTTGCCCATGAGCTATTTTCGAACACAGAGGTGCTCGCAAAGTCGTGCCCCTTTCGAGTCGAGGACGAACTTGGCCAGCCCCTCCCCCAAGGCTATAGCCCACCCGTTTTGGGCATTTTGCGGCGGACGAACTTGGGGACGGGACCTTGGGCATTTATTTTTGCAGGCGCGGCTGTGGTGGCGGCCTATTTTGGCACAGAGAGGGTTCTCGCAAAGTCTCGTCCCATTCGAGTCGGCGGACAGGAACTTGGCCAGCCCCTCCCGCAGGCTATAGCCCGCCCGTTTTTGGGCATTTTGCGGCGGACGAACTTGGGGGGGGACCTTCGGGGCTTATTTTTGGGCGGCTGAGCCTGCGGCCTATTTTTGGCACCACGGAGGCGCTCGCAAAGTCTCGCCCCATTCCGAGTCCGGCGGATGAACTTGGCTATCCCCTCCCCTAGGCTATAGCCACCGTTTTTAGGCATTTTGCGGCGGATGAACTTGGGGATGGGACCTTGGTTGCTTATTTTTGGGCGCGGCTGTGCCAGCGGCCTATTTTTAGCACCGGAGGCGCTCGCAAAGTCTCGCCCCATTCCAGTCCGGCGGACGAACTTGGCCAGCCCCTCCCCCTAGGCTATAGCCCACCGTTTTAGGCATTTTGCGGCGGATGAACATGGGGCGGGACCTTTGGGTGCTTATTTTGGCGGCTGTGCCCACAGCCCCAGCACACGGAGGCGCTGCAAAGTCTCTCCCCATTCCGAGTACGGCGGACAGACAGCCCCCTCCCCAAGGCTATAGCCCACCCGTTTTTGGGCATTTTATCGGCGAGACGAACTTGGGGCCAGGACCTTCGGGGGCTTATTTTGGGGCGGCTGTGACCGCGGCCTTTTTGGCACACGGAGAGCACTCGCAATGTCTCGCCCCATTCCGAGTCCGGCGGACAGAAGTGGGCCAGCCCCTCCCCCAAGGCTATAGCCCACCCGTTTTTAGGCATTTTTGTGGCGGGCAGACTTGGGGCGGGACCTTGAGGGCTTATTTTTGGGCGCAGCTGTGCCCGCAGCCTATTTTGGCACACGGAGGCGCTCGCAAAGTCTCGCCCCATTCCCGAGTCCGGCGGACGAGAGGGCCAGCCCCTCCCCCAAGGCTATAGCCCACCCGTTTTAGGCATTTTACGGCGGACGAACTTGGGGACGGGACCTTCGGGCGCTTATTTTTGGGCGCAGTTGAGCCCGCGGCCTAAGTTTGGCACATGGAGGGCGCTCGCAAAGTCTCGCCCCATTCCGAGTCCGGCGGACGAAGTTGGCCAGCCCCTCCCCCCAAGGCTATAGCCCACCCGTTTTTTTGGCATTTTGCGGCGGACGAACTTGGGAACTGGACCTTCGGGCGCTTATTTTGGAGTACGGCTGTGTCCGCAGCCTATTTTATTTTGGCACACGGAGGCGCTCGGAAAGTCTCGCACCCATTCCGAGTCCAGGCGGACAGAAGTTGGCCAGCCCCTCCCCCAAGGCTATAGACCACCCGTTTTTGGCATTTTTGCGGCGGACAGAACAGGGACAGGACCTTCGGGGGCTTATTTTTGGGCGTGGCTGTGCCACAGGCTTTAGGCACACGGAGGCGCTCTGCAAAGTCTCGCCCCATTTGAGTCAGCGGTCGAGTTGGCCAGCCCCCTCCCCCAAGGCTATAGCCCACCCGTTTTTAGGCATTTTGCGGCGGACGAACTTGGGGCAGGACCTTGGGGCTTATTTTTGGATGCGGCTATGCCCGCGGCTATGCTTTGCCACACGGAGCGCTCGCAAAGTCTCGCCCCATTCCGAGTCCGGCGGATGAAGTTGGCCAGCCCCTCCCCCCAAGGCTATAGCGCACCCGTTTTTAGGCATTTTGGCGAGACGAACTTGGGGACGGGACCTTCGGAGGCATATTTTTGGGCGCGGCTGTGCCGCGGCCTATTTTTGCAAAGCGGAGGCGCTCGCAAAGTCTCGCCCCATTCCGAGTCCGGCGGACGAACTTGGAGGCGGGACCTTCGGGGCTTATTTTTGGCGCGGCTGTGCACCCGCGGCCAATTTTGGCACGGAGGCGCTGCAAAGTCTCGCCCCATTCCGAGTCCGGCGGACCAGGGACTTAGGGGCCAGGTCGGGGGGCTTATTTTTGCGCGTGGCTGTCCCCGGAAAATTTTGGCACACGGAGGCGCTCGCAAAGTCTCGCCCCATTCCAAGTCCGAGACCGAGTTGGCCAGCCCCTCCCCCAAGGCTATAGCCACCCGTTTTTAGGCATTTTGCGGCGGACGAACTTGGGGACAGGACCTTCGGGGGCTTATTTTTGGGCGTGGCTGTGCCCACCCAGGCTTTAGGCACACGGAGGCGCTGCGCAAAGTCTCGCCCCATTTAGTCCAGTAGGTCGAGTTGGCCAGCCCCTCACCCCAAGGCAGCCCACCGTTTTTGGGCATTTTTTGAGGAACTTGGGGGAGACGGGACCTTCGGGGGCTTATTTTTGGGCGCGGCTGTGCCGCGCAGTCACCAGCACACAGAGGCGCTCGCAAAGTCTCGCCCCATTCCAAGTCCAGCGGGCCGAAGTTGGCCAACCCCTCCCCAAGGCTATAGCCCACCCGTTTTTGGGCATTTTGCGCGGACGAACTTGGGGACAGGACCTTCGGGGGCTTATTTTTGGGCGTGGCTGTGCCAAAACTTTAGGCACACGGAGGCGCTCGCAAAGTCTCGCCCCATTTCGAGTCCGGTCGAGTTGGCAGCCCCTCCCAAGGCTATAGCCACCACGTTTTTGGGCATTTTGCGGGCGGACGAACTTGGGGCGGGACCTTGGGGCTTATTTTGGAGTGCTGGCTATGCCGCGGCCTTTTGCCACACGGAGGCGCTGCGCAAAGTCTCGCCCCATTCCAGTCAGCGGATGAAGTTGGCCAGCCCCTCCCCCAAGGCTATAGCGCACCGTTTTTGGGCATTTTGCGGCGGACGAACTTGGGGCGGGACCGGGGGCTTATTTTTGGCGCGGCTGTGCCGCGGCCTATTTTTTGCAAGCGGAGCGCTCGCAAGTCTCGCCCCATTCGAGTCAGGCGGACGAACTTGGGGCGGGACCTTCGGGGGCTTATTTTTGGGCGCGGCTGTGCCGCGGCCAATTTTTAGCACACGGAGGGCACTGCAAAGTCTCGCCCCATTCCGAGTCGGCGGACGAGAGTTAACCGCCTCACGCCCCAAGGCTATAGCCCACCCTTTTTGGGCATTTTTGCGGCGAGACGAACTTGGGGACGGGACCTTCGGGGCTTATTTTTTGCGCGGCTGTGCCCACAGCTATTTTGGGTACACGGAGGGTGCTCGTAGCGATTTCGCCCATTCCGAGTCCGGCGGGCGAAGATGGCCTGCCCCTCCCAAGGCTATAGCCCACCCGTTTTTAGGCATTTTGCGGCGGGACGAACTTGGGGGCCAGGACCTTGGGGGGCATATTTTGGGGCGCGGCACTGCCTGCCTGGCCACAGCACCACGGAGGCGCTCGCAAAGTCTCGCCCATTCCGAGTCAGCGGACGAAGTTGGCCAACCCGCTCCCCCAAGGCTATAGCCACCCGTTTTAGGCATTTTGAGACGAACTTGGGGATGGGACCTTGAGGCTTATTTTTGGGCGTGGCTGTGCCCGTGGCCTATTTTGGCACACGGAGGGTGCTCGTAAGATTTCGTCCCCATTCGAGTCAGCGGACAGGTTGGCCTGCCCCTCCCCCAAGGCTATAGCCACCGTTTTTAGGCATTTTGCGGCGGACGAACTTGGGGCGGGACCTTGGGCATATTTTTGGGCACAGCTGTGCCCGCGGCCTATTTTGGTACACGGAGGCGCTCGCAAAGTCTCGCCCCATTCCGAGTCCGGCAGGATAAGAGTTGGCCAGCCCCTCCCCCAGGCTATAGCCCACCCGTTTTGGGCATTTTTGCGGCGGGACGAACTTGAGGCGGGACCTTCGGGGGCTTATTTTTGGTGCGCGGCTGTGCCGCGGCATAATTTTAGCACACGGAGGCGCTGCAAAGTCTCGCCCCATTCCGAGTCCGGCGGACGAAGTGGGCCAGCCCCTCACCCCAAGGCAGACCACCCGTTTTTGGGCATTTTTGACGAACTTGGGGATGGGACCAGGGCTTATTTTTGGTCGGCTGTTCCAGGGCCTTTTTTTACACGGAGGGTGCTCTTAAGATTCGCCCCATTCCGAGTCCGGCGGACAGAGTGGGCCTGCCCCTCCCCAAGGCTATCGCCCAGCGTTTTAGGCATTTTGCAGCGGATGAACTTGGGGGCGCCCAGGACCTTCGGGGCTTATTTTTGGTCGCGGCTGTGCGCGCGGCCTATTTTGGTACACGGAGGCGCTCGCAAAGTCTCGCCCCATTTCGAGTCCGAGGCGGACGAGTTGGCCAGCCCCTCCCCCGAGGCTATAGCCCACCGTTTTTGGGCATTTTGCGGCGGCGAACTTGGGGGACGGGACCTTCGGGGCTTATTTTGGGTGCGGCTATGCCGCGGCCTATTTTGCCACGGAGCGCTGCAAGTCTCACCCCATTCGAGACCGCGGACAGGTTTGGCCAGCCCCTCCCCCCAAGGCTATAGCCCACCGTTTTTGGGCATTTTGCGGCCAGACGAACTTGGGGAGGCCAAGGACCTTGAGGGCTTATTTTTTTGGCGCGGTTGCGCCCGCGGCACCTAACCCACATTTTTGGCACACGGAGGCGCTGCAAAGTCTCGCCCCATTCCGGAGACCAGCGGGACCATTTGGCAAGCCCCTCCCCCCAAGGCTATAGCCCACCCGTTTTTGGGCATGTTGCGGCGGACGAACTTGGGGCCGGGACCTTCGGGGCTTATTTTTGGGCGCAGCTGTGCCCGCCCAGCCTATTTTGGCACACGAGTCCGCTGCAAAGTCTCGCCCCATTTCGAGTCCGGCGGGCGAGTTGGCCAGCCCCTCCCCAAGGCTATAGCCCAGTTTTGGGAATTTTTGCGGCGGACGAACTTGGGAGGACGGGACCTTGGGGGCTTATTTTTGGGCGCGGCTGTGCCCAGGCCTATTTTGGCACACGAGGCCGTTCACAAGTCTCGCCCCATTCCGAGTCCAGCGGACAGGCAGCCAGCTCCTCCCCCAAGGCTATAAGCGCACCCATTTTTGGGCATTTTGCGTGGACGAACTTGGGTCACGGGACCTTCGAGGGCTTATTTTTGGGCGCGGCTGTGCCGCGGCCTATTTTTGGCACGAGGCCGTTCACAAAGTCTCGCCCCATTCCGAGTCCGAGCGGGCAGCCAGCTCCTCCCCCAAGGCTATAGCGCACCCATTTTTGGGCATTTTGCGAGCGGACGAACTTGGTGGCGGGACCTTCGGGGGCTTATTTTTGGGCGCGGCTGTGCCCGCGGCTATTTTGGCTCACGGAGGCGCTCGCAAAGTCTCGCCCCATTCAGAGTCCAGCGGACGAACTCGGGGGCCTTCGGGAGCTTATTTTTGGGCGCGGCTGTGCCCGCGGCCAATTTTACATGTGGGCGCTCGTAAAGTCTCGCCCCATTCCGGAGTCCGGCGGACGAAGTTTGCCAACCCCCTCCCCCAAGGCTATAGCGCACCCCGTTTTTGGGTATTTTACGGCGAGACGAACTTGGACACGGGACCTTCGGGGCTTATTTTGGTGCGGCTGCGCCGCGGCTAACACTATTTTTTTGGCACACGGAGGTGCTGCAGAGTCTCACCCCATTCCGAGACCAGCAGGACAATTTGGCCAGCCCCTCCCCCAAGGCTATAGCCCACCCGTTTTTGGGCATTTTGCAGCGGACGAACTTGGGGGCCGGGACCTTCGGGGCTTATTTTTGGCGCGGTTGCGCCAGCGCCTATTTTTGGCACACGGAGGCGCTCGCAAAGTCTCGCCCCATTCAAGAGACCCCTTGGCAAGCCCTCCCCCAGGCTATAGCCCCACCCGTTTTGGGCATTTTTGCGGCGGACGAACTTGGGGCGGGACCTTCGGGAGCTTATTTTTGGGCGCGGCTGTGCCCGCAGCCTATTACAGCACACGGAGTCCGCTCGCAAAGTCTCGCCCCATTTCGAGTCCAGGACGAAGTTGGCCAGCCCCCTCCCCCAAGGCTATAGCCCACCCGTTTTGGGAATTTTGCGGCGGACGAACTTGGGGGACGGGACCTTGGGGGCTTATTTTGGGCGCGGCTGTGCCCACTTGACTATTGCACACCGAGGCGTTCACAAAGTCTCGCCCCATTCGAGTCCGAGGCGGACGAACTTGGCCACTCCTCCCCCAAGGCTATAGCGCACCCATTTTTGGGCATTTTTGCGGCGAGACGAACTTGTCACAGGACCTTCGGGGGCTTATTTTTGGGCGGCTGTGCCGCGGCCTATTTTTGGCTCACGGGGCGCTGTGAAGTCTCGCCCCATTCGAGTCCGAGCGGACGGAGCACGGGGGGCCTTGGAGGGCTTATTTTTGGCGCGGCTGTGCCGCGGCCAGTTTTTAGCACATGTAGGGCGCTCGTAAAGTCTCGCCCCATTCCGAGTCCGGCGGAGGTTTGCCAGCCCCTCCCCCAAGGCTATAGCGCACCCGTTTTGGGTATTTTTGCGAGCGGACGAACTTGGACACGGGACCTTCGGGGCTTATTTTGGGCGCAGCTGCGCCGCCTTCTAACCCACAGCACACGGAGGGTGCTCGCAAAGTCTCACCCCATTCCGAGACCCGCGGCCAGAATTTGGCCAGCCCTCCCCCAGGCTATAGCCCACCCGTTTTTGGGCATTTTGCGGCGGGCCGAACTTGGGGACGCGGGACCTTCGGGGCTTATTTTTGGGCGCGGCTGTGCCCGCAGCCTATTTTTGGCACCACGAGTCCGCTCGCAAAGTCTCGCCCCATTTCAGAGTCCGGCGGACGAGTTGGCCAGCCCCCTCCCAAAGGCTATAGCCCACCGTTTTTGGCCATTTTGCGGACGAACTTGGGGGCAGGACCTTGGGGGCTTATTTTCGGGTAGCGGCTGTGCCCACTTCTATTTTTGCACGTAGGGCGTTCGCAAAGTCTCGCCCCATTCCGATTCCGGCGGGCGAACTTGGCCAGCCCCCTCCCCAAGGCTATAGCCCACCCGTTTTTGGGAATTTTGCGGTGGACGAACTTGGGGCGGGACCTTGAGGACTTATTTTTGGCGCAGCTTTGACGCGGCCTATTTTGCACATGGAGGTGCTGCAAAGTCTCGCCCCATTCCGAGTCCGGCGGATGAAGTTGGCCAGCCCCCTCCCAAGGCTAAAGCCCACCCATTTTTAGGCATTTTGCGGCGGACGAACTTGGGGGACCGGGACCTTCGGGGCCTTATTTTGGCGCGGCTGTGCCCACGGCCTAGCCCACAGCACATGGAGGTGCTGCAAAGTCTCGCCCCATTCCGAGTCCGGCGGGCCAGTTGGCGGCCCCTCCCCCAAGGCTATAGCCCACCCATTTTTAGGCATTTTACGGCGGCGTAGACGAACTTGGGGACGGGACCTTCGGGGGCTTATTTTTGGGCGCAGCTGTGCCCGCCCAGCCTATTGGCCACAGCACCGCGAGTCCGCTCGCAACCTCTCGCCCCACTCCGACTCCGGCGGACGAAGTTGGCCAGCCCCCCCCCCCCCGGCTATAGCCCACCCGTTTTAGGAGATTTTACGGCGGACGAACTTGGGGGGACGGGACCTTGGGGGCTTATTTTGAAACGCGTGGCTGTGCCCCAGCACACCGAGGCCGTTCACAAAGTCTCGCCCCATTGAGTCCGAGCGGACGACTTGGCCAGCTCCTCCCCAAGGCTATAGCGCACCCATTTTTAGGCATTTTACGCGGACGAACTTGGGGGCGGGACCTCAGGGGGCTTATTTTTGGGGCGCGGCTGTGCCCGCGGCCTTTTGTCCCAGCTCACGGAGGCGCTCGCAAAGTCTCGCCCCATTCAGGTCAGCGGACGAACTCGGGGGCCTTCGGGGAGCTTATTTTGGGGCGGCTGTGCCCGGCAATTTTAGCACATGTAGGCGCTCGTAAAGTCTCGCCCCATTCGAGTCAGCGGACGAAGTTTGCCAGCCCCTCCCCCAAGGCTATAGCGCACCCGTTTTTGGGTATTTTGCTACGGCGTAGACGAACTTGGAACAGGACCTTGGGGAGGCTTATTTTTGTGGCAGCTGCGCCGCGCGCGCCTTTTGCACAGCACACGGAGGTGCTGAAATCTCACCCCATTCCGAGACCCGCGAGGACAATTTGGCCCCCTCCCCCAAGGCTATAGCCCACCCGTTTTTTGGGCATTTTTGCGGCGGACGAACTTGGGGGCGGGACCTTCGGGAGCTTATTTTTGGGCACGGCTGCGCCCGCAGCCTATTTTGGCACGGAGTCCGCTCAAATTCTAGCCCCATTTCGAGTCCAGCCGGACGAAGTTGGCCAAGCCCCTCCCCAAGGCTATAGCCCACCCGTTTTTAGCCATTTTGCAGGCGGGAAGGGGCGGGACCTTCGGGGCTTATTTTTTCGGGCGCGGCTGTGCCCACTTCCTATTTTTGCACACGTAGGCGTTCGCAAAGTCTGCGCCCCATTCCGATTCCGGCGGGCACTTGGCCAGCCTCCCCCAGGCTATAGCCACCGTTTTGGGAATTTTTGCGGTGGGCCCAGACTTGGGAGGCGGGACCTTCGGGGACTTATTTTTGGCGCGGCTTTGACGCGGCTATTTTTGGCACATGGAGGGTGCTGCAAAAGTCTCGCCCCATTCCGAGTCCGGCGGATGAAGTTGGCCAGCCCCTCCCCCAAGGCTAAAGCCCACCCATTTTTGGGCATTTTGCGGCGGACGAACTTGGGGGCCAGGACCTTGGGGCCTTATTTTTGGGCGCGGCTGTGCCCACGGCCTATTTTGGCACATGGAGGGTGCTCGCAAAGTCTCGCCCATTCCGAGTCCGGCGGACGAAGTTGGCAGCCCTCCCCAGGCTATAGCCACCCATTTTTGGGCATTTTTGCGGCGGGAGACGAACTTGGGGACGGGACCTTCGGGGGCTTATTTTTGGCGCGGCTGCGCCGTAGCCTCATTTTGGCACACGGAGGTGCTCGCAAAGTCTCGCCCCATTCCGAGTCCGGCGGACGATGTTGGCCAGCCCTCCCAAAGGCTATAGCCACCCGTTTTCGGGCATTTTGCGGACGAACTTGGGGGCCGGGACCTTGGGGGCTTATTTTTGGGCGCGGCTGTGCCCCATGCCCTATTTTGGCACACGGAGGCGTTCACAAGAATCTCGCCCCATTCCGAGTCAGCGGACGAACTTGGCCAGCCCTCCCCCAAGGCTATAGCCCACCCGTTTTTGGCCATTTTGCGTGAGACGAACTTGGGGCCAGGACCTTCGGGGGCTTATTTTCGGCGCGGCTGTGCCCACTTCCTATTTTGCACACGTGGGGCGTTCGCAAAGTCTCGCCCCATTCCGATTCCAGGCGGGCCAGCCAGCCCTCCCCAAGGCTATAGCCCACCGTTTTTGGGAATTTTTGCGGAGGACGAACTTGGGGGCGGGACCTTCGAGGACTTATTTTTTGCGCGCAGCTTTGACCGCTGGCATATTTTGCTTTTATGGAGGTGCGCAAAGTCTCGCCCCATTCCGAGTCCCGGATGAAGTTGTAAGCCCCTCCCCAAGGCTAAAGCCCACCCATTTTTTGGGCATTTTTGCGGCGGACGAACTTGGGGACGGGACCTTCGGGGCCTTATTTTTGGGTGCGGCTGCGTCCACGGCCTATTTTTGGCACACGGAGGGTGCTCGCAAAGTCTCGCCCCATTCCGAGTCCGGCGGACGAAGTTGGCCGGCCCCTCCCCCCAAGTCTACAGCCCTCCCATACTCGTCGCTATTTTGCTGCGGACGAACTTGGGGACGGGACCTTCGGGGGCTTATTTTTGGCGCGGCTGCGCCGTGGCCTCATTTTGGCACACGGAGGTGCTGAAATCTCGCCCCATTCCGAGTCCGGCGGACGATGTTGGCCAGCCCCCTCCCCAAAGGCTATAGCCCACCCGTTTTCGGGCATTTTTGCGAGACGAACTTGGGGACGGGACCTTGGGGGCTTATTTTTGGGCGGCTGTGCCGCGGCCTGGCACACGGAGGCCGTTCACAAAGTCTCGCCCCATTCCGAGACCGGCGGACAGACTTGGCCAGCCCCTCCCCAAGCTATAGCTCACCCGTTTTTGGCCATTTTTGTAGGCGGGCCCGAACTTGGGGCGGGACCTTGGGCTTATTTTCCAGCGGCTGTGCCCACTTCCTATTTTTTGCACACGTAGGGCGTTCGCAAAGTCTCGCCCCATTCCGATTCCGGCGGGCGAACTTGGCCAGCCCCTCCCCCCAAGGTTATAGCCCACCCGTTTGTTGGGAATTTTTGCGGTGGGCGAACTTGGGGGCGGGACCTTCGGGGGACTTATTTTTGGGCGCGGCTTTGACGCGGCCTATTTTGGCACATGGAGGGTGCTCGCAAAGTCTCGCTCCATTCCAGTCCGGCGGATGAAGTTGGCCAGCCCCTCCCCCAAGGCTAAAGCCCACCCATTTTTGGGCATTTTGCGGGACGAACTTGGGGGCCAGGACCTTCGGGGCCTTATTTTTGGCGGCTGTGCCACCCTGACACAGCACCACGGAGGTGCTCGCAAAGTCTCGCCCCATTCCGGAGTCCAGGCGGGACGAAGTTGGCAGCCCCTCCCCAAGGCTATAGCCACCCATTTTGGGCATTTTTGCGGGACGAACTTGGGGGCGGGACCCATCGGAGGCTTATTTTTGGGCGCGGCTGTGCCCGCTGGCAGCACACGGAGCGCTCGCAAGTCTCGCCCCATTCCGAGTCCGGCGGACTTAGTTAGCCAGCCCCTCCCCAAGGCTATAGCCCACCGTTTTTAGGCATTTTGGCGGACGAACTTGGGGGCCAGGACCTTCAGGGCTTATTGTTGGGCGCGGCTGGGCCCGTGGCCTATTTTGTGCACACGGAGGCGCTGCAAAGTCTCGCCCCATTCTGAGTCCGAGCGGACGAAGTTGTGCCAGCCCCTCCCCCAAGGCTATAGCCCACCCGTTTTTGGGCATTTTGCGGCGGAGGAAGTTGGGGCTGGACCCTTCGGAGGCTTATTTTTGGGCGCGGCTGTGCCGCGGCCTGTTACTGCACACGGAGGCGCTGAAGTCTCGCCCCATTCCGAGTCCGGACTTAGTTGGCCAGCCCCCCACCCCAAGGCTATAGCCCACCCGGTTTTGGGCATTTTGCGGCGGACGAACTTGGGGCGGGACCTTCGGGCTTATTTTTGGGCGCTGCTGTGCCGCGGCCTATTTTGGCACACGGAGGCGCTCGCAAAGTCTCGCCCCATTCCGAGTCCGCTGGAGCGGAGCAGGGACGGGACCTTCGGGTGCTTATTTTTGGCGCGGCTGTGCCTGAGGTCTATTTTGGCACACGGAGGCCGCTGCCAAAGTCTCGCCCCTTTCCGAGTCCGGCGAGGCAGTTGTAAGCCCCTCCCCCTAAGGCTATCGCCCACCCGATTCTTGGGCATTCGTTCGGCGGACGAACTTGGGGACGGGACCTTCGGGGGCTTAATTTTGGGTGGGGCTGTGCCGCGGCCTATTTTTGGCACAGGGAGGCCGCTCGCAAAGTCTCACCCAATTCCGAGTCCGGCGGACGAAGTTGGCCAGCCCCTCCCCCCAAGGCTATAGCCCACCCGTTTTTTGGGCATTTTTGCGGCGGATGAACATGGGGGCGGGACCTTCGGGGCTTATTTTTGGGGACGGCTGTCGAGCCTATTTTGCACACTGGAGCGCGCAAAGTCTCGTCCCATTCCGAGTCCGGCGGACGAAGTTGGCCAGCCCCTCCACCCAAGGCTAAAGCCCACCCGTTTTTTGGGCATTTTTGTGGCGGACGAACTTGGGGACGGGACCTTCGGGGGTTTATTTTTGGGCGCTACTGTGCCCGCAGCCTATTTTTGGCACACGGAGGGCGCTCGCAAAGTGTCGCCCCATTCCGAGTCCGGCGGACGAAGTTGGCCAGCCCCTCCCCCCAAGGCTATAGCCCACCTGTTTTTTGGGCCTTTTTGCGGCGGACGAACTTGGGGACGGGACCTTCGGGGGCTTATTTTTGGGCGCGGCTGTGCTAGAGGTCTATTTTATGCACACGGAGACCGCTCACAAAGTCTCGCCCCATTCCGAAACCGGCGAACGAAGTTGGCAAGCCCCTCCCCCTAAGGCTATCGCCCACCCGTTTTTTGGGCATTTTTGCGGCGGACGAACTTGGGGACGGGACCTTCGGGGGCTTATTTTTGGGCGCGGCTGTGCCGTGGCCTATTTTTGGCACACGGATGGCGCTCGCAAAGTCTCGCCCCATTCCGAGTATGGCGGACGAAGTGGGCCAGCCCCTCCACCCAAGGGCATAGCCCACCCGTTTTTTGGGCATTTTTGCGGCGGACGAACTTGGGGACGGGACCTTCGGGGGCTTATTTTTGGGCGCGGCTGTTCCCGCTGCCTATTTTTGGCACACGGAGGGCGCTTGCAAAGTCTCACCCCATTCTGAGTCCGGCGGACGAAGTTGGCCCGCCCCTCCCCCCAAGGCTATAGCCCACCCGTTTTTTGGGCATTTTTGCGGCGGACGAACATGGGGATGGGACCTTCGGGGAATTATTTTTGGGCGCGGCTGTGCCCGCGGCCTATTTTTATGACACGGAGGGTGTTCGCAAAGTCTCGCCCCATTCCGAGTCCGGCGGATGAAGTTGGCCAGCCCCTCCCCCCAAGGCTATAGCCCACCCGTTTTTTGTGCATTTTTGCGGCGGACGAACTTGGGGACGGGACCTTCGGGGGCTTATTGTTGGGCGCGGCTGTGCCTGAGGCCTATTTTTGGCACACAGACGGCGCTCGCAAAGTCTCGCCCCATTCCGAGTCCGGCGGACGAATGTGGCCAGCCCCTCCCCCCAAGGCTATAGCCCACCCGTTTTTTGGGCATTTTTGCGGCGGACGAACTTGGGGCGGGACCTTCGGGGCTTATTTTTGGGCACGGCTGTGCCACGGCCTAACCCACAGCACACAGAGGCGCTCGCAAAGTCTCGCCCCATTCCGAGTCCGAGCGGACGAAGTTGGCCAGCCCCCTCCCCAAGGCTATAGCCCACCCGTTTTTAGGCATTTTTGCGGCGGACGAACTTGGGGACGGGACCTTGGGGGCTTATTGTGGGGGCGCGGCTGTGCCTACGGCCTATTTTTGGCACACAGAGGCGCTGCAAAGTCTCGCCCCATTCCGAGTCCGAGGCGGACAGAGTTGGCCAGCCCCTCCCCCAAGGCTATAGCCCACCCGTTTTTGTGGCCTTTTCCGCTGGACAAACTTGGCGCCCGGCCTTCGGGCGGATATTTTTGGGCGCGGCTGGTCCCGCTTGACTATTTCTGTCACACAGGCGGCTCGTAAAGTCTCGCGACATTCCGAGTCCGAGGCGGACGTAGTTGGCCCAGCCCCACCCCAGGCTATAGCCCACCCGTTTTTGTGGTTTTCCGCTGGGCGAACTTGGCCCGGCCTTGGTGGTTATTTTTGGGCGTGGCTGTGTCAGCCTATTTTTGGCACACGGAGGCTGCTCGCAAGTCTCGCGCCATTCCAAGTCAGGCGGACGAAGTGGGCCAGCCCCAACCCCCAAGGCTATAGCCCACCCGTTTTGTGGCCTTTTTCTGCTGGGCGAACTTGGCGCCCGGCCTTGGAGGTTATTTTGGGCACGGCTGTGTCCGCAGCCTGTTATTGGCACACGGAGGCCACTGCATAGAGTCTCGCGCCATTCCGAGTCCGGCGGACGAAGTTGGCCAGCCCACCCCAGCTATAGCCCACCCGTTTTTGTGGCCTTTTTCCGCTGGGCCAGACTTGGCGCCCGGCCTTGGGCAGTTATTTTTAGGCGGCAGTGCCCGTAGCCTATTTTTGGCACACGGAGGCGCTCGCAAAGTCTCACGCCATTCCGAGTCCGGACGAAGTTGGCCAGCCACCAACAAGGCTATAGCCACCCGTTTTGTGGCCTTTACGCTGGAATGAACTTGGCGCCCGGCCTTGGCGTTTATTTTTGGGCTCGGCTGCCCGTGGCCCTAGCCCAGCACCACGGAGGCCGCTCGCAAAGTCTCGCGCAATTCCGAGTCCGGCGGACAGAAGTCGGCCAGCCCCACCCCCCAAGGCTATAGCCCACCCGTTTTTATGGCCTTTTCCGCTGGGCCAGACATGGCGCCCGGCCTTGGCGGTTATTTTTAGCGCGGCTGTGCCCTTGACCTGGCCACAGCACCACGGAGGCTGCTCGCAAAGTCTCGTGCCATTCCGAGTCGGCGGACGAAGTTGGCCAACCCCCTCCCCCAAGGCTATAGCCACACCGTTTTGGGCATTTTTACGGCGGACGAACTTGGGGACGGGACCATAGGGGGCTTATTTTTGGGCGCGGCTGTGCCCAAGGCAAATTTTTGGCACACGGAGGGCGCTCGAAAAGTCTCACCCCATTCCGAGGTAGGCGGACGAAGTTGGCCAGCCCCTCCCGCCAAGGCTATAGCCCACCCGTTTTTTGGGCATTTTTACGGCGGACGAACTTGGGGACGGGACCATAGGGGGCTTATTTTTGGACGCGGCTGTGCCCACGGCCAATTTTTGGCACACGGAGGGCGCTCGCAAAGTCTCGCCCCATTCCGAGTCCGGCGGACGAAGTTGGCCAGCCCCTCCCCCCAAGGCTATAGCCCACCCGTTTTTGTGGCCTTTTTCCGCTGGACAAACTTGGCGCCCCGGCCTTCGGGCGGATCTTTTGGGCGCGGCTGGTCCCGCGGCCTATTTTTGTCACACAGAGGCGGCTCGTAAAGTCTCGCGACATTCCGAGTCCGGCGGACGTAGTTGGCCAGCCCCAACCCCCAAGGCTATAGCCCACCCGTTTTTGTGGTTTTTTCCGCTGGACGAACTTGGCGGCCCGGCCTTCGGGTGGTTATTTTTGGGCGTGGCTGTGTCCACAGCCTATTTTTGGCACACGGAGGCTGCTCGCAAAGTCTCGCGCCATTCCAAGTCAGGCGGACGAAGTGGGCCAGCCCCAACCCCCAAGGCTATAGCCCACCCGTTTTTGTGGCCTTTTTCTGCTGGACGAACTTGGCGCCCCGGCCTTCGGGCGGTTATTTTTGGGCGCGGCAGTGCCCGTGGCCTGTTACACGGAGGCCACTCGCAAAGTCTCGCACCATTCCAGTCCGGCGGACGAGTTGGCCAACCCCACCAACAAGGCTATAGCCCACCCGTTTTTGTGGCCTTTCCGCTGGGCCGAACTTGGCGCCCGGCCTTCGGGCGGTTATTTTTGGGCGCAGCTGTGACCGCAGCCTATTTTGCACCACTGAGGCCGCTCGAAAGTATCGCGCCATTCCGAGTCCGAGCGGACAGGGAAGTCGGCCAGCCCCCACCCCAAGGCTATAGCCCACCCGTTTTGTGGCCTTTTTCCGCTGGGCGAACTTGGCGCCCCAGCCTTGGCGGTTATTTTTGGGCGCGGCTGTGACCGCAGCCTATTTTGGCACCACGGAGGCCGCGCGAAAGTATCGCGCCACTCCGAGTCGGCGGACAAAGTTGGCCAGCCCCACCCCCAAGGCTATAGCCCACCCGTTTTTGTGGCCTTTTTCCGCTGGACGAACTTAGAGCCCGGCCTTGGGCGGTTATTTTAGGCGCGGCTGTGACCGCAGCTATTTTTAGCACATGGATTCCGCTCGAAATCGCGCCATTCCAGTCCGAGGCGGACGAAGTTGGCCAGCCCACCCCTAAGGCTATAGCCACCCGTTTTGTGGCCTTTTTCCGCTGGGCCGAACTTGGCGCCCCGGCCTTCGGCGGTTATTTTTAGGCGCGGCTGTGGCGCGGCCTGGCCACAACACGGAGGCCGCGCGCAGCGTCTCGCGCCATTCCGAGTCCAGCGGACGAAGTTGGCCAGAGCCACCCCCCAAGGCTATAGCCCACCCGTTTTTGTGGCCTTTTTCCGCTGGAGGAACTTGGCGCCCCGGCCTTCGGGCTGTTATTTTTGGGCGTGGATGTGACCGCAGCCTATTTTTGGCACACGGAAGCCGCTCAAAAAGTATCGCGCCATTCCGAGTCCGGCGGACGAAGTTGGCCAGCCCCACCCACAAGGCTATAGCCCACCCGTTTTTGTGGCCTTTTTCCGCTGGACGAACTTGGCGCCCCGGCCTTCGGGCGGTTATTTTTTGGCGCGGCTGAGCCCGCGATCTATTTTTAGCACATGGAGGCCGCTCGCAAAGTCTCGCGCCATTCCGAGTCCGGCGGACGAAGTTGGCCAGCCCCACCCCCCAAGGCTCCCACCCGTTTTTGTGGCCTTTTTCCGCTGGACGAACTTGGCGCCCCGGCCTTCGGGCGGTTATTTTTGGGCGCGGCTGTGCCCGCGACCTATTTTTGGCACACGGAGGCCGCTCGTAAATTCTCGCGCCAGTCCGAGTCCGGCGGACGAAATTGGCCAGCCCCACCCCCCAAGGCTATAGCCCACCCGTTTTTGTGACCTTTTTCCGCTGGACGAACTTGGCGCCCTGGCCTTCGGGCAGTTATTTTTGGGCGCGGCTGTGCCCGTGGCATATTTTTGGCACACGGAGGGCACTCGCAAAGTCTCACGCCATTCCGAGTCCGACGGACGAAGTTGGCCAGCCCCACCCACAAGGCTATAGCCCACTCGTTTTTGTGGCCTTTTCCGCTGGACGAAATTGGCGCCCCGGCCTTCGGGCGGTTATTTTTGGGCGCGGCTATGCCTGCGGCCTCTTCTTGGCACACGGAGGCCGCTCGCAAAGTCTCGCGCCATTCCGAGTCCGGCGGACGAAGTTGGCCCCCCCCAATGCTATAGCCCACCCGTTTTTGTGGCCTTTTCGCTGGGCGAACTTGGCGCCCGGCCTTGGGCGGTTATTTTTAGCGGCTGTGCCCGCGGCCTCTTCTTAGCATACTGGAGGCCACTGCAAAGTCTCGCGCCATTCCGAGTCCGGCAGACAGAAATTGGCCCACGCCCCAAGGCTATAAGCCCACCCGTTTTGTGGCCTTTTTCCAGGGGAACTTGGCGCCCGGCCTTGGCGGTTATTTTAAGCGCGGATGTGCCACAGCCTGGCACCACGGAGGCCGCTCGCAAAGTCTTGCGCCATTCCGAGTCCGGCGGACGAAGTTGGCCAGCCCCACCCACAAGGCTATAGCCCACCCGTTTTTGTGGCCTTTTTGCGCTGGACGAACTTGGCGCCTCGGCCTTCGGGCGTTTATTTTTGGGCGCGGCTGTGCCCGCAGCCTATTTTTGGAAGACGGAGGCCGCTCGCAAAGTCACGCACCATACCGAGTCCGGCGGACGAAGTTGGCCATCCCCACCCACCAAGGCTATAACCCACCCGTTGTTGTGGCCTTTTTCCGCTGGACGAACTTGGCGCCCCGGCCATTGGGCGGTTATTTTTGGGCGCGGCAGTGACCGCGGCCTATTTTTGGCAGACGGAGGCCGCTCGCAAAGTCTCGCGCCATTCCGTGTCCGGCGGACGAAGTTGGCCAGCCCCACCCCCCAATGCTATAGCCCACCCGTTTTTGTGGCCTTTTTCCGCTGGACGAACTTGGCGCCCCAGCCTTCGGGCGGTTATTTTTTGGCGCGGCTGTGCCCGCGTCCTCTTCTTGGCACACGGAGGCCGCTCGCAAAGTATCGCGCCATTCCGAGTCCGGCGGACGAAGTCGGCCAGCCCCACCCCCCAAGGCTATAGCCCACCCGTTTTTGTGGCCTTTTTCCGCTGGACGAACTTAGAGCCCCGGCCTTCGGGCGGTTATTTTTAGGCGCGGCTGTGACCGCAGCCTATTTTTGGCACAAGGATTCCGCTCGAAAAGTATCGCGCCTTTCCGAGTCCGGGGGACGAAGTAGGCCAGCCCCACCCCCCAAGGTTATAGCCCACCCGTTTTTGTGGCCTTTTCCGCTGGAGCCAGACTTGGCGCCCCGGCCTTCGGCGGTTATTTTGGGCGCGGCTGTGGCCGTGGCCTATTTTCAGCACCACGGAGGCCGTACGCAAAGTCTCGCGCCATTCCGAGTCAGCGGACGAGGTTAGCCCACCCCCAAGGCTATAGCCCACCCGTTTTGTGGCCTTTTTCCGCTGGGCCAGAACTTGGCGCTCCGGCCTTGGGCGGTTATTTTGGGCGCGGCTGTGACCGCAGCCTGTTTACAGCACCACGGAAGCCGCTCGAAAAGTGTCGCGCCATTCCGAGTCCGAGCGGACGAGAGTTGGCCAGCCCACCCACAAGCCTATAGCCCACCCGTTTTTGTGGCCTTTTTCCGCTGGGCGAACTTGGCGCCCGGCCTTGGCGGTTATTTTTAGCGCGGCTGTGCCCGCGGCCTATTTTAGCACCACGGAGGCCGCTCGCAAAGTCTCGCGCCATTCCGAGTCGGCGGGCAGTTGGCCAGCCCCACCCCCAAGGCTCCCACCCGTTTTGTGGCCTTTTTCCGCTGGACGAACTTGGCGCCCCGGCTTTCGGGCGGTTATTTTTGGGCGCGGCTGTGCCCGTGACCTATTTTTGGCACACAGAGGCCGCTCGTAAATTCTCGCGCCATTCCGAGTCCGGCGGACGAAGTTGGCCAGCCCCACCCCCCAAGGCTATAGCCCACCCATTTTTGTGACCTTTTTCCGCTGGACGAACTTGGCGCCCCGGCCTTCGGGCGGTTATTTTTTGGCACGGCTGTGCCCGCGGCATATTTTTGGAACACGGAGGGCGCTCGCAAAGTCTCACGCCATTCCGAGTCCGGCGGACGAAGTTGGCCAGCCCCACCCACAAGGCTATAGCCCACCCGTTTTTGTGGCCTTTTTGCGCTGGACGAACTTGGCGCCCCGGCCTTCGCGCGTTTATTTTTGGGCGCGGCTGTGCCCGCAACCTATTTTTGGCAGACGGAGGCCGCTCGCAAAGTCACGCACCATACCGAGTCCGGCGGAGGAAGTTGGCCATCCCCACCCCCCAAGGCTATAACCCACCCGTTGTTGTGGCCTTTTTCCGCTGGACGAACTTGGCGCCCCGGCCATTGGGCGGTTATTTTTGGGCGCGGCAGTGACCGCGGCCTATTTTTGGCACCAGGAGGCCGCTCCCAAAGTCTCGCACCATTCCGTGTCCGGCGGACGAAGTTGGCCAGCCCCACCCCCCAATGCTATAGCCCACCCGTTTTTGTGGCCTTTTTCCGCTGGACGAACTTGGCGCCCCGTCCTTCGGGCGGTTATTTTTTGGCGCGGCTGTGCCCACGTCCTCTTCTTGGCACACGGAGGCCGCTCGCAAAGTCTCGTGCCATTCCGAGGCCGGCGGACGAAGTTGGCCAGCCCCACCCCCCAAGGCTATAGCCCACCCGTTTTTGTGGCCTGTTCGCTGGGCCGAACTTGGCGCCCGGCCTTCGGATGGTTATTTTTGGCGCGGCTGTGTCCAGCGGCCTGTTACTATGGCATACGGAGGCCGTTCGCAAAGTCTCGTGCCATTCCCGAGTCCGGGCGGATGAGATGGCCCAGCCCACCCCCAAGGTTATAGCCCACCCGTTTTGTGGCCTTTTTCGCTGGGCAGACTTTGCGCCCGGCCTTCAGGCCGTTGCCTGGCGCGGCTCTGCCTGGCCTATTTTTGGCATCACGGAGGCCGCTGCAAAGTCTCGCCCCATTCCGAGTCCGGCGGACGAGGTTGGCCAGCCCTCCCCAGGCTATAGCCCCCGTTCTTTAGGCATTTTGCGGCGGACGAACTTGGGGCCGGGACCTTGGTGCTTATTTTTGGGTGTGGCTGTGCCCGCGGCTGCCACAGCACGGAGGCGCTCGTAAGTCTCGCCCCATTCGAGTCCGGCGGACGAAGTTGGCCAAACCCTCCCAGACTATAGCCCACCCGTTCTTTGGGCATTTTGCGGCGAGAACTTGGGGGGGCCGGGACCTTGGGTGCTTATTTTTGGGGCGCTGTGCCCGTGGCCTATTGGCACACGGAGGGCGTTCGCAAGTCTCGCCCCATTCCGAGTCCGAGCGGACAGAGTGGGCCAGCCCCTCCCCCAAGGCTATAGCCACGCGTTGTTTAGGCATTTCTGCGGCGGACGAACTTGGTGACGGGACTTTCGGGGGCTTATTTTTGGGCGCAGTTGTGCCCATGGACTATTTTACAGCACCGGAGGCGCTCGCAAAGTCTCGCATTCCGAGTCCGACGGACGAAGTTGGCCAACCCCCTCCCCAAGGTATAGCCCACCCGTTTTTGGGCATTTTGCGGCCAGACGAACTTGGGGACGGGACCTTCGGGGCCTTATTTTTGGCGCGGCAGTTCTCGTGTCCTATTTTGGCACGGAGCGCTCGCAAGTCGTAATCCCATTCCGAGTCCGGCGGACGAGTTGGCCAGCCCACTCCCCCAGGTATAGCCCACCCGTTGTTTGGGCATTTTTGCGTGATCGAACTTGGGACCGGGACCTTGGAGGCTTATTTTTGGGCGCGACTGCGCCTTGGCCTATTGGCACACGGAGGGTGTTCGCAAAGTGTCGCCCCATTCCGAGTCCGAGCGTACGATGTGGCCAGCCCCTCCCCAAAGGCTATAGCCCACCCGTTTTTGGGCATTTTGCTGCGGACGAACTTGGGGAGCCCGGGACCTTCGAGGGCTTATTTTTTGGGTGCAGCTGTGCCTGACCTATTTTGGCACACGGAGGAGCTCGTGAGTCTCGCCCCATTTCGAGTCCGAGGCGGACAGTTGGCCAGCCACTCCCCCGAGGCTATAGCCCACCCCGTTTTTGGGCATTTTTGCGGCCAGGACGAACTTGGGACAGGACCTTGGGGGCTTATTTTGGGCGTGGCTGTTCCGCTGCCTATTTTGCAGCACACGGAGGCGATCGCAAGTCTCACCCCATTCCGAGTATGGCGGACAGAAGTGGGCCAGCCCCTCCCCCAAGGGCATAGCCCGCACCCGTTTTTGGGCATTTTGCGGCGGACGAACTTGGGGCCCAGGACCTTCGGGGCTTATTTTTAGGCGCGGCTGTTCTCGCTGCCTATTTTGGCTTCACACGGAGGCGCTCGCATGAAGTCTCGCCCCATTCCGAGTCCGGCGGACAGGGGAGTTGGCCAGCCCCTCCCCCAAAAGGCTATAGCCGGCCGTTTTTGGGCATTTTTGCGAGCGGACGAACATGGGGCCAGGACCTTCGAGGGCTTATTTTTTTGGTGCGGCTGTGTCCAGCGGCCTATTTTATCACCCACGGAGGCGTTCGCAAAGTCTCGCCCCATTCCAGTCGGACGAAGTTGGCCAGCCCCTCCCCCAGGAGGCTATAGCCCACCCGTTTTTGTGCATTTTGCAGCCGGACGGAACTTGGGGGCAGGACCTTCGGGGGCTTATTGTTGGGCGCAGCTGTGCCAGTAGCCTACTTTTGGCACACAGAGGCGCATGAAGTCTGCGCCCCATTCGAGTCCGGCGAGACAGAGTTGGCCAGCCTCCCCCAGAGGCTATAGCCACCCGTTTTTGGGCTTTTTGCGGTGAGATGAACTTGGGAGCGGGACCTTGCCAGGGCTTATTTTTGGGCGTGGCTGTGCCTGCGGCTAGCACTTTACGGAGGCGTTCGCAAGAGTCTGCGCCCCATTCCGAGTCAGCGAGGAAGTTGGCCAGCCCTCCCCCAAGGCTATAAGCCCAACCGTTTTCACAGGCATTTTTGCGTTAAGCGAACTTGGGGACGGGAGCTTCGAGGGCTTATTTTTGGGTGCGGCTGTGCCCGCGGCCTATATTTAGCACACGGAGGGTGCTGCATAAAAGTCTCGCCCCATTCCGAGTCAGCGGACGAAGTCGGCAGCCCCTCCCCCAAGGCTATAGCCAGCCGTTTTGGGCATTTTGCGGCGAGACGAACTTGGGGGCCGGGACCTTCAGGATTATTTTTTGCACCGCGGCTGTGCCCGAGGCCTGGCCACGGCACGGCACGGAGACCGCTCGTAAAGTCTCGCCCCATTCCGAGTCCGGCGGACGAAGTTGGCCAGCCCCTCCCACCAAGGCAATACCCCACCGTTTTTTGGGCATTTTTTCGGCGGACGAACTTGGGGACGGGACCTTCGGGGGCTTATTTTGTTGGGCGGCTGTGCCAGCATGGCCTATTTAGCACGACGGGGTGCTCGTAAGAATCTCGCCCCATTCCGAGTCTGGCGGACAAAGTGGGCCAGCCCCTCCCCAAGGCTATAGCCCACCCGTTTTTAGGCATTTTGCGGCGGACGAACTTGGGGGGCGGGAACTTGAGGCTTATTTTTGGGCGACTGTGCCCGTGGCCTATTTTAGCACCACGGAGGGTGCTCGCAAAGTCTCTCTCCCCATTCCGAGTCCGGCGGACCGAAGTCGGCAGCCCCTCCCCAAAGCTATAGCCCACCCCGTTTTTGGGCATTTTTGCGTGAGACGAACTTGGGGGCCAGGACCTTGGGGCTTATTTTGTTGCGCGGCTGTGCCCGCGGCCCTAGCACACGGAGGTGCTCGCAAAGTC
Source organism: Citrus mangshanensis (assembly GCA_030449895.1). Classification (NCBI taxonomy): domain Eukaryota; kingdom Viridiplantae; phylum Streptophyta; class Magnoliopsida; order Sapindales; family Rutaceae; genus Citrus; species Citrus mangshanensis. The sequence continues at coordinate 22,964 of JASUUJ010000001.1, read as the reverse complement.
TCGCCCCATTCCGAGTCTAGCGGACAAGTGGGCCAGCCCCCTCCCCAAGGCTATAGCCCACCCGTTTTTGGGCATTTTTGCGAGCGGACGAACTTGGGGACCGGGAACTTCGGGGGCTTATTTTTTGGGCCAGACTGTGCCGTGGCCTATTTTTGGCACACGGAGGGTGCTCGCAGTCTCTCCCATTCCGAGTCCGGCGGACAGAGTGGCGGCCTCCCCCAAAGCTTCATAGCCCACCCGTTTTTGGGCATTTTGCGGCGGACGAACTTGGGGGACGGGTCCTTCGGGGATTATTTTGGGCGGCTGTGCCCGTGGCCTATTTTTGGCAGCACGGAGGCGCTCGAAAAGTCTCACCCCATTCCGAGTCCGAGGCGGACGAGAAGTTGGCCAGCCCCTCCCCCAAGGCTATAGCCACCCGTTTTAGGCATTTTGCGTTCGGCAGAACTTGGGAGCGGGACCTTCGAGGGGACTTATTTTGGGCGCGGCTGTGCCCGCAGCCTATTTTGTCCACAGCTCACGGATGGCGCTCGAAAAGTCTCGCCCCATTCCGAGTCCGGCGGACGAAGTTGGCCAGCCCCTCCCCCCAAGGCTATAGCCCAACCGTTTTTTGGGCATTTTTGCGTTCGACAAACTTTGGGACGGGACCTTCGGGGGCTTATTTTTGAGCGCGGCTGTGCCCGCGGCCTATTTTGGCACACGGAGGTGCTCACAAATCCCGCCCCATTCGAGTCCGGGCGGACAGTGGCAACCCGCGCCTCCTCCAAGGCTATAGCCAACCCGTTTTTGGGCATTTTTGCGTGGACGAACTTGGGCGGGACCTTCAGGATTTTTGGGCACGGCAGTTCCCGAGGCCTATTTTGGCCACGGCACACGGAGACCGCTCGTAAAGTCTCGCCCCATTCCGAGTCCGAGGCGGACAGAAGTTGGCCCCCCTCCCACCAAGGCAATACCCCACCGTTTTTGGGCATTTATACGGCGGACGAACTTGGGGACCCGGGACCTTCGGGGGAAACTTATTTTGTAGCGCGGCTGTGCCCGCGGCCTATTTTATCCACACGGAGGGTGCTGTAAAGTCTCGCCCCATTCCGAGTCGTGCGGACGAGGATTGGCCAGCCCCTCCCCAAGGCTATAGCCCACCCGTTTTTGGGCATTTTTGCGTTCGACGAACTTGGGGATGGGACCTTGAGGCTTATTTTTGGGCGCGCTGCTGTGCCGTAGCCTATTTTTGGCACACGGAGCGCTCGAAAAGTCTCGCCCCATTCGAGTCCGGCGGACGAAGTTGGCCAGCCCCTCCCCCAACGGCTATAGCCCCACCGTTTTTGGGCATTTCGGCGGACGAAGTTGGGGCGGGACCATAGGAGGCTTATTTTGGGCGCGGCTGTGCCACCATGACTGGCCTATCCCACAGCACGGAGCGCTCGCAAGTCTCGCCCCATTCGAGTCCGGCGGACGAGGTTGGTAGCCCCTCCCCCAAGGCAGCTAGCAGCCCGTTTTGTGGCCTTTTTCTGCTGGACGAACTTGTGCGCCCGACCTTCAGGAGGTTATTTTGGCGCGGCTGTGTCCATGCGCGGCCTGTAACACATTGGCCACGGAGGCCCTCCCACAAAGTCTCGCGCCATTCCGAGTCCGGCGGACAGGAGTTGGCCAGCCCCACCCCCAAGCTATAGCCCAGTTTTGTGGCCTTTTCCATGGGCTGGACGACTTGGCGCCCAGCCTTGGGCGGTTATTTTGGCGGCGTGGCTGTGTCCGCGGCCCCTGGCCCCTGCAACACCACGGAGGCCATTCGCAGTTTCGCTCCATTCCGAGTCCGGCGGACAAAGTTGGCCAGCCCCACCCCAAGGCTATAGCCCACCCGTTTTTGTGGCCTTTTCCGCTGGGCGAACCTGGCGCCTTGCCTTGGGCGGTTATTACCCGGCAGCTTGGCTGTGCCCGCTGACCTATTTTGGCACTGCGGAGGCCACTCGCAAAGTCTCGCGCCATTCCGAGGTCAGTGGCGGGCCCGAAGTGGGCCAGCCCCACCCCCAAGGCTGCCACCCGTTTTTGTGGCCTTTTCCGCTGGACGAACTTGGCGCGGCCTTGGGTGGTTATTTTTGGCGCGGCTTTGTCGCAGCCTATTTTGGCCACAACACACGGAGGCCGCTCGCAAAGTCTCGCGCCATTCGAGTCAACGAAGTGGGCCAACCCCACCCCCAAGGCTATGGCCCACCCGTTTTTGTGGCCTTTTTCCTTCTGGGCAGACTTGCGGCAGCCTTGGGGGCGGTTATTTTGGCGGCTGTGACCGAGGCCTATTGCCACAGCACCACGAGGAGGCCGCTCGCAAGTCTCGCGCCATTCAAGAGTCCGAGACGAAGTTGGCCAGCCCCACCCTCCCAAGGCTATAGCCCACCGTTTTGTGGCCTTTTAGACGCTGGACCAATGAAGACAGGCGTCCCGGCCAGCGGTTATTTTGGAGAATACGGCTGTGTCCGCGGCCTAGTTTTGGTACACGGAGGCGCTCGCATAAAGTCTCGCGCCATTAAAGTCCGGCGAATGACGGTTAGCCAGCCCAGCGCTTTGAGGCTATAGCGCACGCGTTTTTGTGGCCTTTTTCCACTAGACGAACTTGGCGCCCCGACCTCCGGGGCGGTTATTTTTAAGGCGCGGCTTTGTCCCGCCTGGCACTACAGCAACGGAGGCCGCTCGCATAGTCTCGCGCCATTCCGAGTCCGGCGGACGAAGTGGGCCAGCCCCCCCCCCCCAGGCTATACCCCCCCCGGTTTTGTGGCCATTTTCCGCTGGGCGAACGTGGCGCCCGGCCTTCGGCCGGTTATTTTTGCCAAGGTGCGGCTGTGCCCGCGGCCTAGCCCACTGCAGCACACGGAGGCGATGCAATGTCTCGCCATTCCGAGTCAGCGGACAGGCCAGCCCCACCCCCAAGGCTATGGCCCACCCGTTTTGTGGCCTTTTTCCACTAGGCAGACTTGGCGCCCGGCCTTGGATTATGTTTTGGGGCGCGGCTGTCAAGAGACCTATTTTTGCACATGGAGCCGCTCATGCAAAGTCTCGTGCCATTCCGAGTCCGGCGGCGAAGTTGTGGCCCACACAAGGCTATAGCCCACCCGTTTTTGTGGCCTTTTCCGCTGAGCGAACTTGGTGCCCGACCTTGAACCCAGTTATTTTTAGGCGCGGCCGACCGTGTCGAGACCTATTTTTTGGCACGGAGGCGCTCGCAAAGTCGCCATTCCGAGTCAATGAGCGAACGAGGAGTTGGCCAGCCCACCCCCAAGGCTATAGCCCACCGTTTTTGTGGCCTTTTTCAGGCTGGACGAACTTGGTAGCCCCATTAGCCCGGAGTGGATTTTTACTGGCGCGGCTTTGTCCATGCTGACTTCTTTAACACACGGAGGCGCTGCAAAGTCTCAGCGCCATTCCGAGTCAATGGGCGGACGAGTTGGCCCCACCCCAAGGCTATGGCCCACCGTTTTGTGGCCTTTTCCGCTGGGACGAACTTGGCGCCCCGGCCTTGGGTGGTTATTTTGGGGCGCGGCTGTGCCGGTGACCTATTTTGGCAACCCGTAGGCGGTCCAAAAGTCTCGGGCCATTCCGAGTCCGGCGGACGAAGTTGGCCAGCCCCACACCCCAAGGCTATAGCCCACCCGTTTCTGTGGCCTTTTTCCGCTCAATGAACTTGGCGCCCCGTCCTTTGGGCGGTTATTTTTGGGCGCAGCTATGCCCGCCTATTTTTGGCACACGGAGGCCGCTGCAATGTCTCGCGCCATTCCGAGTCAGCGGACAGAAGTGGGCCAGCCCCCCCAAGGCTATAGCCCACCCGTTTTTTGTGGCCCCTAGCTTCCGCTGGACGAACTTGCGCCCGGCCTCGGGCGGTTATTTTGGGCGCGGCTGTGCCATGACCTATTTTTGGAGGCCGCTCACAATGTCTCGTGCCATTCAGAATCAGCGAGACGAAGCGGCCAGCCCCACCCCCAAGGCTATGGCCCACCCGTTTTTTTATGGCATTTTTGCGCTGGAGCCGAACTTGGCGCCCGGCCTTCGGGCGGTTATTTTTGGCGCGGCTGTTCGCGGCCTGTTCCCGGCCTATTCTTGTGCACACGGAGGCCGCTCGCAAAGTCTCGCGCCATTCCGAGTCAGCCCGGATGAAGTTGGCCAGCCCCACCCCCAAGGCTATAGCCCACCCGTTTTTGTGGCCTTTTTCAGCTGGGCGAAATTGGCGCCCGGACCTTCGGGCTGTTATTTTCTTGTGTGGCTGTTCCCTTTGACCTGTTCTTGGCGCCGGAGGCCACAGCTCCGCAAGTCTCGCCATTCGAGTCCGGCGGATGAAGTTGGCCAGCCCCTTTGAGGCTATAGCCCGCCGATTTTTGTGGCCTTTTCCGCTGGGCCGAACTTGGCGCCCGGCCTTGGGCGGTTATTTTTAGGCACGGCTGTGCCCGCGGCCTATTTTTCAGACGGAGGACCGCTCGCAAAGTCTAGCTCCATTCCGAGTCCGGACGGACCGAAGTTGGCCATCCCCACCCCCGATGCTATAGCCCCACAGATTTTGTGGTCTTTTTCCGCTGGTGAACTTGCCGCCCGGCCTTCGGGCTGTTATTTTTATGCGTGGTTGTGCCCGCGGCCTCTTCTTGACACACGGAGGCCGCTTGCAAAGTCTCGCGCCATTCATCTGGGACTGAAGTGGGTAGCAGCCCATCCCCGAGGCTATAGCCCTGTGTTACCCGTTTTTGTTGCTTTTCCGCTGGACCCAGACTTCGCGCCCGGCAGCCGAGGCGGTTATTTTTGGGCGTGGCTGTGCCATAGCGGCCTATTTTGTCACACGGAGACCGCCCACAAAGTCTCGCGCCATTCCAAATCCGGTGGACGGGCGGGCCAGCCCACCCCCAAGGCTATAGCCCACCCGTTTTTGTGGCCTTTTCCGCTGGGACGAACTTGGGCGCCCGGCCTACGGGCGGGTTATTTTTGGAGTGCGGCTGTGTCCGGCCTATTTTGGCACCACGGAGGCCGCTCGCAAAGTCTCGCACCATTCCGAGTCCGAGCGGACTAAGTGGATAGCCCCACCCCCCAAGGCTATAGCCACCCGTTTTTGTGGCCTTTTTTCCGCTCGGCAGGAACTTGGCGGCCCGGCCGGGCGGTTATTTTTGCAGTGTGGCTGTGACCGCGGCCCTGGCCCAGCACCACGGAGGCGATCGCAATGTCTCGCGCCATTCCGAGTCCGGCGGACGAAGGTGGGCAGCCCACCCCAGGCTATGGCCCACCCGTTTTTATGGCCTTTTTCTGCTGTGAACTTGGCGGCCCGGCCTTGGCCCGGTTATTTTTAGGCGTGGCTGTGCCCGCAACCTATTTTAGCACCACGGAGGCTGCACGCAAAGTCTCGCACCATTGCTGAAATCAGCCGAGCGGACAAAGTGGACCAGCCCCACCCCCAAGGCTATAGCCCACCCGTTTTGTGGCCTTTTCCGCTGGGACGAACTTGGCGGACCGGCCTTTGGCGGTTATTTTTTGAAGGCGCGGCTGTGCCCTTGTGACGCGGCCTATTTTTTTCAGCCCACAGCACCACGGAGGCCGTCGAATATCTCGCGCCATTTCGAGTCAGCCCCAGGCTCTCCCACCCGTTTTGTGGCCTTTTCTGCTGGCCCGAACTTGGCGGCCCGGCCCCCTTGGGCGGTTATTTTTGGAAGCGGCTGTGCCCGGCTATTTTTAACACATGGAGCGCTCGCAAAGTCTCGCACCATTCGAGTCCACCCATTTTGTGGCCTTTCCCAGCTGGGCCGAACTTGGCGGCCCGGCCTTGGGCGGCGGTTATTTTGGGCGCGGCAGTGCCCCTTGACCTAGCTTCCCAGCACGGAGGCGATCGGAATGTCTCGCCATTCCGAGTCCGAGCGGACGAAGTTGGGCAACCCACCCCAGGCTATAGCCCACCGTTTTGTGGCCTTTTTCTACTGGACGAACTTGGCCCGGCCTTCGGAGCAGTTATTTACACTGGGCGCGGCAGTTGCCTTCTTCCCCACGGCACACGGAGGCGGCTGCTCGCAAAGTCTCGCGCCATTCCGAATCAGCAGATGAAGTTAGCCAGCCCCACCCCAGGCTATAGCCCACCGTTTTTGTGGCTTTCCGCTGGACGAACTTGGCGCCTCGGCCTTCGGGGCGTGATTATTTTTGGGCGTGTCTGTGCCTTTGACCTGGCCACAGCTTTTGGCACGGAGACCGCCCACAAAGTCTGCACCATTCCAAATCCGGCGGACAGATTGGGCCAGCCCCACCCCCAAGGCTATAGCCCACCCGTTTTGTGAGCCTTTTTCGCTGGGCAGAACTTGGCGCCCCAGCCTAGTGATTTGTTTTACAGGTGCGGCTGTGTCCACACATTTTGTTTTTTACGGCCTATTTTAGCACAGCTGCTTTCCACGGAGGCCGCTCGCAAAGTCTCGCACCATTCAGTCCAGGCGGACTAAGTGGACCAGCCCACCCCCAAGGCTATAGCCACCGTTTTATTGGCCTTTTTCCGCTGGGACGAACTTGGCGGCCAAGCCTTCGGGCCGCTGTTATTTTGGTAGCGCCCGGCTGTGACCGCGGCCCTGGACCTATTTTTGGAGGCCGATCGCAATGTCTCGCGCCATTCCGAGGTCAGCGGACAGTTGGGCAGCCCACCCCCAGGCTATAGCCCACCCGTTTTGTGGCCTTTTTCTGCTAGAGGCGAACTTGGCGTTTGACCTTCGAAGGCCGGTTATTTTTTTAGCGCGGCTGTCCACCGAGCCTATTTTTGGCCCCTAACACATGGAGGCCACTCATACCGCAAAGTCTCGCACCATTTGCGAGAGTCCGAGGCGGACTAAGTGGACCAGCCCCACCCCCAAGGCTATAGCCCCACCGTTTTTGTGGCCTTTCCGCTGGGCGAACTTGGCGGCCCGGCCTTGCGCGGGCAGTTATTTTTGGCGCGCTGTGTCCACGGATTATTTTTGGCACAGCACCACGGAGGCCCGATCTCAGAATGTCTAAGCGCCATTCCGAGTCAGTACGGTTTGAAGTTGGGCCCTTTGAGCTATAGCCCACCCGTTTTTGACAGCCTTTTTCTGCTGGGCCGAACTTGGCGGCCCGGCCTTGAGGCCATTTGTTATTTTTGGGCGTGGCAGTGCCCGCGGCCCTAAGCAGCTTCCACGGAGGCCCGTTCGCTGGTCTCGCGCCATTCGAATCCGGCGGACGAGTTGGCCAGCCCCACCCCGAGGCGCTATAGCCCGGCCGTTTTGTGGCCTTTTCAGCTGGGGACGGCGCGCGCCCGGCCTACGGGCGGTTATTTTTCAGGGCGCGGCTGTGTCCTCGGGCCTAATTTTGGCACCAGCGAGGCGCTTGCAAAGTCTCGCGCCATTCCCGAGTCCGGCGGACGAAGTTGGGCAACACACCCCCCAGGCTATAGCCCACCCGTTTTGCTTGGCCTTTTTCTGCTGGTGAACTTGGCTGGCCCGGCCGCCGGGGCGGTTATTTTGGTAGCGGCAGTGCCGCGGCTATTTGGCACCGCGGACGCTACCGCAAAGTCTCGCGCCATTCGAATCCAGCGGACGAAGTTGGCCAGCCCCACCCCGAGGCGGCGGCTATAGCCGAGCGTTTTGTGGCCTTTTCCGCTGATTTGAGCCCCGAACTTGGCGCCCCACGGCCTACGGGCATCTGGGTGGCCCCGTTATTTTAGAGGCGCGGCAGTGCCCGTAGCCTATTTTGGCACCGGAGGCCGCTTGCAAAGTCTCGCACCATTCCGAGTCCGGCGGACGGTTGGCCAGCCCCACCCCGAGGCTATAGCCCACCCGTTTTGTGGCTTTTTCCAGCTGGATGAACTTGGCGCCCAGGCCTTCGGGGCGGTTAGTTTTAAGGCGTGTCTGTGCCGCGGACCTATTTTGGCTTCACGGAGACCGCCCACAAAGTCTCGCACACCACCATTCCAAATCCGAGCGGACAGAGAGTGGGCCAGCCCCACCCCCCAAGGCTATAGCCCACCCGTTTTTGTGGCCTGTGTCCGCTGGTAGAACTTGGCGCCCCGGCCTACGGGCGGAGGAGTTATTTTGGTTGCGGCTGTGTCCACACGGCCTATTTTTTCAGCACCACGAGGAGCGCTGCCAAAGTCTGCGCACGCCATTCCAGGAGTCCGAGCGGAGCCAGGGTGCGCCAGCCACCCCCAAAGGCTATGTATTCCACCAATTTTTTTGTGGCCTTGTTTCCCAGCTGGGCCGAACTTGGCGCCCGGCCTTGAGCAGTTATTGGAAGCCGTGACTTAGGCCGCGGCTGTGCCACACCAGAACCACGGAGGCCGCTCGCAAAGTCTCGCCATTCCGAGGTCCGTGCGGACGAAGTCGGTAAACCCACCCCAGGCTATAGCCCACCCGTTTTGTGGCAGCTTTCCGCTGGGCCAGAACTTGGCGCCCGACCTTGAGGCTGATTATTTTTAGGCGTGGCTGTACACGGCCTGGTATTTAGCTTGCACGAGGAGACCGCCACAAAGTCTCGCGCCATGCTTAATTCCAAATCCGAGCGGACGAGTTGGCCAGCCCCACCCCAAGGCTATAGCCCACCCGTTTTTGTGGCCCTTTTCCGCTGGACCAGACAGCGCCTTTGACCTTGGGCGGTTATTTTTGGCGTGGCTATGGCGCAGCGGCCTATTTTCTTTCACGGAGGGCCGCTCTGCAAGTCTCGCGCCTTTCCGAGTCCGGTGGACGAAGTTAGCCAGCCCCAGCCCCCAAGGCTATAGCCCCACCACGTTTTTTGCTGGCCTTTTTCCGATGCATGGGAGCGAACTTGGCGCAGCCTTGGGCGGGGGTTATTTTTGGGAGCGGCTGTGTCACGGCCTCTTTTTGGCCACGCACGGAGGCCGCTCGCAGAGTCAGCGCCATTCCGAGTCGGCGGACGAAGTTGGCCAGCCCACGGCCCCTCAACAAGGCTATAGCCGCCACTTTTTGTAGCCTTTCCGATAGAACTTAGCCCCGGCCTTGAGGCGGTTATTTTGGGGCTCGGCTGTGGTGGCGGCCTATTTTTATACACGGAGGCCGCTCACAAAGTCTCGCGCCATTCAAAACCCGGTTGATGGCGTTGGCCAGCCCACCCCGAGGCTATAGCCACCCGTTTTAGTGGCCTTTCCGCTGGACGAACTAGGCGCCCGGCCTTCAGGCTGGGTTATTTTGACGCTGTGCCACGCAGCCTATTTTACAGCACTGCGGAGGCCGCTGCAAGTAAAGTCTCGCGCCATTCCAGTGATCCGGCGGACAGAGTTAGCCAGCCCACCCCTCAAGGCTGCCAGCCCGCCCGTTTTGTGGCCTTTTTCCGCTGGAGCCAGACTTGGCGCCCCGGCCTTCGGGCGGTTATTTTTGGCGTGGCTGTGTCAGCCGGCCTACTTTTTTGGCACACGGAGGCGCTCTACCATAAGTCTCGCGCCATTCGAGTCCGGCGGACGAAGTTGGCCACCCCACCCCGAGAGAGGCTATAGCCAGCGTGCCCGTTTTTGTAGCCTTTTTCGATGGACGAACTTAGGGCCATAGCTTTCGGGCGGTTATTTTGCGCGCGGCTGTGCCACGCGGACTATTTTTGTCACTGCGGTGGTTGCGTAAACTCTACGCGCCATTTCCGAGGTCCGGCGGCAGGCGAAGTCGGCCAGCCCTCCTGCAAAGGCGCGCACCCGTTTTTGTGTCCTTTTTCCGCTGGGCGAACTTGGCGCCCTGACCTTGGGCGGGTGATTTATAGAGCGCAGCTGTGTCATGTTTATTTTGGTACCACGGAGGCATCTAAAAAAGTCTCGCGCCATTCCGAGTCCGAGCGGACAGAAGTTGCCAGCCCAACCCCCAAGGCTATAGCCCACCCCGTTTTTGTGGCCTTTTTCAAGCTGGAAGAACTTGGCGCCCAGCCAACCTTCGGGGCGGAGTTATTTTGGAGCGGCTTGTTTTGTGTCAGTGTCCTGACACCTTTTAGCACACGGGAGGCCGCTGTGAAGTCTCGCATTTCCATTGCGAGTCCAGGACTAAGTGATCAGACCAAGCCCACCCCCAAGGAGCTATAGCCACCGTTTTTGTGGCCTTTTCCGCTGGGCCGGACTTGGCGGCCCGGGCCTTACGCGGGCGGTTATTTTGGCGCGGCTGTGTCATGGGACTATTTTTTGGCACCACGCACAGGAGGCCCGATCGCAATGTCTCGCGCCATTCCGAGTCAGCCCGGACAGAGAGTTAGGCAGCCCCACCCCCAGGCTGTGAGGCGCGTTTTGTGGCCTTTTTCTGCTTTGGACAGAACTTGGCGGCCACTGTGACCTTGGGCGGTTATTTTGGGGCGGCTGTGCCCGCGGCCTGACCTATTTAACACGGAGGCCACTCGTGAGTCTCGCGCCATTCAAAACCCGGTTGATGACGACGTTGGCCAGCCCCACCCCCAAGGCTATAGCCCACCACGTTTTAGTGGCCTTTTTCCGCTGGGCGAACTTGGCGCCCGGCCTTCAGGCGGTTATTTTTGGGCGCGGCTGTGCCAGCGGACCTATTTTACAGCACATGGGCGGCTGTGAAAGTCGCACCATTCCGAGTCAGCCCGGCGGACTAGAGTGGACCAACCCACCCCCAAGGCGGCTATAGCCACCCGTTTTGTGGCCTTTTTCGCTGGAGCGAACTTGGCGGCCCAGCCTTGGGCCGCTCCAGGCCTATTATTTTTAGGCGCGGTTGTGCCCTTTGCGGCCTATCTTTAGCACCCGGCACGTGGAGCCGCTCGCAAAAGTCTCGCACCATTCCGAGTCCGGCGGACAGAGAGTTGGCCAGCCCACCCCACAAGGAGCTATAGCCATCCGTTTTGTGGCCTTTTTCCGCTGGACGAACTTTGCGACCCGGTCTTCGGTTATTTTTAGGTCTGTGACTGTGCCGCACCGCTTCTGGAGGCCGCTCCCAAAGTCTGCGTGCCATTCCGATCACGGCGGACAGCAGAGATTGGCCAGCCCTCAGCTGTAAGCCCAGCCGGTTTTGTGGCCTTTTTCATGGAGCGAACTTGGCGCCCAGCCTCTGGTCAGTTATTACAGGTGCGGCTGTGTCCACTGACCTATTTTTGCTTTACTGAGCGCTCGCATGAAAGTCCCGCCATTCGAGTCCAGCCGGTTATTATTACGCTTTAAGTTGGCCCAGCCCCACCCAAGGCTATGCTTGACCCCGTTTTTGTGGCCTTTTCCGCTGGACAAACTTGGGCGCCCGGCCTTCGGGCGGTTATTTTTAAGTATGCGGCTGTGCCCATGGCCTATTTTTAGCTTTGCAGGCGCTGCAAAGTCTACGCCATTCCGAGGTCCGGCGGCTGAGCGCTAAAGTGACCTTAACCCAATATTGACCTAGAACCCGCCAGGCGGACGAAATCGGCCAGCCCCACCCCGACGCTATAGCCCACCCACGTTTTGTGGCTTTTTTTCGCTGGGCGAACTTGGCGCCCGGCCTTCGGGCGGTTATTTTTGGCGTGGCTGTGCCACCCACGCTGACCTATTTAGGCAGAGACCACCCACAAAGTCTCGCGCCATTCCAAATCAGCGGACAGAGTGGGCCAGCCCCACCCAAGACTATAAGCCCACCCGTTTTTTGGCATGCTTTCGCTGGAGCGAACTTGGCGGCCCAGCCTTGGGCGGTTATTTTTTTGGCGCGGCTGTGGCTGCGGCCTAATTTTGGCACACGGAGGCGCTTGCAAAGTCTCGCGCCATTCCGAGTCCGAGCGGACGAAGTCGAGCCAGCCCACCCCAGAGTACCTATAGCCCACCCGTTTTGTGGCTTTTTTTCGCTGGGCCAGAACTTGGCGCCCGGCCTTCGGGCGGTTATTTTAGGCGATGGCTGTGCCCTTTTTGACCTATTTTGGCCTGGAAACCACACGGGAGACCGCCACAAGTCTCGCGCCATTCCAAATCCGGCGAGACGAAGTGGGCCAGCCCCACCCCCAAGGCTACTGGCCCACCACGTTTTTGTGGCCTTTTTCCGCTGGGCCGAACTTGACGCCACGGCCTCACGGGGCGGTTATTCTTTTAGGTGCGGCTGTGTCCACGGCCTGTACAGCACACGGAGGCCGCTGCGCAAAGTCTCGCGCAATTCCGAGTCCGAGGCCCGGACGGTTGGCCAGCCAGCCCCTTTGAGGCTATAGCCCACCCGTTTTGTGGCCTTTTTCCAGCTGGGGCCGAACTTGGCGCCCGGCCTTGAGGCGGTTATTTTGGGCGCGGCTGTGCCGGCGGACCTATTTTGCAGCACCACGGAGGCCGCTCGCAAAGTCTCGCGCCATTCCGCGAGTCCGAGCGGACCCAGAAGTTGGCCAGCCCACCTCAAGGCTATAGCCCGCCCGTTTTTGTGGCTTAACTTTCCGCTGTCACTGAACTTGTTGACCTTGGGGATTATTTTGGAGGCGGCTTCGCAATATGACATATGGCCCACGGCCTTTTTGGCTGGCCACACTGGCGGAGGCCGCTGCAAAGTCTCGCCTTTCCGAGTCCGGTGGACGAAGTTGGCCAGCTGACCCAGCCCCAAGGCTATAGCCACCGTTTTTGTGGCCTTTTTCCGATGGGCCGAACTTGGCGCGACCTTGGGCGGTTAGTTTCAGGCTCGGCTGTGGCGCGCTGACCTATTTTTGGCACACACTGAGGCGCTCACAAAGTCTCGCGCCATTCCAAATCCGGTTGATGGTTGGCCCAGCCCCACCCCCTTTGAAGGCTACTAGCCCACCCGTTTTTGTGGCCTTTTTTTCCAGCTGGGCCAGACTTGTTGACCTTCAGGCGGTTATTTTTGCGCGCCAGCTGTGACCGCGGCTTCTTTTTGGCACCACGGAGGCTCGCAAGTCTCGCGCCATTCCGAGTCCGGCGAGACCAGTGGATTTGGCCAGCCCCACCTCAAGGCACTGCTATAGCCCGCCCGTTTTGTGGCCTTTTTCCGCTGGGCGAGACTTGGCGCCCCGGCCTTTTCTCGGCGATCATTTTTGGGCGCGGCTGTGCCGCGGACCTATTGCTGCACACGGAGCCGCTTGCAAGTCTCGCGCCATTCCCAGGAGTCCATTGATGAGGACCAAGTTAGCCACCCCATTTAAAGGCTACTCTTAGCCCACCCGTTTTTGTGGCCTTTTCCGATGGGGATGAAGCGCCCCAGCCTTCGGGCGAGGATTATTTTTAGCTGCTGTGCCCGCGGACTATTTTGTCACACGGAGGTGGTTCACGCAAACTCTCGCGCCATTCGAGTCAGCGGATGAGTTGGCCAGCCGCGCTGCGCGCACCGTTTTGCTTGTGGCCTTTTTCCGCTGGACCCGAACTTGGCGCCCAAATCCTTGGGCGGTGATTTATAAGCGGCTGTGTCCATGGACCTATTTTTGGTACACGGCAGGCATCTAAAAAATTCTCGCCAGCCATTCCGAGTCCGAGGCGGACGAGTTGGCCAGCCCCACCCCCAGGCTAGCCAGCCGCGTTTTTGGGCATTTTACGTGAGCGGACGAACTTGGGACGGGACCTTCGGGGTCTTATTTTTGGGCCAGCGGCTGTACCCGCGGCCTGGCCACTAAGCACCACGGAGGAAGGTCGCAAGGAGCTTCGCTAGCCCATTCCGAGTCCGAGGCGGACGAGTTTGGCCAGCCCCTCCCAAGGCTATAGCCCTCCCGTTTTTTGGGCATTTTGCGGCGGGCCAGGCTTAGGAATGGGACGGGACCTTCGGGGGATTATTTTTTGGGTGTGGCTGGCGCGGCCTATTTTGGCACACGGAGGCGCTGCAAAGTCTCGCCCCATTCCAGTCCGAGGCGGACGGGGGGTGCGGGCCTGAAGCCCCTCCCCCAAGGCTACTCGCCCACCTGTTTTGGGCATTTTACGGCGGGCAGAACTTAGGGGCCGGGACCTTGGCGGCTTATTTTTGTGGCGACTGTGCCACCGGCTATTTTTCACAGCTTTACGGACGCTCGTAAACCAGGCTTCGCCCCATTCCGAGTCCGAGCGGGCGGGAAGTAGGCCAGCGTCCCCCAGGCTATAGCCCAGCCCGCCCGTTTTAGGCATTTTGCGGGGGACAGAACAGGGGCAGGACCTTCGGGGGCTTATTTTTGGCAGCGGCTGTGCCTGCAGTTGCATTTTAGAACACGGATGGGCAGCGCTGCAAGGACTCGCCCCCATTCCGGAGTCCGAGCGGACGAAGTTGGCCAGCCCTCCCCAGGCTATAGCCCACCAGTTCTTTAGGCATTTAGCGGCGGAGGGCCAGGAATTTGAGGGACGGTACCTTGGGTGCTTATTTTTTTAGGCGCGAGGTTTGCCCACGGCCTTATTTTTGGCACCACGGAGGGCCGCTCACGCATGAGCTCTCGTCCCATTCCGAGTCCCGGCGGACAAGAGTTGGCCAGCCCCCTCCCTGAGCTACTAGCCACTTTAGTTTTGGGCATTTTGCGGCGGACGAACTTGGGGAGCTGGGACCTTCGGGGGCTTATGTTTGGGCGCGGCTGTACCCATGGCCTGGCGTTTCTTCTGCGGCTTAGCCGCTCCACAAGAGATCTCGCGCCATTCCGAGTCAGTTGGACAGAAGTTGGCCAACCCTCTCCCCAAGGGTATAGGCCACCCGTTTTTGGGCATTTTGCGAGTATTGAGACGAACTTGGGACTGGACCTTCGGGGCTTATTTTTGTACATGCAGCTGTGTCCCAGCCTAATTTTGGCACCACAAAGGGCGCTCGCAAAGTCTAGCCCCATTCCGAGTCAGCGGACAGTGAGCCAGCCTCCCCCACAAGGCTATAGCCCACCTATATTTTTAGGCATTTTCTGGTGGGCGAACAGAGATGGGGCCGGGACCTTCGGGAGGGATTATTTTTGGGTGTGGCTGTGGCCGCGGCCTGGAGTTTTAGCACACGGAGGCGCTGAAAGTCTGCGCCCCATTCCGAGTCCAGGATCAGGCGGCGGACCAGTGGGCCAGCCTCCCCCCAGGCTATAGCCACCTGTTTTGGGCATTTGCGGCGGACGAACTTGGGGCGGGACCTTGGGGGAGGCTTATTTTTTTGTTGGCTGGCCATTTACACGGCCTATTTTTGTGTCCCAGCACCACGGAGGCGCTCAAGCTTACTTGAACTGCGCCAGTAGGAGTAGGCGGACGAAGTTATTGGCCAACCATCCCCAAGGCTATAGCCCACCCGATTTTTTTAGGCATTTTGCGGGGAGGACGAACTTGAGGATCGCAGGAGGACCTTCGGGGCTTATTTTTGGGCGTGACTGTGCCTGCGGTGCATTTGGAACAGTTTCTGCGGACAGCGCTGAGGCTACGCCCCATTCTGGGAGTCGGCGGACGAGTTGGCAACAGCCTCCCCCAAAGGCTATAGCCCACCCCGTTCTTTGGGCATTTTGCGTAGAAGAATTTGGTGGACTTGGGGACCTTAGGGTGCTTATTTTTAGTGGCGCGGGTTTGCCCAGCACGGCTTATTTTTGGCACACGGAGGTGCTCGCAAAATCTCGGCCCATTCCGACCAAGTCACGGCGGACAGAAGGCCAGCCAGCCTCCCCGCTATAGCCTTCACCCGTTTTGGGCATTTTTGCGGGCCGACTTGGGCCAGCGGGACCTTGGGGGCTTAGGTTTGGGCGCGGCTGTGCCAGCTTCGGCCTGGCGCGGCGAAGCCGCTCACAAGAGTCTCGCGCCATTAGGAGTCCGAGGCGGACAGAGTTGTGACCCTCCCCGACAGCGTCACCGTTTTTGGGCATTTAAGTACGCGGACGAACTTGGGGACTGGACCTTCAGGGCTTATTTTTGTACGGCTGTGTCCACAGCCTAATTTTGGTACCTGAGGCGCTCGCAAGAGTCTCGCCCCATTAGGTCCGAGGCGGACCCGAGAGTTGTGCTCCCTCCCAGGCTATATGTGGCCCCGTTTTTTTGGGCATTTTGCGTAGGCGAA
This sequence comes from Citrus mangshanensis, assembly GCA_030449895.1. NCBI lineage: Eukaryota > Viridiplantae > Streptophyta > Magnoliopsida > Sapindales > Rutaceae > Citrus > Citrus mangshanensis. Next base: position 7,119 of record JASUUJ010000001.1, on the reverse strand, counting down.
CTTGGGGACGGGACCTTCGGGGGCTTATTTTTGGGCGCGCTGTGCCTGCGGGTGCATTTTGGAACACGGACAGGCGCTGTAAAGGCTGCGCCCCATTCCGAGTCCGAGGCGGACGAGTTGGCCAGCCTCCCCAAGGCTATAGCCATGGCCCGTTCTTTGGGCATTTTGCGAAGTGGGCGAACTTGGGGCGGGACCTTGGGGGGATTATTTTTACCCAGGTGTGGCTGTGGCCGCGGCCTGGCCACAGCACACGGAGGCGCTGTAGTCTCGCCCCATTCCAGTCCGGCGGACAGTGGGCCAGCCCCCTCCCCCAAGGCTATAGCCCACCTGTTTTGGGCATTTTGCCGGCGAGACGAGGAACTTGGGGATGGGACCTTGGGGCTTATTTTTTAGCGGCTGTGCCCACGGCCTATTTTTGGCAGCACGGAGCGGCTCGCAAAGAGACCTAGCCCCATTCCGAGTCCGAGCGGACGAAGTTGGCCCAGCCACGTCCCCAAGGCTATAGCCCACCCATTTTTTTAGGCATTTTTGCAGAGGGGACGAACTTGGGCGGAGACAGGACCTTGGGGGCTTATTTTGGCGCGGCTGTGCCTGCGGTGCATTTGGAACACGGACAGGCGCTGCAAAGACTACCGCCCCATTCCGAGTCCAGGCGGACCCAGGATTGGCCAGCCCCTTTCCCAGCTATGGCCCCACTGCCCGGCGGTTTCTTTACAGGCATTTTTACGATGAAGACGAATTTGGGGACCAGGACCTTGGGTACTTATTTTTAGGTGCGGAGGTTTTTATGCAGCTTATTTTAGCACCACGGAGGTGCTCGCAAGAATCTCGCCCCCATTAAGTCAAGCGGACCCAAGTTAGCCAACCTTTGGTGCAAACCGCTGATTTTAGGCATTTTGCGGCGAGGCCGAACTTGGGAAGGCCAAAGGACCTTCAGGGCTTATGTTTTGGCGCAGCTGGCCACTACGGCTGTTTTGGCACCTGGCCGCTCTGGGGAGTCTCGCGCCATTCCAGTCCGAGAGGCGGACAGCGAGAGTTGGCCTGTGCTCCAGTATATCCCTTTGCGTTTTTAGAGGCATTTGCATTGGTGTTGAGGACTGGACCTCGGGGCTTATTTTTGGCCACCTGCTGACTGCTGTCTTTGGCCACCTAATTTTTGGCACACAAGTGGCTGTAGTCTACTTCCATTCTGAGTCAGCGAATGAGGTTGGCCAGCCCGCTCCCAGGCTATAGCCCTTGCCGTTCTTTGGGCATTTTACTGGCCCAGGCGGGCCAGGGGCCAAGGACCTTCAGTATTTTTGGGTATAGCTGTAGCGCGGCCTATTTTAGCTACGAGGAGCGGCTGCGCAAGAGTCTCGCCCCATTCCAGGAGTCCGAGGCGGACAGAAGTGGGCCAGCCTCCCCGAGGCTATACCGCCGCTGTTTTTAGGCATTTTTATAGGCGGACGAACTTGGGGCCAGGACAGCCGGGGTTTTATTTGGCGAGGCGCTGGCATGCTCACGGCCCCTGGCCACACAGCACCACGGAGGCGCTCGCAAGGCACGCGCCCCATTCCGAGTCCGACGAGGCCGAAGTTGGCCAGCCCGTCCCCCAGGGCTGCGCCACCACAGCGGTTTTCAGGCATTTTCAAAGGACGAACTTGAGGAGCGGGACCTTCGGGGCTTATTTTTGGGCGCGGCTGTGCCTGCGGTGCATTTGGAACACGGACAGGCGCTCGCAAGGGACCCCAGCCCATTCGAGTCCGGTGAGGCCAGAGTTGGCCAGCCCACTCCCAAAGGTATAGCCGCGCGTTCTTTAGGCATTTCTGTGTTGGGATTTGGGGCCAGGACCTTCAGGTGCTTATTTTTGGGTGCGGGTTTGCCCACGGCTTATTTTGGCACCACGGAGGTGCTGCGCAAAGTCTCGCCCCATTCCGGAGTCAGTAGATGAAGTTGTAGCCCTCACACTTGGCAGGTATAGTAGCGTTTTTAGGCATTTGCGGCGGGCCGAACTTCAGGAATGCCGGGACCTTGAGGGCTTATGTTTACAGGGCGCGGCTGTACCCGCTGACCTGACCACAGCACAGAGAAGCAGAAAGCTCACAAAATCTCGCGCCATTCGAGTCAGTAGACGAAGTTGGCCAACCCTCTCCCGGGTATAAGCCACCAGATTTTAGGCATTTTGCGGGGCGGACGAACTTAGGGACTGGACCTTGAGGCTTGTTGCAGCCCACCTGGCTGTGTCTACGGCCTAATTTTGGCACACAAGGCGCTGAAGTCTCGCCCGGCCGAGTCCGAGGCGGGCCCGAGGTTGGCCAGCCACTCCCACACACACATGAGGCTAGCCCTCCCGTTTTTAGGCATTTTGCGGCCGTGAACTTGGGAATGGGACCTTCACGAGGCTTATTTTGGGCGCGGCTGTGTCCGTAGCCTAATATTTTTTTGCACCACGGAGCGCTGTAGAAATCTCGCCCCATTCCACGAGTCCGGCGGACGGAGTGAGCCTTCCCTCCCAGGCTATAGCCCACCCTTTTTTGGGCATTTTGCGAGGCGGACCGAACTTGGGAATGCAGGACCTTCGGGGGCTTATTTGCCCAGTCCGGCTGTGACCGCGGCCTGGCCCTGCAGGCAAGCGGAGGGTGGTTGGCAAAGTCTCGCCGGGTGTTCGGACTCCGAGGCGGACGGGTTGGCCTGCCCTCCCCGAGGCTATAGCTGCCCGTTTTAGGCATTTTAGGGCGGACCCGAACTTGGGAGATGAAATTAGGGGCTTATTTTTGGCGCAAACAGCCATGACCTATTTGGCACACGGGCGCTCGCAAAGTCTCGCCCATTCTGCCGAGTCCGAGCGGGACCAAGAGTTGCCATCCCTCCCCAGGGCTATGTCTAAGTTTTTTGGGCATTTGCGGCAGCGAACTTGGGAGACGGGACAGCCATGCCGGGGGCTTATTTTGGCGCGGCTGTGTCCGTGGCTAGCTCACTGCTTTGCACGGAGGGCGCTGCGAAGTCTCTCCCGGGGCTCGAGTCCGGCGGACGGGTGAGGCCAGCCCCTCCCCAGGGGCTATGGCCAGCTTTTTGGGGCATTTTGCGGGCGACGAGCTTAGGGGGGACCTTGGGGGGCTTATTTTTGGTCCGGCTGTGACATGACCTATTGCCTTTGAGCCTATGTGGAGGGTGCTTAACGTTTGGAAGTCTCTTGCCATTTCAAGACTCTCATTGGGACCTCCACTAAGGGGGTGGCGCCTCTTCTCCCAGTTTGCTGCTTTCTGCCCGTTTTTGGGCATTTTGTGGACGAACGAGGACGGGACTTTGGAGGCTTATATTTTTGGCAGCTTCCAGCCGGCCTATTTAGCACACGGAGGGCGCTCGGCGCAGCTGTCTCACCCCCATTCCCAGAGGCGAGTCCGATAGCTAGGAGTGGAAGTGTTGCCAGCCCTCATCCACATAGGCTTTCTGCCCACTTATGGTTTTTTTGGGCATTTCAGAGGCGAGGACAAAGCTTTTTAGAGGCTGGGACCTTGGGCTTATTTTGGTGGCTTAGCCCCATGGCCTATTTTTGGCACACGGAGGCGCTTGCAATGCATCTGCGCCCCATTCGAGTCCGGTGGATCGGTTGCGTAACATCGCCTCCACGAAACTCTGCAACCGGGCTTCATGCCCGTTTTTGGGCATTTGGGGGCTGAGGGCTGGTTGCGCTGCCACCAGGGGGAGGAAACCTGTTTTTACAGCTCTGCAGCTGTGTCCATGGCTGCTGCTTTTTGGCTACGGAGCGCTCGTAAAAGTCTCCTGAAGCCCCCATTCCGAGGTCAGCGGACAGATGTTAGGCCAGCCTCCCTATTTCTTATTTTTAGGGCATTTTACGACGGACGTGTGAACTTGCATGACGCAGGACCATGCCACCGGGAAGCTTATAGCCACTGGTGCCTGCCTGCCGCGACTATTTTTAGCACACAGGGTGCTGTGAAGTCTGTCCCCATTCTGATCCGGGCGAATCACGGTTGCCAGCCCTCAAAGGCTATAGCCACACTGTTTGCCTTTAAGCGGACAAACTTGGGGGCATGGACCTTGCAGGGCTTATTTTTGGGTGTGGCTGAGCCACGCTTGGCCTGGTTTTGGCACACGGAGGTGTAGCAAAGGAAGTCTCGCCGCTTTGGGCGGCTCAGTCAGGCGGGACGGGGATGACCAGCCCTCCCCACGAGAGGAGCTTGCTGGCAGCCTTGCCCCACATGGGCGTTATGCGGGTAGGAGATGGCAGGGATGGAGGTTAGGGAGCTTGTTTGGGCGCTGTGCCAGGCCTATTTGGAGGGTGTTAGCAGAGTCTCACCCATTCCGGTCGAGGCGGACGAAGTGCAGATGACCCTTCCACCACAGGAGGCTGCATAGGGTTTTTTGGAGGTTTTGCGGCGGACGAACTTGGGAGGATAGGAGTGCATCTGAGCCTTTGGTGGCTGTGTCCAGCTGCAGCCCTCTTTAACACTGGGGAGGGTGCTGCAAAGTCTTCTTGCCCCATTAGGACTCCGAAGGCGGATAAAAGAGTTGGCCCAGCCCTCCCAAAGGAGGCTATAGCCCACCCCAGGCCACACATGTGGGCATTTTGCGGCGAGATGATGGGCACCAGGAGCGGGACGCCCGAGGGCTTGTGCAGCGCGGCTATGCTCAGCCCAGCCTATTTTTCTGGGGGCGCTGGCAAAGTCTCCCGGCCCATTCCCTAGTCAGCAGAGGACGGGGAGTTACGGCCGGCCCCTCCCCCCACAAGAGGCTATGTGGGCCCTGTTTTTTAGGCATTTTTCTGCCTCTGGTAGGACAGACGCAGGGAGGGCGGGACCTTGCGGGAGGCTTATTTTTTGGCGGGCGCAGCCGGCCTATTGCACCACGGAGGCTGCTGCAGAAATCTCGCCCCATTCCAAGTCGAGCGGACAGGAGGTTTGGCCAGCCCCCTCCACCCCAAGGCTCATAGCCACTTTGTTTTTTGGGGCATTTTGCGTAGACGACTTGTAGGACCTTGAGGCTTAAGCCTTTTGGCGAGGCTGTGCCACTATCTTTGTGCGTGGAGGTCTGCTCCATAGGGAGGGCCTCTTCTTCCATTGGGACTCCAAGTGAGGCAAGGTTGGCAGCTGAAAGCCTCCCCAGGAGGCTGCTGTGCTACCTGCGTTTTTGGGTGAGCTACGGCTGACGAACTTGGGGAGTGCAGGATATTGAGGGGCTTATTTTGAAGCTTAGCCACGTGGCCCTATTCAACACCGCGGAGGGCCTCGCAAGGAAGTGTCACCTGTTCCGATCCGGCCGAGGGGCTGGGTGAAGAGGCAGCCAGCCCTTCCCCCAAGGCTATAATACGCCCGTTTTTTGGGCATTTCTGCCGAGGCGGACCAGACTTGGGCAGGACATCCTGGGGGCTTATTGGCCAGGCGCGGCTTAGCCCGTGGCCTATTTTTCCAGCACACGGAGGGTGCCTGAAATCTCGCCCCATTCCGGAGTCCGAGCGAGGCCAGATTGGCGGCCACTCCCCAAGGCTATAGCCACTCGTTTTGGGCATTTTATCGGAGGACGAACTTAGGATCGGACAGCCAGGGGGCTTATCTTAGGATGCGAGATTAGCCCGTGGCCTATCTTCCCAGCACACGGGCGCTGCCGTCTCGCCACCAGCCACCGAGTCCGGCGGACGAGAGTTGGCCACCCACCTCCCCCAAGGCTACTTGGCCCACCCGTTTTTGGGCATTTTGCGAGGCGGACGAACTTGGGAGATGGGACCTTCGGGGCTTATTTTTGTGGCTGTGTCACATAAACTATGTTTCGCGCCCCAGCGGAGAATTGCTCGCAAAGTCAGCCCCATTCACTCCGAGCGAGGCCAAAGTTGGCCAGCCCGCTCCCCAGTATGTGCATACGTTTTTAGGCATTTTGCGTGTCGGACGAACTTGGACCGGACCTTGAGGCTTATTTTTGCTTGTGGCTGTCCCATGACCCTATTTGCAACACCACGGAGCGCTGCAAAATCTCGCTCCATTCTAGAGTCCGAGTAGATAGTAGGCCAGCCACCCCCAGGCTGCAGCCACTTTTTTTGGGCATTTTACGGACGAACTTGAGAGACGGGAGGACACGCGGGGCTTATTTTTTTGGAATGCTGACTGTGCCATGGCTTCTATTTTACCACCACCGCAGTGCTCGCAATGTCTCACCCCACCCATTCCCAGTCCGAGGCGGACGATGTTGGCTTTCCAAGGCTATGGCCCGCCGTTTTGGGCATTTTGCGGCGGACGGAGCAGGGGCGGGACCTTGAGCTTATTTTTGGGGCGCTGGCTGTGCCATGACGATTCCCAACACACAGGGGTGCTCGCAAAGTCACCCCATTCCGAGGTCACAGGCGGAATACTTCACAGTTGGCCAGCCCACTCCCCGAAGGCTGCCTAGCCCGCGTTTTAGGCACTTTACGTTGCAGACGAACTTGGGGGCGGGACCTTGGAGGGAGCTTATTTTAAGAAATTATAGCTGAGCCCATTAGCCTATTTTTTTTGGCGCACGGAGGTGCTATCGTCTCGCCCCATTCCAAGTCCGGAGACCAGTTGGCCACAGTTACAATTTATAGCTTTAGCGACACTGGCGGGACGGAGCATGGGGTTTGTTGCCACAGGGACGCCCCGGGAGCTTATTTTGGGCGTAGGCATGCCCACGGCTCACGGAGGTGCCTTTGCTAAAAGCTGTCCCCATTCCGAGTCCGGCGGACGGGAGTTCGTGAAAAGCTCCTCCCCCGAGGCTATGGCCGCGCGCCTTTTTTGGGCATTTTGCATTGTTGAATGAACTCGGGGCGGACCTTCGGGGGCTTATTTTTGGGCCAGCGGCTGTGCCCCACGGTTCTTTTTGGAACACGGAGGTCGCTCGCAGAGTCTAACCCCATTCCCAGTCATTGGACGAGAGTTGGCCAGCCCTCCCCAAAGTGCCTGCTTGCCTTTTGGGCATTTTACGGGGCGGATGGCACAGAGATATAGGGACCTTCGAGAACCTTATTTTTGGCGGCCAGGCCGCGAAGCCTGTCCCACCACAACCCTTTGCGGAGGCCGCTGCTTAGAAGTCTGCCACCAGGCTCCACAAGGTCAGCCGGACCAGTTGGCCAACCACTTCAGTATGGCAGCTGGTTTTTAGACAGTACGT